>VZTZ01001590.1:0-316223 GCA_013400955.1 Drymodes brunneopygia
CTGTAAAACCAGGGTGACAGTGGATGATCTTTCCTGGTCCTTAACTCATGAATCTTTTATTATATTTTCTCTCCTGTCCTACTATGGAGGAGAGTGATAGAGTGGCTTTGGTGGGTGTCTGGCATCCAGCTAGGGTCAGCCCACTACAGTTGGAAAAGACCTTTAAGATCATCAAATCTAACTGGAAGACTAACTGCTCATCCAAGAGCTGAGCTAGAAATCACAAAATATTAGAGTGTGACTGGGACTGTCTGTCTCTAGTTTATATTAATTTTTCTCTTTCTTTCCTGTAGTGTTATCTGTCCCTGAGAAATAACTTGTACAGAAGCAAATGTAATTTTTGCCAGGGTTTTCATCAGCCTGCCACAAACTTTGTACAAAGGGGAAAAAAAGCAGCTGTAACTAAAGCACGTGTAAGCAATTCACATTTGCCTAGTGATGCTATTTTCCAAGGCAGACAAATGGTGTTTGGTTTTTTTAATACACAATTCACCTGTAGAATTAATGAAATTATGTATGTTCCTTTAAGAATTTGGCATTTTAACTTGCCTGTTTTAATTCCTTAGGCCAATATGGGATATAGAAAAAATTTTAAAAATTCACAGACTCTTGTAATAATACTTTGATGCTCCATTACAGTCAAAACACAGAATTTAACTTATATAATAGGAAAAAAAGGTGTTTCACTGACAACATTTGCAACCAGATAAACCTAAATGAACAAAATATCCAAATCTAAACAGGTAAAAACTTATAGAACAACTTCCAGGGAGCAAAACGGGACCAAAAAGTTATTTGGCCACATCTAGCAGTTAGTAGTTTCAAAGCACCATTTTTCTACTTAGGCCTCTCGCAAATGTCTCACAAAGCAAGCGTTTGTAGTAGCTGTGCTCCTCCAGCAATCCCCACGCCCTCTCCAGTGCAAGAGGAGAAACTCGTGTAGTTGTGACTCCACTGTTGGACTTCAGTGCAAATGGATATTGGCTGCAGTTTGGTGGCTAAGACACTATGCCAACATGCTGTGAACTGTGACAGCTGGGCTCTGGGGGCTGCTTCTGGTTCTTTGGGTTTGCTTGGGTTTTTTAACTCCTGCTATGAGGACTGCAACTGCAAGGACCAAAATGCAGAATGTAGGGCTGCAAGCAGTAACACAACAAACTTCCACATCCATATTTACCAGTTTGTTGCATCTGTAATATTTGTATTTCTACTATTCAGGGGTAAGGGTAGATGAATGTTTGTGTATATCACAGCTCTGTGAAGATCTCACTTTGAAGACTGTTCAATCATTATTATCAAAACTTTTCCAAAAGTTCACAGAGAAATTCTACTAAGAACTGCTACAAAAATTAATATTGGTTGTGATTTTCTTTTATGTAAAAGTCTTGCAAATCTGGAGAAGTTTCAGGAAATGGGAAGAAAAGCTAAGATCTCATCAGCACTTAAACAAAATAGACAAAATAACCTCGGTAACTGCGCTGGTTGCCTGGACACCGCCACTAGACAAGATGATTGAGACTGATATGGGATGCAATCAGGCAGTAATGTTAGCACAGCTAATGCCAATCAACATGGTGCTAAGGAAAGCAGGCTGCCTGTTGTATTTTCTGTTGAGTTAGATTGGAGGTGCTAAATGAGACAGTCTTCGCTTCCATTCATGTACGACGTGGAACTTGGATGCAATATGAATTTATTGAAACAACATATGTGCTGACAGCAGATATGAAACAAATTAGAATGATGTCAATGTATTTAAAAGTAACATGTGGAAGCATCCACTAATGTGGGCATTTTTCAAATTAGAGAATTCAAGTAGGACTTGTTCCTTTAATTTTACTGGGTATTTTTTTTGTGGAAGCATAAAGTCATTGCTGGCTTAAAGGGGGCAGGGAGAAAATGACAAAAAGCTGGCCCTGTGTGCCTCTGAAATGGACTTGAAAGCAGTGAGGTTTTGGGATGGAATGTATTAGCAATAATAATTACTTTAGAGAGTATTTTTGGAGACTAAATATATGTGCTACACTGAAAAAAAAGTCTCCAGGTACACCTATAAATGTGTTTATAAAAGCAGTGGCAAATATCTGATCACATTTTCTCCTTATAAAGATATCAATATGTTGTTACTGTATGCAATGTGGATTTCTTTTTCCCGTGTGTGGGCACGCGAGTCACAGAACACGAGCATTATTAAGAATGCCTGTGTTCATTAGAGAATAATTAGTAAGTAATTGTTAACTCACTCACACCTTCTCTCTAGCACCCTTCATGGGCTAACCTGAGCTGGATGCCCAGAGGTTGCCTGGTTTCAGAAGCCCTGTTTGCAGCAGGCACGTCTCCACCTGGTCTGCTTTGCATAGCTCCTTGCTGATGCTGGTGTGTGCTAGTGGCCTTGTGCAGGTTAAGCTGAACCTTGTGGCCTGATTTCTTCAGTCCTTGCAGATTCAATGGGGCCATCAGTCTTTGGGAGATGGTCACACACTACCTTTCTGCAGATGCAACCAAAACATGAGTCATTTGTTTTTCAAAGCCTTCAGCTGCACCATATGTTTTATCTCTTCCTGAAAATGTACCACCACTATTCTAAACAATTTTTATTGTGTTTAAAAAGACTTGAGAACAAACAAACAGCTCTGCTGCCCACAGCTTAACTGATGCTTTTCAGAAAAAACCCAGTTTTCTCGTGATTTTTGCCAAACAACAACAAAAATTCAGGTATGCTGCTGGCAAATTGGAGATATAATTTATGCAGTTACATTTGTGCCAGGAGGTGCAAAAGCTTTCAGATATATTGAAGCCATAGTAGAGACAGCATTTTTCCATTTCAGAGAATGAGCAAAAATAACTTTGGACGCAGAAAAGCTGTGTGCTTACTGAGACTGTTGACTTTCTTTGAGGGAAAATATCTCAGTTGTAAGTTACCTGTCAGTCCTTCCTCTCTGTGGTTTGTTGGTTTGGAGGTTTTTTTTAATGTTTAAATTTTGTTTCAGATTGTCAGTCTTGTCTCAAAATTTGGTTTTGAGTGGTTACTAGCTGTAGACTGCCAAATCATGATAATCCATCAAAAGCCATGTGGAAAAGGTTGATAGTGTCTGAAATAGGACTACCAGAAAGAAATCTCTTCAAATTTTACAGTGGCTGCTGCAAGTTGGAGCAGGTTCCTCAGTTCTTTGTGGACTGGGTAAACCCTCCCCAGAGATGCTGTTATGACTGTTCATGAAGAGGTTAAACACTTTTTAGCGATTTGAGTTACTTTGTTCTAAATGTGTTGTCAAACATAGGGCACTGAAACCCTAGCCAGAAAGAGACCTGTAAGGATTTTTATTTTTTATTTTTATTTTTTTTATGAAAAATAGCATAGAGGAGCTGCAGAAAACAAAATGTATGGTCAAACAAGCTGTAGAAATGGCTCTTGGCGAAAAAAATTCAGAATGTCTTTGGGGTAGGTGCTGTCTGGAAAAGTCCTTGGGGTGAAAAGAACTAAATTATAGTATGCTTCTTTTCACTGAATGTGGAAGAATTTGGACTATGATACTTTTTTTCTTCTTTTTTTTAATGAATGCAGTATATTCCAAAAATGACTACATGAATATCTTCATTTGGAGAGTCCTGTGAGGGAGGTAGGAATTATTTTCTGAAAACAACAGAAATAAACTTTTGTGTGGTTCTTAATAGATGACATATGCCTGAACTTTTTCAAAAATAGCAGGAGAAAAGGTGAATGAGGTTGTGTTACATTTCTGAATTTATTCATTATATAATGTCCATAAACATCTTCAACTAAGCATTGGCATTTTAAGCTTTCATAGGGATCAGTAAAGTTTAATTATATATTTCTGAGATATGGAGCCATGCTATAAAAGCGAGCCACAAGAGTCAGCTTAAAATATAGACAGCTTGCAAAAAAATGTGAACATCACAAGGCATGATTCAACCTAGCTTGAAAATCCTTGCTTTGTTATAGCTTAAAGTAGATGGCAAACTTTAAAGGTTAAAAACTGGATTTTACAGAAAACAATCTTTTCCCAGTAAAGCTGATGTGGAAAATGCTGGTATTAATTGTAGTTGGTTTAATGCATCTTTAGTTATTTATGATTACTGTTATTAGCATCTCCAGAAGTGTTTGCACATAATATGGTTTATAAAAGTAATTTGCAGACACCAGTCTTCAGAGCAATGTGAAATCACTTGAACACTTGTAAATGTTACCACAACCTGGAGAAGTTGTGTCTGAAGACAATGATCTAAGGGCCTTTCATTGCCTTGAGAAAGGCTGTGCTTCATTTGCTGGGTCTGCCACCTATAAAGGAACTGTGGCCTTCAGATGGTAGCAAGAGCAGCTGCAGCGTCAGCCACTGTCTGTCTTTCCACACCCTTCCTGGCCTAGTCCTGCAGTAAGAAAGAACACAACCCATCCCAGTGCCAGCTACTGCTATGACAAAATGCCAGGTGACAGTCACAACCAGTGGGACAAATGGGAGCTGCTACCTGTGAGCAGCGATCCTCTGAGGCACGAGAGACAACTGACAGGCAGAGTGAAGCAGAAGACAGGGCTACTCTGGTATGGAGCTTCCCAGAAAATGAACTTATGTCACTTTTTCAAAATCAATCTCTAAAACAAAAAAAACCACCCCAAAACCCCAACAACAATCCCTCAAAGGCAAACCTCTGCCTTTTTCAAGTGCTGAAACAAGATTGATTATATTTTCTTCTACTGTTCCTTGTAGAAAGTGTCCAATTTCAAGCCTCTGTTCTCCTTTCCCCTGAACTTAACTGTAAACCTAAATTATATTTTACTACAGATATATGGTAATAATCTAAATTAGAAACTTTCATAGAAACAGATGAACAGGACTATATGTCTTCCTGCTGACAACTAAGTATTAGATGTTTAATTGAGAAAAATCCCCAGAACATCAGCTGCATTTCCAAAAGCAGTCTCTAAAAACCCTCAACATTTAGTATGAAGTTTTTCTTTCCTTTTGCGGTTTTATACCGCCTTTTTTATTTTAATAAAAAATTTTCAAAAGTGGCATAAAGAGTGGGAGACTTTGAGGAAATGATTCATATCTAAATGACACTGAGGCAGATTAAATACGTACAGGAGTTCCTGCAGCTCAGGTCTTATACAAATAGCAGAGGTCAAGCTTGTTAGAAGGATAAATGTGAGAGCTCCATGGCAATCACTTGGTTATCGCATGGTTATCACTTCCAGTATCCAGGATGGATTTAACTGTTAAGGATATGAAGGTAAATCCATGTTACCCCCGTTATCCCTCACTGGGGAGTGTTAGTCTTTCTGGGAAAGGTGTATAGTTTTCCATTTTTGATGAAATGAGGCAAGTGAGGGGACAGCTGTGGTTTTACCGTGGCATGGAAGCATCCGTGCACAGCACCAAGCAGGAGCAGTGAGTAGGGATGAGGGAGAGGGCCAGATCTATATTCCTCAGTAAATCCATGTCTGCATAAAAGAAATTCTCTGAAATCGTGTAGATTGGAACTGCTGCCAACAGGCAATAGCTGGTGATTAAAGAAAATAATCCTTGCCTTTTGATGGCTTGTTCAGAATTTGTGCAGAGGATGAAGCAGAGCATCAAGTGAACCTAAAAGGCAAAATAGACATTTTCTGTTGGCTGACATTTATTCTTATTTTCTTTCATTAGAATGGCTTTAAACACCCATTTGCTCAGGATTTTGTGTGACATTATGTGTGTGCTTCACATGTCTGTAAAAAGAGAGGTAACCTTTAAATCCATCACTTTTGCACAATATTAACTCAGTAATGTCCTCATGGAGGTAAAGGTTCTGGAACTTGTAAATGAAAGGGTTGTTGTTCAAACACTGTATGCTCAAACTCAATTCCTTCTGCATTGGAATTACATTTATTCCTAGTTTAAACCATGCTTTTCCAGTGACTTTGAATGGTCTAGCTAATTTTAATAACTCATTGAAGTGGGATGTGGATGTACAGCTACAAAATAAGCAGTATAATAGACCTTTCTAATTTTCTTTCCATTGGGAATGTGTCTATTTTCTACCATGTTGCTTCCTACCTCACCTGAGGTGACACATTCTGTGTTTAAATCTGAAAAAAATGGTATTTCGGCATTGAAAGAATCATTAATTATTTGTAATTGCTCTTATGATATTTATAACCAGGGTGATTTTTGTCTGCCTTTTGCTCTCTGTACTTTAAAGGTGGTAGTGGTGGGGTGGGAGAGGTTAAGGTTCTTAGGCTACTGCTTCCTATAGATTTTAAGAAATTGCTACCAGACATAATCAATTCTACTAAAGAATGCTGCTTCTCCTGCATTTTGCTGTGGTTCAGGTCACTGAACCTCTACTGAGATCCAGGCTAGCCAGAAAACAAGCAGTCTCCACGACAATAGGCCACAAGGCTTGGAGGGACAGGAGAGAGATCTTCATTACCTCTCACACTGGTTTGGTAGGGAATCCAGTCAAATTAGCAGATTAATTTTACGCAGAGGAAGATGGAAAGAAACCTGCCTCTCTGTGCTGACATCTTATACCCCTCAGGCAGGCTGAGTTGGCCCTAATGCACATTTTGTTTTTCTGTGTGGCTTTGGGAGTGTTTGTTGTTGATTTTTTTTTTTTTTTTAGCATTTTCAGACAACAGTTTTAGATAGGATTTGGCTGTCCCAGCCCACACTGTGTGAGGACACAGTGTGAAGAATACCTTACTTGCCATTTGAAAGATTTTTATTCTGCTCAGAAAATTTTTCAAGCTAAAAAGTTTCTTTGCAATGACAGTGAGTGAAACTGTAGAAAGTGGTAGGCACAAACTGTACAGGACTGTTCCTGTGTCCTGTTACTGGTTATCTGAATCCTGCTGCATATCTCAGTACAGACTGCATTTCAGTGTCTTTTCAGGCATTGCAACACAAGCCTCAGCTGTCTCAGTAGGAGTTGAATCCTGAAAAGACTGCATCCTAAGATCAGGGTCCTGGGGAGCCTATTTGTAGTCAAAGGCTTTCTGCAACAAAGGCAGCTGATCTTTGCAAATGTGCAGTAGGATTTCCCCTCCCCCGCCCCTCCTTTTGAGAATGATGGTTCCCTAGGATTAAAGGTTGTGCTTTTTGGTGTGCTTCAGAGAGCCAATGTTGATTTGTTTGTTTTTGTGTTAGTGGGGTTTTCTTGTTTGTGTTTTTTTGGTTTTTTTGTTTGTTGTTTTAATTCCACCGCCCCCACCCCCAGCTGTTTCCTCTGTTTGGAAGACGGAGGAGTGGATGAATCATCATTTCAGCTTTCCAATCCTTATTTTACCTGCGATTTTTACAGCACCTAATAATCTGTAGGAATAAACTGTGGAGACTCTTAATAGGGAGCAAGACATTGCTATGACAAAGCAAATCAGTGGTGCTGTCTCTCATGGGGTAGGTTTCACTGACTCTGTAACTCCCAGAATAAACATCAGTATTTTTATTGATATTGGCCGTCAATAACTTAATTGGATTTAACTGCATACTAGTTAAATCCACTGCTATGTGCTTGGTGTTTTTCATAGCATGCCTTGTTCAAAACAGCGTCGTTAGCTTTAACAATTTTAATTTAGGTTAAATGACCTTTCAGCTTGGTGGATAGTTGTCTATAGGAAATATCTGAGCAGTTTCTTCCTTCTTCCTGTGAGAACAGAGTGGCAGTGTGGATGGTAATGAATATTTAGAATGTTTTTATTAGACAAAGAACAAAAGAAACAACACCCACAACCAAATACACACTTTCTAACAGCATTCTTTAGAAATTAATTGGAATTTTATCAAGATGAATGTGGTTAAGCACTACATTGCACTAAAGGCAAGGGGGAGCTTCCAATGGACTGTGCAACTATACCAGGGATGGATTTGGCATGTTTTCCACATATTTACTTGAGGCTGCTTGGGGCAAGGGTACTCAAGAGTTAAAGGCATGAGTTTTGACAGCATAATGGAGAGAAAAGTACATCTGTGGTCCTTGAGACACTGCAGAATTCTTAGGTTCCATTTTGCATTTCTTTTCTGAATACGTATGTAAATAAAAGAGTTCTTTTCTGGAAGCATTTTATAGGTGGGTAAAACCTTACAGCAGCTGTGAAGGGACTGCACAGCTGCACTGAAGGGACTGACCTGGAACAGTCATTCTGTACCTAGAAGGGCACTGTAGAGGAAGTGGTCTCATAAGACTGAGAATCCACGGCAAAACTCCTTTGTGCTTAACCTTTGAAACAAATAATCGTTCCCTACATAGCAGTAATATGCTCAGCAAAATTTTGATTTACATTCACAACTTTTATTCTAATTTGTGAAGCCATGGGAGCTTTGTGAGGGGTGCAAGTGATTTAATGAGAGGCTGGAACTGTTTAAACAAAGCAGATCCTGTTCTTGTCAAGCAGTATGGTTTCAAAGCAGGGCACTTGGCTGCAATGCAGAAAAGTTTGGTTTCTTGCCATAAAACAAGTCTGTGATGTTTGGGAAATCTCTCCATTCTTTATGTTTCATTTATCTTTCTGAAAATTTGTAGTGATCTCTCTTGTATCACCATGAGCTTCCCAGCTTAAAATCTAGATAAAACAGGATATAATCTTCAGAAAACCTCCTTACAGGATTTCATGGAACAAGGGACTTTATGCATGGCAGCCTGTTGCTTTGGAGACAGACAGATATGTTCTGTATCCTGCTCAGTTCCTTGACATAGAAGAATCAAATATTTTTATGGTTAAGAATCAATATTGTACATGTTTAAGCAAAACACTCTGATTGATCTGAAGCTTGCAGGCTTTATGGTTTGTCTAACAGTTTCTTTTTGATGTTTTTAGACAGTGTCTTTTTTTTCCTTTTCCTTTTCTGGAACTCTGCTTCTGAGTGATGCATTTTCTGACATCTCCTGAAATTTGTTTCCTGATAAGAAGTTAACCTTTCATTTCAGAGCATCATGAATCCTAGTATTTAGCAAGGCCACCTTCCCTCCTGTCAACCTCACCCTTAAAAGCCCTTCTTGTGCAAGTCCTTTTAACATTGCCTGTTGCTCTTATTTGAGGAAGTCCCAGGGACACCTTTTGTTCCCCTTTTCCAGCTAAGCCACCTGCTATTCTGTTTTCAGACTATCTTGTCTTACCTCTTTATCTAGAGCCTTCCTGAGCAGATGTTTAGCTAATGAGACTCTGGCACTGCACAACAAAAAGTGTTTACTTAAGTCTTTATAAACAAATGTTCAGATTTTAATACCTCCACAGAAAACCTAGTTTTCAGTGGAAGCAAACTCGTACCTTTTTGAAGAAGAGAGAATTAAAATTTGACACTCAAGCAAGTAGAACTCCTTTATGACATTGCTGATGTCACTGATGATTGCAGCATCAGAATCCCAGAAGCATCTATTTTATGATTATTGATAACTTATTTTTGTCTTAGGTGCTACATGGGCCAGTGAGCTAGTAAGCTTTTCAATCACAGAAAAGTTGTCTGGATTGAATCTGGAAAAAGGGTAGAAGGAAGTCGATTCTCAGAGCTTACCTTATTTCCTTGAAAAGTAGCAACTCATAAAGAAAATCACTTGCAAAATTCAGATTGTTCTCAGCCGAATTGCTCAGTTAGCCCTTAATAGAATAAAGTCTCTGAGTCATGGTTGTCCTCGGGATTGCACTCAGCAGCTGTGTGCATATGTACTAGGTTGAGGAATCCCTCCTACTGGAAAAGTCAGATGGCTCAATTTTCTCATGAAACAAAATTAGTTCTGTGAATTTTAAATAAAATGCAATGAATACATTCATATTGCAGTGGCAGTAGTGGTGTTGTACCCTCCCTTGTAGCCAACATTGAAGAACACTCAAGATTAAGAGCAGATCAGCTTGGTTCACATATTTTTGTTGTCTAAGTCAGAACACAGACCAATGGTAGTTTACTCAGATAAATGAGGATTAAAACCCATGTTCTCTTCCTGGATTTGCCAAATATTTGATTCAAAATGAACTAGAGGGAGTTCAATACAGGAATACCATGTGTTTCATGGCAAGAATATGTGCCAGGGAAGAGAGAGCTGAGTGAATTTCTCGGTTTATTTCTGTGAGTTTTGTAAATGCTGCATGAAAGGATATCAGAAGACATCTCCACAGCACTGCATTTCTATTCAACCAAATTCTTCCTGAACTGGACGTGACAGTTATTCTTGCAAAAACTCTGAATCAGCCATTTGTGTTTTTTGATGGATAAACTGTTTTCTAAAACAGGATGTCTAGTCCTAGGCATCTTAATTAACAGTCTGAACATTTACAATTTACATGTCTTCTGTGTTAAGTAGTAGTGATTGCATAATGTTTTGTCACAGTTGAGCATGATTTTTCATACTGAGGTCACCATAACATTGTGATTGATCAAGTTGGTGATATTATAATTTTTTAAGCTTTTGTGAAGTTTGTGCTCTTTTTCCAAACTAATCAACTTTTCTTATTTTTTTTAGCTATCAAAAACACTTCCAACAACAATTGGATCCCTCTTATGATGTTAATTTTGTATTGCAGAAAACTACTACTTTTTAATAAGGTCTAAGATTCACTGAAATATAATCCTACTGTAGAGACACACAGAGTCAGATATTAATACTTAAGGAAGTATGCATTACTTCCAAAAATATGCCATTGGAAAAAAGAGAATGCCCTACTCTCTGAAAAGGAACAGTAGCTTTGCGGTAGTTTAACACCAGCCAGAAATTAAATTCCAAATAAGCCACTTCTCTTTTCCTTGCCCCCTCTGGTAAGAGAGAGACAAGAGGTAACAATTTACTGTAAGTGAAACAGCAATGCAGTAAGAAGCACACAAGGGCAGCAGCACACATGCTCTGCCCCCTCTCTGTAACCAGGACAAGCTTTTGTAATACAGTGTCAGACCTATACAGTGGCACAAAATCCCTTGAGCATAAGGCAACATCCCAATAAAAGCAAGTTTATTGTTATCTCTATTCTGCCTATTCTCTTGTCTTCCCTGGTTTATTCATGATTAAAATTGTGTTTTGTAAAGCTCTTCACACATCGTGTTATACATGGATAGAATCTTGTGAGGCAAAGCTACTTGGCACATAAAAAAAAAAATAGGAAACAGCAAGTCAAGGCTCTGGGAAATGCAGGTTCAGTGGTGATATCAAGATAACTGTAAAGGAAGACTATCAGAGCGGAGTCTATTTATAGAAAGTATTTGTCAGGATCACAATGCACTGAATAAAAGAAGAAATCTTTCAGCTAGTAATGTGCACAGTGGTAGATATATATATATATAGCAGTCTTCTGTGCTCTGTAGGGTTTTTGTGGCTTTTTTAAAGTGAATTTGTTTTTTGAGAAAGTTGATATAATTATACCATTAGAAATAAAAATCCTTTGACTTCCTGAAAACAGGAAAGTTTGAAGAAATGTCTTGTTCAAGCTTCCTCCATTAGTAGTTGTTTATCCTTTTTCAAAGGTGCCATGTCACAGATGAAACCTTGTGAGTTTTACACAGTCATTTTACAGTTCTAAAGATCCAGGGTGCCCATGGAGAATGTCTTTGTCTCAATGCCCTTCTGTTTTCTTGGCTACTGCCTGTGGCTTTGGGGGAGGAACATCTTAGAGCATTTATATTGGTGACTGAAGAGAACTTTAAATTGGAAGTTTGTAATGATGACAGTGCTGTGAATCAAGCACCTAAACTTGCAAAAAGGTTTCAGAGGAATTGTAATGTCTCCTGTTTACCAGGTGTATTCTTGCTTTTGGAGGTATGGGAAAGCTTAAAGAAAGCCAAATTTGACAATAAGCAGCTCTCCTCTTCCTTCAATGAGCCTAATAAAGGAGAGGCAGAGGGCAAAGTCACTAAGTCCTCTCTAAAACACCTTGGAGGTATCTCACCCTGAAATGCTGCTGCAAAGGACTAGGTCTCAAAATATTTTTAACCCTTGAAACAATGATTAGGAGTGATCAAATGGAAGTCTTGGAGTAGCATGTAGTCTGAACATTTCTGTTGGTTTGCCATACTGCTTCAGTCCCTAACCTGATGGCTGTCACCTGCTAGGAACTGGATTATTTCTGAAACATCACACTGTGAAGATGGTTGGGTTGACTTCAATGAAAAAAGCCAACACTTATGCATGTAAAAGAAGCCACTGAGCATTTTTCTTTAACAATTCTCTCCTCCTTCATGGCCTACATGTTTGCATATTGGTTTGGTTACAAACTATAATCCCTATTTTTCCTCTTCCTGTCTCAGCCAGGTTAATGCTCGTGTTTGTCTTTTTACTATGTTTGCTTTTAATTATTGTAGTGGCACAAATTATTCTTACCATGATATTTTTTATTATGCCTGTTGTGATAAATTGTTGTGGAGCATTGAAGGTCAGTGTTCTACACTGCAATCAATTTTGCTGTGAGTAGGTTGTAGCAAGAGTAGTACATCAGTGCTCTAGAAGATGGTAGAGGAGTTGTTTTACAATTGTTATTGCCAATGAAGTATGAGAATTCCCTATGAAGGCATCAGATAACACCTGGATCCAGATGTTTCTTTTCTACTTTACACATCCTTCCCTTCAAAGATGAAGTTTCAGTATCTGTAGTACATGAACTGGCACACTGTGTGGGAAGTTCCTGCTCCAAACAGCTGCCTTTGTTAAAGTTATTAAAGAAACTGGTCTTGACCTTATGAGTGTGGCAAAGTAGGAAGACTTTTCTCTGTCTCTTAATTAGTCCAAATGCAGTATTAACACAATATGTTCCTAAATTTTATGTTCAGGATATTCATCAGCAATTGAAGAACTCAAAAGGCTGGTCCTTTGTAGCAAGTTCATCTGGAATGTTTACGTTTCCATTGAGGAAAGTTGTTCCTGCACTATCTATCTATCAGGATAGATTAGTAAGTAGTAGCATTAAGAAAGCAGTTGAATGAAGGACAACCGCTAAAAGCTAGAGGCATAAATAAGAGTAATTAAGCAAATCACAGTTTCAAGTGTAGTGGTGCCCAGGTCCTTTGAGATACCTTTTGAAAGCGAGAAAATGTAACTGACGAGCTTTAAGTCAAGAGCTCAGGTCTGTTAAGAGTCTAGGTGACTTGGGGTGCTGGCAGTGGAACCCAGAAAGAGCCACTTAAACTGACTTTCCATAAATGCAAGGAAGACTTGATCTCCTTGGTTCCTTTTTTTAAAACCACGAGAGGTTTTAAAAACATCCGAGAGGACGGCAGAGATGGGTACCTAAAGTTGGATAATGTAATATGTATATTCTATGAATGTTGTAGTTATAAAATATGTAACATAAACTAGAAATCTGGTAGAAATGGAACTGTAAGTCTGGCCTGGGACTGAAGTTGAATGTATGAAATAAAGAAAATCTAGGGCTTCACATTAACCAAATAACAAGAGAACAAAATATTTCACAGAATAATGTGTGGAGAATGAAGAGAGAAAAGAGAACAATGTGGTTTTGCTAGACACTAGAAATCAGGATTCCTTTCATTCTGGTGTTTCCTCCATTCCCATTCAGCTTCAGGCTGCTTCCAAACACAAGTGATTCAATTAGTTTTTCTTGAATTGACATTGTTCAGTCTTCTGCTTTCAGAGGAAAGCCATTATACGGGAATAAAGGCTACAATTCAGTTGAGTGAATTGTGCAGGTGTTGTGGAAACACGTTATGAAGGGAATTTGCAGCTTTTCATCACTTGAGTCAACCAGGTAGTAAAACCTGTTAAATGGAAACGGAACAGGAAAAGACATAATTTTCTGAGAACAAGAATAAAACCTAAACTGCCTGGAAATAGGAGACAAATGAGCATGTAAAGGAATTTTTGAGAAGCTGATAAAGAGGAGCCAAAGGAAAGAAGAATAGGAGGAGCAATCTTCAGGTTAAATTTATTAGGTAGTCAGAGATTGCAGGTGAAGGGATCACTACTAAGTAAGCAGGCACAAAGCTTGTCTGGCGTGATCAGAGATAACACAAAAGCAACAGACAAAAAGGTATGAAGGGGAAAATAGGTCCATTTAACCATCAAGTACCACTGACCAAATAGCAGAGAAATATCACTGCAGAATCCTTCACAGAAACATAATATGGTATAGCTTATAGCAATACTAAATTATATTTGGGTACCATTGGTCGTATTTGAATTGTAAAGTCAAAACCTGTAAAAATTGTTTAGCATCAGTATTACTATAGTGTTTATATCTGCTATAGTCCTCTGCCCTGTGCAGTTTTGTGTTCTACTCTGAGCCATATTTACCCAGGGCAATGCACTTTTGCAATACACAAACCAACTGCTCTGGCCACAGGGACAAGCAGAGGGAAGAGAGCTGGAGATGAACTGTGTTTGCTCTCTTCTTGCTCTTTTCTCCTACTCCATCTTCTCCCTGTTTAGTATCCAGCCAGAATCCCTCTCACTGCCACCCCAGCAAAGTGACAGAGCAGAGAAATGCTCTCTGCTCAAGGGATCTGAGTCAGAGTGAGAGTGGCAATGAAGACTCTTGGAGAACAAATTCCATCCTCTCTTTCCTCTCTTGTCCTTTCCTTCCACCCACAATATCAAGTCAGATGTTAAGCAGGGCATTTGAAGTCATAAAGACAGAAGCTTACATTTTTCCTTCTTCCAACCCTCAGTTATCCTAAAAGTTAGATGGTATTACAACAGGGTATTTTTGGTCTCCATACGGCAGAACATTTAAATGTTGGTCTTGGACAACTCCCTTCATGAACTGAGAGTCTTGGAATAAATCATCTCTTGCTCAAGGTAAGTTTCCTTTTGTATCATTTGTATGAGCAATGCATCTGTCTCATAAACTGGTCTCTTTCTGACTGGTGAATTTAGAGGAAATGCTGGATTGGCAGGAGAGGGAAGAAATGAGACAGAGTGGTAGGTAGGAGCCTTGTGCCCAGCTGGTAACAAATGTGTTCTGCTATGTGTGTGTTTGGCTCTTTCCTGTCCTATCATCCATTCCTCCTTTCAGGCCAATAAAGGGGAAGTGAGAGAAAGAAATACATGTGCAGCTCTGAAAGCTGCATTAAAAATAAAGAGCTTGAAATGAAATAATGTTGAAGTTATTTCCTTTTTTATTTGCTGAACTAATAACTTTTCTTGAGCAAAGTTACTTGAGTAATCAATGAAAAAGATAGACATGAACACTAAATCTAACCTCCCATAAAAAATGGAAGGGTTTAGTGACTGGAAAATACCTTTTGATTTACCTAGTGTACTTCTATAAAATTCCTTGCCTTCTCTAGTTTCCATGGGTGCTGGGTTTTTTCTCTCTTTTGTTTTTGTAGCACATTTGGCTTTGAATCTTCCATAAAGAGGAAAATCAAAATTAATTCAGGCTTCCAGGCCTGATGCTCTCCACTTGTTCTCATTGAAGCACTATAATTTATAGATATGAAAGCAGTTCAGTTCCTAGGTGAAAAAAATCAGATTACAGTTGCAGAGTGTTTTATCACATATGAAAAACTCATTTTCTTGCCATCCCTTTTGTTTTCTTTCTTAACATTTTTTGAAATTTAATTTCTGGTACTCTTTATTTCCTTTCCCTTGAAGAGGATGTAATAGTTATTTGTCAGCTTTTGGTGTTGGCGTTAGAAAAGCACAGACAATTGCATGTCTATCTCAGACCTCCGTCTTCATCTGAGTAAGACACATTGATTACACTAAAATATTTATCTGTCCCATGTAAAGAATGATGGACTCCCTGGGAATCTGAACTGTAGGATATGGTATGAGACATGAGGAGTTATCTGCTCCTTTGCTCTTAAACAGCTTTTCTCTTCCAGTACATTGCTAGTTTCATATGAGAAATCTGCTTTAGGTGTTGGATGATGTAATCTCAGGTGCTCAGGTCAGTGAGGATTCATTTGTTTGGCCAGTTCAGAAGGAAATGTGGACATACACGTACAGATGAGTCAAATTAGTCCCCTAAACAACTGTTGATGTAAGGTGTGTACCAAACCAGTATGAATTTGCTGATCCAGGGTATTTCTCTTTTATTTATAATGACTTTCTATCACACCAGCAGGCAGACAGGAAACACGATCACTTTGACTGGCAAAATCAGATGGGAATTTTCCTTACTGTGAGTTAGAAAAATTTCTAGTTCTGAATTTCAGTAGATTTTCTGTTTGGATCATATTAAATAGCATGTAGTGATAGCAAGGTAGACGAATGTCTTACATGGTTTATTAGTTTGGGGGGTTAATTTTGGTTACTTAAAAGTTGGCGTCAGTCACCCTAGTCTCTTTCCTGGTACCTCAAAAACTCCACTTCACATCATCACTGTGGGCTTCAAACTCTTTGCTGTGGACAGTGACAAAAACAAGATGAGGTTTGTTGGTATTTTTTTGGTTTTAGGCCTTTTTTTTTTTTTTAAGTGACCAGCTAAAAAGTCTGAACACAGTGGAGATCACAACTTTCCCCATAGTGGGCCATACATATATTGCATTTATGGAATGGTTCCTGTCAGACAGAGCTCGGATGTTTCTGGAGAAACAGCTGGATTCTGGCAGAGAATTGGAAAGCTTGCTCTGGGGGAAAATGTAGAAACACTGATGGTGGCCTGTGGGTGTTACACCAGCCCACCAGTCAGTCAGTAGCAGATCTCCCTTTCTGTGACTCTTTCAGACTTTGCAGTGAGTGGGGGAAAATGAGATGGGTGGGATAGGCACAGGTAGGAAATCTGTCTCCAGTGTTATCACAGAGCATGCCTGGGTCTGTTGCTGACACACCAGACCTTTGATATCCAGAGTAAGGCTGCTTTGTTTTTCCTTCGTGTTAGAGCCATAATGAGGCTGAATATGGCTCAAAAGCTTCTGATCTTGCTGTGATAGAAGGGGATTAAATGGCATCCAGGCAAATGGTTTGGTTTTAGAGCCACATGTCTGTGTACTTCAGTATTTAAGTAGGCATTAGATAAGTATTCTTTCAGAGCCCTGAGATGGTGATGTACAATTTCCTAAATATATGGAGTTTCAAAATGTCACAATATTCTATGTAGTCTGTTCAACTCTATATGTGCTGTGTTGGAGTGGTACAGATGGAACTAGATAAAGATTTTGCTTTTTATTTTATGTGCTCACCCATCTGAAACACACAACTTATTTTTCTTCATCCTGTGTGAACTATTAAACTACTCTTGGAAAATTTTGTTGATTTTTGACTTAAGACGTGAGAAATTATGTGTGTGTGTATTGTTGTTTCTTTTTTCCTTTCTTGAAATAAAAACCTTCTGGCAGATTTTTATATTCAGAGAAACAATTTTATATTTCTGAAGAACATAAACCTTTAGCCTCTTATTTTGTGAATTGTTGTGCTGACTTTTTGGGGTAAACTGTATATTTCAATGTGCGTGTCAGACTTCAACACAGTGTAAATGATCTGTCCTGATCTGTACTATATGAGGATTTTGCCACTAAAAAACCTGTTCTGTATATTTTTGGGAGTGAGTTAATATATTTGTGTTTTGTGAAGGGTACAACCTCTTTAAAGTCTTTGAAGTTTTATTGGTAAAGTGTTTGCATACAACTAATGAAAGTAGCCCAACAGAATTTATATTTTGAAGTTCCTTCTAGGGTAGATATATCCTTATTATTAATATTTATTATTAATATTTCAGCCTTTAAACCTTTAAGAAGTTTCCTTTGCATTTTTTTCCCTAAGAAGCATTAAATATTATTCTCATACTCTCAAAATACTAAAAACACCCATCTCAAACTCTTTGAATCTTCAGGGGTTTTAAATTTTATTTTTAATGTATTTATTGAAATGCTTCAGAGGATAAGGAATTAAGAATTGAAGTTTTCATTACAAGGATTGTGAAGCTATCCAGCATTTTAACAAAGCTATTGTTAGTGCTTTGGAAAGGCTTTTCTTTAATCAGATATTAAATCTGCAGCAATCAGAAAAGGATAATGGTGATTCTTTAGCAGCTTGGAAAATAGGGACAATGGCTATTGTAGTGTGTAGCAGTGATCCTTAACTGTCTGTCTAACATAGGTAAACACCTGTTGAGAGCAAAGGAAGATGTGTTTTTCCCCTATTTTGAAGAGTTTCCATCGTCTTCTATTACTTCTTTGTGTAATACATGGCAAGAATTTACTTGTTATTGCAATGATGAATATCTTATCTTGCTGTGACAGCTGAAATCTTTCCTATTTAATGGAGTAAAACCTAGAAGGGTCGTGAAGACCACCAAATCTTTTTATGACTGGAGACCATATGCCCTTTTCTTTTAATGATTACATATTGAATGTCCTCTTCAAACTGGTTAGCTATTTGAAATACAGGTTGCAGCCTGACCCTGGAATTTTGTCAGGGAAAATTTGGTTAAAGTGATTTCCACATTCTCTGGTTTATGTAATATCTTCCTTGTTTGTAATTTAAGAAATAACAGAGAGTACCACCAAACTTTTTTTGCCTTCAGCAAGTGTATTACAGAATGTCTTCACTGAAATTATATATTTTTGTCTGAAGTTCTAACTTTCTATGGCTGTATGAATAGCCACAGAAATAAGATGCCTGTGGCCATGAGGGACAAAGTGAATACAGGTCTCTAAGTATTTAATAATTGCATAGAGAAGAACAAATTCCAAACATGTTGTTGAAGGAGATGCACCACAGAATATCTTAGAGCCAAATCAGGACAAGGATTTCTTCTGAGAGCAGAAATGAATTTTCGAATGCTTACTCTAAATAAAACATGAACTTTGGGGACCTAATTTAGATTTTTAACTAGTAGTAATTAATGGAAAGATTACATTTAATGGAAAGACTACCTTTAATCAATTTTTGTTTCCAAATTTCCCTCAGCCTTTTTAATTGTCTCATTTAAAAATGCTGTAAGTAAAAGCAGTCTTAGATTCACTTTTCATTTAGGCTAGCAAAAATAACCAACAAAAAATCCCAATTATTTTTGGAACTGAAAGTGAATGGAGGAATACATTGCTTATAGACAAAGCATTCCACTCTCTGCTACTGGGTTAAAGACCAACATGGACAAGTCTTCCAGCAGTGAAAGCTGTTTATGGATCTCCTGCAAAAATTACAAATTACACGGCACTAGCTTGTTAAAGGGGAAAAAAATCTGACTAATGCTGTTGAATGGCAGAAGAGTTTAATCTTTGCTGCACTTTACAGACCTGAACATGATCTACATGTATTATGTCTCCCTTTTCAACACTGGAAGAAGGAAAAACAGTGGAGAACTTCAGACCAGTAATTAAGGAGTAATTTTTTGGCAAGTTCTTTGACTTGGTTTATACCTTCGTTAGCACTAAGATAAGTAAAAAAGGTCAGGTGCTTCATAAATGGGAGACAAATATTATCCCAACTGTGATCCTCCCATATGGGAAAAATTGAGCTTCCTCTGTTTGAAGGCTGCCAGCTATCAAGTGGGATATTGGTCAGTCAGAGCAGCATTCTGGTGAAGCTAACTGGATCCTTTTGGAACAACAGCTGTAAGGATTTCAACAGCAGAATTTTCATAAGCTGAATTTGTGAGTTTCCCTGGCTCAGAGTGGAAACTTGATTCAGTATTTAAGAAGAGATCCACGTTTTAAGTAAAAAGAGGGATGGCTGATGATGAACTCTTTCAGTTCTGTGTAAAATTTTCTTTATTCAAACAGAAAAAAGAAACAAACCTTTTCCTCAAATGAGACATTTGAGAGATACTTTGTGCATTCAATAGAGGATTCAATCAGGTAGTGAAGTATCTATCAAATCACTACTAATGTTATAGATAAAGTCAAAAACAGTGATTTACATATTGAGCATAAAAGAAAATATCAAGGCAGTAGAAATCTGTCTATTAATGCTGACTGTACGAGCTTTTCAGTAACAGAAACAGTAACTTCATCCTAAACCTTTATGTACAGGAACACAAAACCTGGTGTTTCTCCTTTGCCCACTCTCACAGATTCTCAGCTCCCTTGCCATAGAGTATGCACTGGATTGGGTGGCTCTGTTAAAAAGAAGCAGGGAAAATGTTTTTATTATCTCTGGGGTGGATTAGTGACTGTTACATGTGAGAACAAAAACCTATATGCAGGCTGTGTATTATTAGTACATTTATGCTGTGAACCACACACAGACAATGGTGCAAAGGGTCCTGTGAGTGGATAGACAGACTGACTGAAGTGAGTTTATAACGTGTTCCTTCCTCAGTAAAGCAGTGAGATACCTTCACACCCAGAACATTCTGTCAAATCTGTAATTTCCATTCCTGAACAAGTTGCATGGTGTCTTGAGCAAGTTTATACAATGCTGCTCAAAGCACTGCAATCCTAAAAATCCACAAAGGGAAGGATATTTAGGCTAATGCTTTTTAAAGGAATGTCAAGTAAAGAAAATAGTTGCTTCAGGCTGGATGGGCTAAAGAAGAGATATCTGCTCTTTAATGGAAGATCGCTGAAAGTCAGGCTAGCAAACACATTGTAAGATAACACCAGGACAGCTGGACAGCTGGGTTAGAGCATGAATAAAAAAGACTTAACCTCTAGTTTTGTGCCTAGCTGAATCTAAAGAAAGCTTTAAAAAAGAAAAAAACATCTTGCATTAGTGTGCACATCAATTCTGTTCTTTTGTGCAGGTTTTGATGGGTTGTAATTGTATTCCTGGCATTCACAGTGAATCACATTAATTTTGCTTTTAACTCTTTTGAAATTCAATAGAAAAATATGCAAATTGTTGAGAAGGAAGTATGTAATTCAAAAGAGGTGTTATATGCTGGGGGTTTTTTTGCCTAACTGAAAGAACAGAAGCTTCATTGTCTTTTCAGGACTTCTTTGTTCATCCTGATAAATCAGGAGTCTGTTTCCTCTACAAAATTTGAAATTAATTTTTCCAGCTCCTGATTCTATTCTAGTGTTTCTAGTGTGTGTGGAAGGAAGAAGGGGTTCTTGGTGCTGTTATTATGTAATTGCATACATTCCTCTGTGAAAAATGGGTTGGTCCCTTATGGATTTTCTTAAAAATTAAATCATCATATTAACTGATTTAGTCAGCAATGTAGAGAAGAGATGAACTCTTATCTTAGAGTCTCTTTGTGAATAAACTTGCTACTGTAACTTTGAGATGTCAGGGGTCCAGTATGTGATCAAGTGCACCTTATAGAAGTGGGGTTTATGAAGTGTCACAGACATATCAGAGTACACCAGCTGAGCAGTGGGATGGCTTAGCCACGCTCACATAACTAACACTTGTGACATCAGATAATTTCTGACAAGTTCTCTCACATTTTGTCCCCCAGCAGTCCAGTCCCCCCTGTTCAAATACTGATTCCAAACCCAAATGAGGACTTTTTTCCCCCTGCTTTTGAGCAGGATGGAACATGGGTGAGATAAGGAACAGAAAAACACCCTACCAAACAAACCAACTCATAAAACCTTGCCCTGTACATGAATATCACGTTTGGAGGGGAGATAGGCATCTATTCAAACTCTTACATTTAGCTTGATGACAATGCAATATATATTAAAATCTACTGCTTGCTGTTGACCTGCTGTGAACAGGAGATCAGGCCATACAGAAGGGCATTGGCCTCTTGTCCTATGTGAGCTTCTAGAAGTTACTCAGTACTATATGGACACATTTGCTCTGATTTTCCAGCTTGATTCCAGCAGCTGCCTTTGCCAGAATAACTTGTGAGCTGGAAAGAGAGGGGGTCTTACTGCCCCCCACTTCTTGCCAGAGAGCATCCCCCTGGAACACTTGTGTGTTTTTCTCTTATGAACTGAAGCAAGGAAGGATGGTAAAGACACAGAAGCACTGTAAATGGCTATTGATAGTCATTTTAATATCTCCCAGCTTTGACCTAGGAGCAAGCTATTACCCATCAACTGTGCTGCACTGAGGACAAAATAGAAACAAGCATTTACTGTGGAGGAAACACCTTGTGCCAACTCTCCATCCTGTGGGAACTTCTGTTCCTAAAGCTTTGAGAAGAATGAAGCAATTAATGTCTGAGAGGCTAAAGTGGATATTGCTCATTAAGGTGCACTTCATGGATATTTCTCCTGTTGTATTTGTGACTAACATTGGCCCCTGGGGACTACCTGAGGGATAAAGTGTTGCTGCTTTAAGCATGCTGCAGAGTAATGGCTGCTGTGGATGCCACAGGAAGCTGATAATGAAGGGGAAGGTGGGCACTGAGTGGGGGAAAGGAAGAAGATTTGGGACAAATTGGCAGCGTGCCTGCTAAGTAGGGAGGGAACAAATAGACATTTCTGCTAGGCAGGTGTGTCTGGTGCAACAAATCCCCCAGACTGCATCACCTTGAACCTTTTGTTTCAGCCCTACTCCCACATTTTGAGTTGCTTTTACTTACGAGAAAGGTATGTCTGGTGTATTTGTGCACTTGGGGATAGGTGTGCCTTTCCGATAAAGTCTGCAAGCAAGGTGTGTCTGGGAAATACTGAAAAATTACTGATGCTTCTAAAAGGTTTTTAGCCTTAATGCTCTTTCAGTCTGTTTCTGCTCACACCTGAGGTTCTGCAAATGCTGAGTTTGGTTCTAGAAAAGGTCTAAGTGTTGTCTTTCCCATCCTTTCTCTGAACCTATACAAAAATAACAGGAGGGGGGTAGGAGGGCATGTGTAAACTGAACTGACTCAAATTTAGAAACTATTTAAAAGTATTGTTCTCATGCTGTGAAGGGAAAAGAGGGAATATATTACTCCAATGACAAAGTGTTTCTGTTTTATTTGGGGAGTGGACAGTGAGTGAGCAGCAATACAAGGTTGACACCTTTCCAAGTTAGCATTCAAAACAAAATATTCCTGGAACCACAGCTTAAATTTGTTGTTTATTTGTGTGATAAGCCTTTGCTCTTAGTGATGGAATTTTTAATTAACAGTGTATCACTACCGTCAGCCTTTTATGCTAACTACAAGTTAGCATAAAGGAATAATGTTCCTTTAAGCTTACTGTTGTATCTTCATCTGTTTATAAAAACACTTCAAAAAAATAATTTCATTGGCTTGCGTCGTATGGTGGCTTGCTGGTTCCTTCTGCCTATGCACAGATGTATTTTCAAGTACATTATTCTGAAAATTTAGATCCTGCAATTTTCCCATAGCTAAGATTGAAAATTAATGTTTGATACTTTAAGGGATTTTTTAGTTTTGTTTTGTTTCATTTTTAAATAAATACTGATAAAACCCAGGTGTATATAATAGCTACAGTGCATAAAACTCTTTGTAGTGTACAGTTATGTTCAGAATCTTGCAGGTGGTATTTTAAGATGGAAAGGTTTCTGAGAATATATTTCCAAATGTGCACAAGAAGGACAACAGCTTCAACTTTGTTCTTGTAATTCAATGCATGTTAACAGTTCCAGGGCAGCAAAGCCAATTCTCTGGCATCCTCATAGTTTTCACACACGTTTTTCTATCAGAACTATTAAAATGGAAAAATAACACTTAGGATGAATGAAAGTTGCAAAATTTTACGTTGCATTTGGCAATTTGGTTTGCTGTTGTCTGTGGAAGAGGAAGGTTTTTATACACCTGAACAGTTTGGGAAGCTGTACCATGGTTGCCTTTTTATGTAAGCAGTGTAAAAACTGTAAGTTAAGGTCACAGTTACTGTTTTGGTGAAGGTAAAGAAACCTTGAACAAGAGAAAGGTTTTACAGGAAAATGAGATGGGAAATGTTAGGAAAACTTCACAAACTTGGCCATTGTTTTCCAGAAAAGCAAACACACCTTATCAAAACCTAGGCTGTTTGCTTGTGGATGGGATTTAAAAGCAGGGAATTCACACCTGATTTAAGTGAAAGAGTGGAGTCTTAAACATTTGGCTCCATCCTTTCTTGATGCATCCTTTTTTCACTTGCTTTTGCTCTTTCTCATACATTCCTGTTTTCACTAGCCCATCTCAGGAAGGGATTTCCTTTGGCATTCTCCTTTAATAAAAGAAATCTAAGTTTCTGGGTTTACATAAATTTATTGTCAGCCTCCAGGCTTGTCTTGCTGCACCTGTAGCTCAAAATGATTTGCCATACACTACTAGCAGATTGAGAATACTCTTGTGTTTCATTTTTCATTTACTATTTGCTGCAATATTATTTGATAAAGAAACTTTATCTTTTCCCATGCATAGTCACTGATGTCAAGGAGGATTTATCCTTTCTCCTGACATGGAGGGAAGTCAGAGAGAGAAGAACAAAAGTGGAAAAACTTCTTTGGCCCCCTGAAGAAACAGAAATCTTATGTCGCTTATAATTACCTTCAAGCCCCTAGAAAAGGTGCACTTGCTGAAGCTTTGGCATTCTGCAATATATCCAATGCAGATTTCTCTTCACTTTTGTTCACTCACATTTGGACTCCACTTTGTAAGCAGTGTGAGTCAAGGCCACTGTCTATCTGTTGGAATTATTGGAATTTTTCTGAAAATCTCTGTATCTGATGGCATTTTTCCTGGGAGGAACATGAGCTAGAAATGGCAAGAAAAATATACTCTATACCTAAAACAATAAATAGGATTTATTTCTCTAAACAGAAACACAACAATGCAAGTTCCCCACAAGAACGAAAAGAAAAAACCTCTCCACGGTCTCAGTCTTGTTTTTGCTGTATTTCATGTGTGGTTGCTGGTTTTACCTGTGTGTGACAAACCCAGGTTTCGATTCCTCCTACCTTGAGTGCAGCATTGGTTACCAGGAGGACTTGGAAAGGTCCTTTCCATTTTTCCTTCAAGAATTCAAAGATCCAAGTCTTTACATATACAAAGTCATGGGGTTGGTATAATTTAAGCATAATTTTTATCACCTCCCTAGTTTTATTTGTGTGACAGGGAAAGGCCTCTGGCCATCCAGAAAATGTACCTAACAATACCAGAAGATAGCTGTACACTTTTTGTCTAGGTAATTCGGAGAAATCTATTTGCCAGTAATCTCCAGGGGAATTTCCCTTTTAACTGTTCCAGTAGGTGGCCTTTTCTGATTTGTGGGATTGTTTTTTAAAAAAATTGGACATTTCACTATTATTAATTTTGCTATTTCAGTCATTCACACACCATGTACAGAATTTTGGAGACTGGATATCATGGAGTAAATTCCCCAATCAGTTTTGTTGTGTTCTTTTTCCATTTTTTTCCTCATTACAGGAGGTGGAACTATTACCTGTTGGCTGTCCACCATCCCTATTGATTCTTAGTGGGTTTTAATACATTCTGAGCTAAGTTATCCTCTGCAGGCATTCAATACTAGTAAGTTGTTTCTGTAACAATTAAAACAATTTACATTTTCATTTCCTACCTGTAATGTAACCAGGGGATTCCACCGGTCCTCCCCAGGGCAATTCTTCATCTTCACTTAAGGTCATGAGTTTGATTGTGTGAAGAGCCAGGCTTAGGTGTCCTGTCTGATTTTACCCCAGCCTGGGGACATTTCCTTTCTCAATGCTCTTTATTTAGCTGGGTGCACAAAGTTCTGTCTCCTCTGAAATATCATGCATGCTGTGTACAGAAAAAGCTCCTGCCCATATACTATTTTTGCATGCATATTCATAGGTTTTACCAAGTGCATTAACATACCTTCCCTGCCCTCTGTGCATGAGTTCTTCTGTTCTGGGGATCTCTTTGGTGGTCCCTTGTGGTTGGTGACCCCAAAGTCGTACCTGGTTTCCTGGTGAAGGGGTAAAAGCAGGCATAACTGGGCTAGTTGCTTTCCATTTCTTCCCACAGAATGAATATTGAGTGGCTCCATAGGCAAGTGGTTTTTGACGAATAAGTATTGTATTGTATCAACTCACCAGGTGTAAATGATTTTTCATCTGGCAACTGTTGGGGAGTGGAAAAAATATGCTCACAGAGGGAAACTTAAAAAGATGGGTTGGATGTCCCTTATGTATTAACAGTCCAAAAGCAGATTGCTTCCCCTCAACCCTAAAACATCCCATGGGTGTTTCCTAAGCCAGTCTAGTGAATTTAGGTGAATTAATCTCAGTTCTTGAGCTGCAGGATTTATAATGTGATCTTGCAGAGTAATACATAGTCTAGTTTAATAATACAGAGCTGTCTAAATAGATTATATGGCTTTTACACAATTCTGCTCTTCAGTGCAAGTAAGGCAGAGTCAGACGTATTGAGGAGCACAGCATAGGCATAACAGACCTATACACCTACACAGAGCTACACCACAGGTGTGACAGCCTTCTTCTAAAATTGCT
The DNA here is from genome assembly GCA_013400955.1 of Drymodes brunneopygia. Lineage (NCBI taxonomy): Eukaryota > Metazoa > Chordata > Aves > Passeriformes > Petroicidae > Drymodes > Drymodes brunneopygia. The sequence goes on from VZTZ01001590.1 coordinate 26,137, forward strand.
GTGAGGCTTCTTATTGTTCATCCAGCTCTAAAGACTCTTCTGTCCCTGAAGAGGAAAGAGGGTTGTTTGTACTGTGAGATTTGATGCTTCTGACTGAGCCTTGGCTTTTAATTTACACACCTACATAATCCCTGCAGAAAAGGAGGTGCTCTGAATTGCTCTCCTGGGATGCTTATCTTCCTCTATTGACTGAGAGACAAGATGTGGAGGGAAGGGCAATCTTCTCCTATATTTAGTTGTAAAGAGATTACTATATCCCCTTCTCTCCCACTACCCATGCTGATGAATGTTTTGTTCAAGCAAACTAATTTCCAGACCTGGAAAAAAATATATGAGAAAGCATGTGGTGGCTTAAAAACAAAGAAAAAGCTGTCATGGAGAGCAGGCAAAATGCCAAATGTGTTGCTTGCAGCAGTAAACCCCATGGAGAGAGAGCAGTAGGGACTAGAATTTAACAGCTTTGAAAGCCTTTTCACTACTGGTATATAAGATGCAAGCTGGAATGAAAGCCAATTCTCTTATCTCAACAGCATGAGCCTTACAATCAGAGCTGTCTGGGATTTTAGTTGTCACCTGGACTGTCAGCCAGTTCTGTGTTCTCGCAGAGAAAAGAATTTGGATTTACCTTTATGGTCATATCTGGAGATAAAGGTGCTTATGCACATCTCTGATAGCAGGCTCCTCTACAATGCTCAGGATGTGCTTCCAGAGGGATCATCAGGAATGCTTTGCACACAAGAAAGTACTTAATTTTTGTTTAGATCCCCATCTCCCACTTTTTAGCCTGTACCAGGGCCACTGCTGATCTTTGAATCAAGAGGACTTTTTGGCTGGGTTTGCCAATCAGCTGGTATGATTGGAAAAAAAACTGTTTGGTTCTAGAAATGGAAATCCAGGCCCTGTAAATATTCTTGAAAATTTAAATATTTCAGTTACATTAGAAGAATTAAGTCTTTAATTGCTTAATTGATTGAAATATGTGTGCTTTAGAAGCACACAGGATTTACATCAACCTCTCCAATGTTTCTTCGGAACTCTGTGAAAAACAAAGAATTGACTATCTCAGAAAAACTATAATTGCCTTCTCTCACTCTTTAATATTGATATCAACCAACAATGACTTCAGTAAAACTTTCTGATACAGTTAATATAAAAATCAATGCTAAGTAATCCAGAGGATGATCAAGTCCATTATAAAACCAGGTTACAAATCCCTGTGAGACCACTGATATCACAGAACCCATTGTTGGTTTAAAATTTGGATAAGTTTAATAACTTTGAGTAGTAGAGGTGATGCTTATCAGAATAAAAGCTAGGGTAGCATTCAGATTTCAAATACCTTTTTTCTGTTTGAGAAAACCATATTTTTTTTCCTTTGCCCCAGAAAGAGTTGCATGCCCTAAACTCTTGACTTTTTTGTTAAGATCACTGTTTATGGGTACTATTTAAAATTCTACAAATACTTGAGCTTAGTTCTATTAATCTCTGTCATCCTACAGATTTTTTTCTTTTATGTGGATGTTTGGGGCCATTTGAAAAACTATTTAAAATGCAACATGAGTAATGTGCTACCTCTGTAATGCCACGGAAATATCTTTTTTGTATAAAAGCTAAAGGTCTCGATGTCATTTTTTCACAGGCATAATTTTGAGCAATATGACATGCGTGGGAAAATTCTGGCTTGTAACAATGTTGAGAGCAGTCATGTCAAACCAATTTAATTTCTTCCAGGGACAAGGTAACTGGCCTTTGTATAGAAAAAATAAACAGATGTTGAATATCTTTAGTAAAGCTTTCTTGTTGATAAGCACTATATTCCCACAAGCAAACTAGATTAATACATTTAATTGTAACAAGTAAAAAAAAAATTCAGTAGTCTTGGGGCAGAAGGACAGAATGAATGAGTAAACAAAGTAGGATGCTTCAGGGATTCATCCTGTCTGAAATACAATTCAGTGTTTTCATCAGTTACTATGATGACAAAATTGAGGATGCTCCCTCTCTTTTAACCTGAGGCACAACAGTGCAGGTAGTAATTCACTAAAAAAATCTGGGATGTAGTGTGGATCAGAACCTGAACAGAAGCTGACAGGTAACACAACTATCAAAAGGAAAAAGGTAAATGAAATGGGAAAGTTGGAAAAAATATGAGATTCTGAACATTGGTAGAAACATGATTGGGATGTGGTGGTAAGTTTTGGTTTAGAAGAGAATCATGTGCCTGGCACATGGCAATCCTGTACCCAGCACGTGCCAGTCATCGCGCTTGGCTTACGATGACAATAAAAACTACTGCGCTGAGTTTCACTCAGCACCATGTAATATGGGGAGAGTCCAGAGCAGGAATCCTAGGAATGCACTGGTTTCTTATCCTTGTTTTTACAAAACTGAGTTCACTAGTGGTTAGAACTGACATTTCCCACTCACTCTTTACAGCTGTAAAGTAAGAAAAATTACTTGAAATCACAGCAGCCTACAAAATAGCACAGTTATGCTAAATAACACATTACTTCAAAGTAAATAGAGCAATAATTCAAAATAGTACAAAGAATCAAGAGTGTTCACTATCTAACATCCACTCAGGCTTCAGAAGCTCCAGAATTCTAGATTCTGCTCTTTTACTGGACTGAATTTTCAGGATAGAGGGTGTAAGTGGCTCCACAACATTTATCTCTGTTCATTACAGGCAGGTTTTAAAGTATCCTAATGATTTTAACTCCAATACCTGTTAAGTAATGAGCACTGAAGGACTTAGTTTCCCCTTTGCCTTCTGTTCCTCCTTCCCTTAGGGCCACTGCTTGCCATGAAAACATCCACACTTTAACTGTGCCATCAAAAATATAGTGACTTGCCTTAAAAACCCTGCCTTTAAACACCAAGCATTTTGCACACAGGGGAATTTGAGAAATGGCAAAATAACTCAAAACAGTGAAAAGTAATAAAAGTAATTTGTGGTAACAGCCACTGGGGAATTCATTATTTGGGATATCAGAAGCCCAGCAGATTGATCTGTGTATCACATGATGAAGGAAGTAAACAAAGTTAAAACTTCCCAGTGCTGTTGCTTATGCCTCATCATTCCAATAGCCTGACTAACACTCAGAGCTGCTTCTGTTGTGGAATTGGAGGATTGGGCAGTCTACCAGCTGGATCAGGGAATCACTTTCACCAGGAACTATGACTTTCATTTGTTGCCAAAGAGCAATGAAATTCTTCCTTCTTAATGAGTGCCAGCAGCAGTCGGACCTGCAATGAGTAGCAAGTCCACAGGAGAGGATGTGCCAGGATTTTGCTGCTGCTCAGAAAAATGTGAATGATTAAAAAAATTTCTGTTTTTTTCAGTGAGCTGCTTGCTTTCTTATTTCGTAAACACCAAACTAGCCAGGCTGTGCAGTACCACGGTTTAATTACAGAGAAAACACCATGGGTATGCTGTACCTGCACTAAAGGAAAGCAGCTACTAGGAAAGATCAGTCTAGGCAGAAACAAAATGCTAGTAAAACAGAATAAGGAAAAGAGAGAGTAAGGAACTGGAAGAAATTAAACAATTTATTTAAAAAATAAGCAAGTTGTTCTCAGTATTTTTTTAATAGAGATTCTACGCCCAAGCTTTGGCTCAAAGAATAAGTCTAGGTAGGATTGCATGAGATTCTTGCTTGACATAGATAAATTTAAGCTGCTTTGAAATTTGGAATATATGAAATATTTTATCACTTTTGGATACTTCTGAGGTGGAAACGGTGAAAAGTGAAGAACAGTCTCGAGTTGTCATCCCAACCCCTGAAGGAGGTAGCTTGGGCACCCTTGCTCATGCTGATCTTACATGAATGCCTGTCAATGCCCTCAGTTGCCCGGCACACAGAGCAGCATAACCTGTCTCCCCACCTGTGAAAGATCCAGTAATCTGCACTCAGCTGTCCAGGTGCCAGGCACAGACAATCTTACGGTAGCAGTGCCATGTGAGCTAAAATCTTGCTTTCCTTTGAGCCAGCAGCGACTACTGGAGAGAGACACCTCTTCTGTTTTCATACTATCTGAAAACACACTGGGAGGATGACTTTGCTGGTGCTTTCAGCTCTCACTGGTGGAAAGGCATTATGAAGGAAAAACCTTATTTCATTCACATTAATACAATCCATGCTGTCATTGCATTTACATTCTGTCAGAGCTCAACGTTCAAATTGTAAGGTGGATTTTTCCAGGTATCGGGTGTATCTGCATCAAAAATGAGCTCCTTGCCTCCATGTCTTCTTCCTTAGCAAATTAAGAGTGAAAGTAAATGGTTAACGGCAAAATATTTTACTTGTAGAAGCTTTATGGTATGAATCTGAGTTGTTATGGGATTTGGACACAACTTCATGTATTCCTTCTTCACACACACTCCCCCTTTGAGTCTTTGAAGAATTGTGTGTCTGTATGTTTAAAGCAGTTTTCAGCACCTGGGATCCCATTTGGTTAAATTACGTGCTGTGTTGCTGTTAAAGTTGTCACAGTATTTTGTGGACCAAGTATAAGTTCAGTCTGTAACTCTTATAATAATGACTGCCTTCTAGGATTTGTGAATTATAATAATACTTGTTAAATTTTTCCTTTGCTCTTGGTGAGGAGGAAAGTTTTATGAAGACAATTATTCTTCCATCTGTGGTTACATCATTCTACTTTGTTTTCTCTGTCCTGTGTTATTCCACCTACTACACACAGCATCCCTGCTCCTGCTGGTACAAGCTGTTGTCCCAGTCTGCTCCAGACTTTTAATCTGTGAATCTTGGTGTTTATTCTAAGTCCTCTTTTGCTACAGGATCCCTGAGTGAGCCGCTATTGGCCTTCCTGCCCTGCCAGTACTCCAAATTAATTACTTTCATTTCCAAATTTCTGTCTTTTTGTTGCTGCAAAGTAGATTGTGTTCCTGATACTAAGATTTTTGTGAATAACTTTATGCTTTTTATTTTATCAGTGAACTCCAGCATGGTTCCTGCTGCTTGATTGGACGCCTGTGCTGACCTAGCATGCAGCAGCTATTTCTTTCTCCCTCCTGCATTGCTATTTTTGTTTCTTGCCATCTTGATCATTACTAAGTTTTGGGTTTTTTTTTTTTTGAATCAGTTAATGCTCATTCATATAATTTTCTTTACCTCATCCCTGTCCAATAAATCTGCCACGTTTGATTTGCTCTGCCATTTATTTGACTCTTTTGGCTTTAAGTGTGCATATACACCCACTTTATGTGGACTTGTTTCCACATTTTTTTTAAATGGCTTTTGCAAATATGGCCAATTTCAACCACACTTTAGAGAAGTAAGGCTATCCAGTAAAATTAGGCTTCTACCCTTTCTGTGAAAACTGGAGCACTGGAACAGGCTCCCCAGGGAAGTGATCACAGCACCAAGCCTGATCGAGTTCAAGAAGCATTTGGACAATGCTCTCAGGCATAGGGTGTGACTCTTGGGAATGGTCCTGTGCAGGGCCAGGAGTTGGATTCAATGATCCTCATAGGTCCCTTCCAGCTTAGCAAAATCTGTGATCCTTTGTGATTCTGTGATTCTATTACTGCAACAGAAGGCACATTTTAAAGAAGTTTTGTTAATGTATGTCTTTCTCAGTTGCCAGTATATATGGAATTTGTGTGCAATTGCTTTGAAAAATTAAGTTTAATTATATGTAGCTGTTTAAAAATTATATCCTACATTCTTTACCAAAGTAAATAATTTTATTTTCTCTGAAGGCTTCTTTAATTGACAGACTGGTGTTTGTCTTTTTTGCATGTACCTGAAAGCTGCTTTTGACACCCTTCTTGCTTTCTCTTTAATGGGCTTCACAGGCTGCTGTTGAACAATTTTCCACTATCCTGATCTAAACAAGTCACTCCCACACATAAGTATTCTGCATGACTTTTTTTTTTTTAACTGCATTTATTATATGAACTTATTTTCAGCCTTTTTTTTTCTCCTGCAAAAAATTGCTGGTTGAATGGAATCTCTCTTTGGCTCTATCTTGCCAGAGGTTATTCTACTGAGACTGTCAATGGAAATGCAAGAAGCTGAAAAGTCTGCAACAGCGAAGAGTAGCTGTAATCCTTTAGTGTCATTCTAGAGGAAATGAAGTCTTTCAGGGGTAAAACAAGTTCACAATTCAGGCTATAGCTATATTATGTCTTGTCCCTGGGATACATTAAAAATTACTTCTGTTTCAGTACAGATTTTCTGGCATGGAGAATAGTGTTGGCATGGGTGACAGCATCTGTTTGGATGACTGTATTTCCGATTTCCAGAGCTCTTCAGAAAAGCTCTTTTACTCTGAGAGTTTCCACTATGGCAATCCTTATTCTGCTTTGCCCCATCCAAAGGTAATTTTCTTTATCATCCATTAATTTCAGTAGTGATTTTCTGCATTAAGAAACTGTAAGATCTGCAGTGGAGTAGCTTTAATTGAATACAGTTGAATGAAATAAAACAAGAGGCATAAGGTCAAGGCTGTGCAATGAAAGGACTGTACTATACAGGGCTCTTGCAAGTGAAGGTGAGGATGGTTGGCACCCGAGGGGCAAACTTTATCTCTACTACTAGATTTTGCCATTTTCAAATGGTCTGTTGTATATATCTTCCATGTCCTCCTCTGAGTTAACCTCCAGTGTAGATACCTTTTCCCCATGATTTCCCACTTGATTTCAGGCAAGAGTGAACAGTTCACAATGCTACCTGTGGGGACATGTTTAATTACCATTTCCTAAAATTCTGTCAGGTACTTTCCTTAGCACTGCCTCTTCTGTGAAAGGTTATCCCTCATTGCTGAAGGTGGAACTGTGCCAGGTGTCGTGAAATAGCAATCAGGTGTTTTCTGTATTGTCACTGGAGTCATAAGGATTATTTCCATCTGAGATTAGAATGCTTTCTGAAAGCAGAGATTCACTAACTATGTTCTTCAAAATTATCATGCTGGAGAGAAAGTTATAAATTTCATTGAGTGACACTTGCCTATCTCATCTTTGCTATCTTTTGTCAGTGACAGAGGTACTTGTCCCCTGCCCAGGCTTGAAACCAAATATAACTTTAAGCTCTCTTTCTTTAGAAGAGTGAATAAATAAAAGAATGGAAATTTATAGTCTGGCAGTGTGACTTTAGAGTCTCTGAGAGGGATGTTCAAGCACTTCCTTGCATGATAATAATTTTTATCACTGTTGACTACTGTGTTTCTTAAATTACCTCTAAATATGTCTACAGCAATGGAAAGCCATGGATATGCTTACAAAACATTTTTTACACCACCCAAAGGAGAATGGGGGAAGAGATTCAGGTCTAGGTTATCTAAGGAAGGAGGAGGAAGATTTTTTAGTGCAATACCCAAGAAAAGAAGAATTAAATTTGGTGTGCGAGGATTTTAAAGATTTACATTGAACCTAGATGCAATTTTAAGATCCTGTTTTATCCAGATGAGCAGTCATATTGGCAGAGTACTCTAGAGAGAAAAGATGTGAAAAAGGAAGGACTTAATAGCATGGGTGAGACTCATATTTATGACAGCTTCTGAAAGTTCTGTTCCTGTACCCGGACAAAATAACATTTCCAAGCTAAGTTGCCTGAGATACATTCACGTACAACATAAATTTGAGATGAAGAGTGCCATAAACACAGTGCAAGTTTGGCTTCTGTAGGAGAGAAGTTCTTTAATCTGTAATGCAAATCTCAAAAGCTGTATAATGAACATAAAGAGCAATATAAGAAAACCACGTAACTTAAAATTGCTGTGCAGGAAATTATTTTTAGAACAGTGCAAGTAGGAACAATTTAAAATTACTGCATAGTGCAAAAGGTTCTTTTCCATGAGAGTGAAAATTGTGGAATGCTTACATCACAGTTTCTGTCAGGGGATTATAAAGAAAATCTGTGTAGTGAATCTCTAGAACAGGGATCTTGCTTTTCAGCGACCCTCTTGACCTCCATGGCTGGGGTCTGAAGGGATTGATTATTTCAGGGATGCCCTATAACACCTTGCTCAATCTCAGACAACTATTAAGAAACACACAATTTTCCATTAACAGAGTGTAGAATGAGTCAGTCTGTTTTATAGCATGCCCTCTTGTGCTTAGCCTGTGAAAGCTTTCCTAAGATAGCATAAGTAAAAGTAACATTTCTTTAATGATCAACTATAGTGTTCTTTGTTTTACCATGCAGAATAGAAAATTTTATTTACAGCAACTTATCACAATAATAATATTTCATTCAGTATTCCACATTCCTCTACCAAGTTATTGAGTGGGTATCTAACCGATACCTTGATCACAACATGTCTTTTTTACCTAAAATCGTCATCTAGTTGCAGCTAAGTTCTTGCTGTTACAATAGACAGTTTCCACTGCTGATGCACTGTCATCCCCAGGAACTGATTTTGGACATGAAGCTCCACTGGCAGAACTGCTCCTAGCCAAGGGCAGCAGGTCTGAGCCAAGCCAGCAGGCTCATAGGCCACCTCTGTGTGACTGACCACAGGCACGTGTTCCACCAGAGCTCCTGTCTAGCTGTAGCACAAGGATCAGCTGATTCATGTTGGGAATCACAGAGGAAAGGGTGCTTGGAGTATTAAGCAGGAATAAAGACAGGAGGATCTATTGAAGGAGACCAGCTGTGTGCCACAATGTCCCTGAACAAATTCCTGGTTTTGTGGGAATAACTTTTGTCCTATGCTGTAACAAGCAAGCTTTCAGTTTAGGCCCTAATGCAAGTCATGCTAAGAGTGAAATCAGCAGCATTGGCCCAGCTGCAGCTAGAATTTGTCTGGCTCAGTGGAAGCAAGCCAGGGTGCTGAGGAGGATGCTGAAATATGGGAAATTGTTCCATGCCCTCCCATAGAGTGTACTAGAAGTGCTGTGAAATACTCAGGTATTGCCACTAGGTGTTACCCTCTCAAAAAGGAGCAGACGGACTGTGTCGATGGATAAACCAGAAGAACATGTGGAAACCCAAGTTGACAAGTTATAGCTGGAAAATTTCAGATTAAAAAAAAAAATTGTAGCTTACTATGTATAATTTGAAAATTAGTCATTGTCAGGATTTTCACTGCACTGTGATTTGGGAGACAACCAGACTGATAATTGAGGGAGAGACTCTGTGTAGGTGCAAGGATGAAGATAGGAAGTAGATTTCACTGGGATGAAGTCACTCATGAAGTCATGAAGTCATGGAAGTACTCCTGCAGCATGCAGCTCTCAACCCTTTGACCTATGATGGACAGTTTTTGTGGCTGATACATAATGAGATGAAATTATCTGACAGTGTTTAAGTGGTAAATAAAACTCAAGTGAAATCTAAAGACTGTGATACCTGAACAAAATACGTATTGGTGGTTCAATAAAAAATTATTAATATGGGATGACTCTTTTGGCAAACACAAGGCTGTCTAAAGTCAACTTTTTTCTCTTTGCTCTGATGAATAAATGGGGAAGAACAGGCTCATGGATAACTGGTTTAGTGTGGCTGATATGCTGCAGCAAATTTTTGTTGTAGTGTCTAAGGTTCATCGGTGTAGTTCAAATATTTCACTTACATATGTGACCTAAAAGAATTTTAAACAAGTATGTTAAATTATTTTAGGGAGTTGATATTAGTAATTTGTAATGTCTTTCTAACAGATTTGGTTTAGGCAAGTTAATATTTTCTAACACTTTGCCCTCATCTGCACCAAGCATAAAAAGAACCAAGACCTAAAATATTTTGTCAAAAAGATCATGACCAAACCAGTCTGACATTGTTTGTGTTCGGGAACTGATACATAAAAACAAACATTGATTCCATGTCACTGATCTGTTTGAAAGCTGGCTCAACATCTGTCACTGTTTGGCAGAGGAGCACAGCATGTACACATTTTTAAAGCGTTGTGAAATGCTTTCATATTTATTTAATGATTGATATTTCATTGCAATTAATAACCTGATAAAATTCTTCGCCAGAGGTAGGGGGGATGAAAGAACTTAACAGACAAGCACATCTGCTAGTCTTTTGGAGATCCAACAAACTTTTAAATGAGATTCTGACTTGGAACTCCTTTCAAGTTTATTTTCATCCTGAAACCCAGAGAGGATAGTAATGGGCTGAAAGGAAGCACACTGTATTGCCATGAAATGTGTCCCAGAGGAACCTTTACAACTGGTCTATCACCAGCTTCATTAGTCAAATGTTTTCACTGGAGAAATAATGGGAAGCTGGCTGTTTTCCTAGCAAGTGAATACCACCATCTATGACACTTCTATGCTTTAAAATATTCCATCTCACAAATGACAGTAATCATGTAGTCGTAATCAGAGTGGAGCAAGACTTCTGAAAATACTGTTTAGAAATTCTGTGATCAAGAAAGACATTTAAAAATATATAATTCATTAAATGGCAGAAAAGTGAAACTTTGAAATTAAGAAAAATAATAGTTGCCATCTTAAATGTTCAGGTGTTCTCTTCAAGATCCTTTTGTTTACATTTGAGGTACATTGCCTTTAAATCAGATATTCAAACCTTAATGTAACTAGATGTTATCCTCAGTGAGTTCCATTGTATTAAAATCTCTTTGTAGGCATGTGCTCTGATCTGTAGGACGATAAGTAGATATCCCCAAGCCGATGTTTAAAGAACTAAGAACAGAGCAGTATAGTCACTCCACTGGTCTCATCCAGTTTGCTGCTCAGCCTGGCAGCAGCTGGTGGAGCTGAGATTGGAACTGGAGTCATTAGCAGTGTTTTGCAGTGTTCCATGGATGACAGCCTGCTTTGCCTGGGGGCAGGTTGAGATCCCCTGCAAGAAACACACAGCCCAGGGCTCCTGCACTTCCCTGTGGAGCCTGCAGCAAAGTTGCTTTGTCTTTTCCAAGGCTAGCTGGCTAGACATGGCTAGATGTTGGCTAAACATCAGGTTCATACCTTGGTAACACTGGGGCACACAGCTGTGTTCTCAGGCAACTGAATTTACAAAACTAGGGATTTAAACTTAGTTTCTCATTTAACTTAGCTAGAACTGCAGCAGCCAGTGCTGCCAAAAAAAAAAAAAAGTGAAAGGAGATAAAGACAGCTGGCAAATCTTGAAAAGTACATGTGTAGGTAAAAAGAAGCTGTTTTTATGATCATATCTTAGAAAAAACATTATCTTCACTATAATATAATGAAGTGCAAATTAAGTTGACAAATTAAGCAGTGAAGATTGGAAAAGGTCAAGATTTAGGTTGCATATGAGTGGTCATGAATATGCATCATGGAACAATATTTGCTCTCCATAAGTTCTCTCAGTCTCTATTACTCACAATATATTCTGTCATGGTTTTGAGCTTGAACCACTGAGCAAGCAGCAGAGAGTGAGTTCTTCTGGATTTAGTTTATTCCATAGAACAAATGGCGGGGAAACTGTAAAAGTTTGCACTAAAACAAGTCCAGTATAAGGAGAACTTATTGAGAACACAAATACACAACAGCCTCTGTTGATCATATGTGAAGTTATTTTTCCAGACTGCTTACAGCTATACCTGTTAGAATCTGTTTAACTATTATGTGTGTTGCCTCTGTTTTAAATAATAAAAGTTTTATACAGTTATGTTACAGAGAATCATATCTTATTTCCAGTCTGAGAAACATGCCTTCCCAATCTTGTTCTGGAAAAGCACAAAGCTTGATTCATGGTATTATCTTAAGTCAACAAATACATTTTGCTTGAAACAAGAACAAGGCTCTGAAAATTTTGGCACCACTGACACAAATTTTTATTAGATCAGTGAGTGAAAAAACAGGGTTGGATCCTATAATCAAATGATTGAATGGAACTTTTTTAGTAATGATATTTCCACTATTTCAACCCTTGGGTATATTTGCTAGTTGAAAAGCTATTTAATCTGTCATTCACATCCACAACCAAATTCTTTAGTAGAAGAAAAATGAGTGTTTACTAGATATTTGCAGTCTAGAATGAAAGAAAAAAAATAAAATTAAATTGGAATATTTTGATTTCAAAAGCACAAACAGTTGATGCTAAAAGTAAAAATCATCTTCCCCAAACACAACACACATCAATTTAAGTTTAATTAAAAGTAACAGCATCAATACCATCTTGATGCTTGTCAGAATATTGAAGAGTTGTTGGCAGATGCTGGCAATACAGCAGTAAATATGAATCTTTCCCTGTTGTATCATTCAATTTTTTAATGAAATCACACCACTTATGGACTGTTCAGGTGCGTTCAGGTCCACAGGGTATTGTGTACACACAGCACAGCATATGCCAACCTGCTTTCTTGGGTGAAATCTATGCAAGCCTAAAAATAACTCTATGAACATATGTGCTACAGCATTTTGAGGTAACCTTTGTTTTCTCACAACTTAATGTAATAAATCAAAACCGTACAAGCAGATAGCACATGCTGTTTCAGCTCCTCTTGCACAGCCATACATCACTTCCCAGTGCAAGAAGGCAACTTCTGATTTGTACGTAATATAAAATCTGTAGAAAGTACTTATGGTAGGGCTTTAAAAAGAAACAGTAGCATTTGTAAAGAACTTACCTCTTTAAAAAACCCACATGCTAACAAAAGGGATGGCTGATAGGAGAGTAACTTTCTATGAAACTTTTTTGCCACTTTAAGGCTCTACACTTATAGATCACCTGCTGGGTGGTTACTAACTGTTCATTATCTTGTGGTTTGTGTTAAATGAGGTGAAGATCTGTTCACCCTAAGTCTGTCTCAGAGCACTTGAATAATACATGGGCCTTTCACATTCTTGTGGGTTTTCTTCAAGGTCCAATACTTAGTGATTGGAGCTGCTTTCATCCTATGAGGAGTAAAGCAAATTGGTATTGATGCTGAAGAAACGTTGTTATGTTTTGGCATGTCTAACATGTGTACCCTCTTCAGTGGGAAAAAGTTTGTCAGGTTATCACTCACGATTATTAAATTGGCTCAAGCATTCAAAATGTCATAGCAAATTGCTTGTGGAAAACAAACTAAGCTTGTGACTCCTAAAAAACAAACAGCTGTTGTGCTTGACAATGAAGGGCTGTGGATGCCAAAGAGAGGCTGTTGCTGATCAGCCTGACAGAAGGATGAAGGGGAAGGAGGAAGATACAGGGAAGCTGATACTGATGACAGCAGCATAAACAAACATTCAGGAGGCAAAAGGAAGGGAAGTTTAATACATATGCAAAATTCACAAAGTCACCACCCATGTCTTCAAAGATGTGCATCTACCTAATTAATGAGTATTAGTAGCTCTTAGAACAATAACAACAGGTAGTGCAGAAAGGGTGCTATTGGTTTTCTGGTTTGTGTGTCTTGTATCTTGTCATGGTAGAACTAAGTAGCAAGGTGGCATTCAGGTGTCCAGTTGTTTCAGCAGGGTTTTGCCTTTTTGTTTGGAAGTGCTCATGTGGGCTCATGCAATGTCCTTTCTTATGACACCATGTTTGTCAATTAAAAAGATCTAAATCTGCAATCTAATATTTGTCTGCAGGTGAGTGAAAGAGCAGTCATATAATTTAGAGTTATACCTTTTAGCTGGTTTTCCTCAAACCAGCTGAATGAGATGCTACAAATCCTCTTACATTTCTTGAAGACAGTTCTCAGTGTATTTTTTTTTAAAAAAGGTGTTTTTATATTACTGTTTCAAATATGAACTGGTGTTAAAAGTATGGCTTATATATGATAAAATACATGTAGCTAAAAATGTATCAAATTCAATTTTGGATAAAATAATTGCTAACATTCTATAATAAATTCAAATAAAGGCATGGCCTATATTCTTTGTAAAATTATCTGCTTGTAAATTAAAAGTTTAGATTATGATGCATAGATACAAACAATGATATGATGTCTTTGGTAGTAGATTGATTCAGCAGCTCATTGTGTGGGATTGACACTGTGCAGGTACTTTTTGCTTGTGTTGTAGTTAAGTTCTTACTTATTTTCAATTTTTCTCCATATTTGTCTTTCAAATATTCCTAATATCTCTGGAGTGTTGTCTTTCATAGGGTAGAAGTGTCAACTGGTCCCTGTGTGTTGGTTTTTTCTTCCTTAGGGAAGATTCTGAACTTAATGTGTTCTCTGCAGTTGGAGTTTACTGCTAGTCTGAGAGATGAGGACAGTGCCACGAGGCCAGGCCAGAATTAAACATGCCAGTTGACTTCTAGTTTCATGGGTGCACAAAAAGCAGAAATATTATTGTGTGAGGCTGACTTTTTATATGCCTTTAACAGCAAATGAGGAGTATCAGGAGATCAGTCTTTTGCCTCACCAAGAACTCTGACTGAAGGCTTCAGCTTCTTCAGCCAAAGTAAAACATTCCACCCAGTCCTGGGATAATTTTTTTAGTACGTCTTGGTCAGCAAGTAAATAATGAAGTTCATGGCATAAGGAAGGGGGGAATAGGAGGATTCTTAGCTTTATTGCTCACCTGTTGGAAAAGAAGGGTTACTTGAAGGGAGATGACAGCAAAGAACCCTTGTGCAGCCTCTTGGGCAGCACTGGTACTGGTCGCAGATGAGGAAGACAGGCCATCTCTGTGGGGAGTGCCAAAGTTGGCAGATTTTTTTGTCTCCTATCAGAAGGTCACAACATAGTGGGGTGATGTATTACATACAAATGCCATATGGCACCTCTTGACAATACTGCTGTAGTTAAAAATAATGCCTGAACACCGTAAGACTACTGTGGATTTTAAGAATGTGCTTTTTTCAATCTATCCTATTAGCAAATTCTCCATTGCATTAAATCTGATTGCACTCTTTGAAAGGAGACAAGCTATGGTTTTAAAAATATGTTTTTCTACATTAAGTCGCTAGAAATACTTCAATACAGAACGTAAATAAACAAACATCTGTTTTGTCACAGTCAGTAGTTGCTTTACTGTAAATGATGTCAAGCATGGAAAGAGACAAGATATTCCACTCAGAGTATTTAATCCCTTTCAAGTTAACTTTCTTAGGTTAGGATTAAATGCAGCATTTAAAATGTTAATGCAAGTAATTCTGCTTTTGTTGCCTGTGAATTATTCAGATCTGAGTGTCTGCTATGGGTAGTTTTCAAGTTCACAAAAGAATCTTATCTGACTACTGACAGTCAATCATTAGAAGCTTTAAGAAATTATAATGTGCTCAAGTACTGTGACTCAGCTGATTGCACTTAACACAGCGCAAAGAGGTATATTTGTACTATAAAGATTATTAAGCAAAAGGTAGTTCTGTGTTATGAAAGCACGTGTTTTCAAACCACAATTATATCAAGTAAAATATATTGCCATGCAAAAGTCAGTTTCAGCTGAGCTATAGTTGTCTTTGCCTCAGCTGAAACATGCCTCTTGAATGTTTGGCATGTCATGCAGGTATGAAAACAATTCATCAATAAGCAGTCCTTTAACAATTACATAACAATATCTAGATGCAGCACAAATTGATTAAAAAGGTGTAATGATTCAAGACTTGACTTGGCACAAGAAGAAATAGTTGAGTGGAAGCAAGAGTGAGGTGATAGGGACTGGAGCTCTGCTACTCTCCTAGGCAGTGCTTTTCACCTTTCTTTTCTTGTCCTCCTTTTGTCTGCTTGTCCTTTTCTTCCTCACAGAGATGACCTACAGCTGCATGTGTGCTGTGGTACGTGGCATTGCACACTGGGTCATGGGACAGAGGAAGTGTTAAATTGCGTCCCTGCAATATGAAAGCATAGAGCACGATAGAGATAGTAAGAGTGCTAAGAAGAGATGAGTATCATCATGGTTTCCTGATTTTTTCTTATTTCTTATAACAGTCATTTGTGTAATGTGACAACAGAAATAATTTGGCATGAGGAGTGCACATGGATGGATGGGTTTCTAGGAGAAAGATATAAAGGGGAAAGAAAAGATATACAGAGGGAGATGTAGGAAGTTATAAAAAAGAGAATGGATACCAAGTCTGTATTTCCCATGGAAGGAAAAATTATCCTGAAGTTTTTAAGGAAATTGGCTTCAAAATTTTTCATATCTTTACTCCATATTAAAGATGGGACAGTTGTCAGGGGAAAACGATAGCAAGTTTGAAACAGAATTCAAAAGGCAACCAATGTTTTGATTCACTTCCATGACTAATATCCTAAGCTTTATTTTGAATGCAGCATTGCACATGGCACATTTATAAATGAGTGTGGTCATAATGACTTGTCTCAGAATGGGAAAGAAGATTTTTGGGCTGTTTCCAGACCTTTAGAGGTCCTGTGTTCAAGGTGACCCAGCAGTCTGGTTTGGTGCTCCCTTGATACCACTCTGCATTCCAGCCCGCTGCAGTAAACTCCCCTACAGCAGAGTTCACCTTTATATGAAGGCCAAATGCATTTACCTTTCAGAACAAATGAAAGCCTCAGTCCTTTCAAAAGGTACCAAACAAAGCAGTTTCATGGCCTGCAACCAAGCCTGCCCCTGGTTCTTGGAAGCATGTTCTAGTTCGCTGTATCTAAATACTGGGCTCAGCTAACCGATTTCTGTGTCTCAGGTGTCACCATAAAAAATCTCTTGGCGCATGCAGGCCCAGGTGGTTTACCTGATTCTGGTTTCTCTGTATCTGAATTTCTCTGAATAATTTCATAAGGCAGCAAAAGGGCAAGAGGACATCATGACTCAGTTTCTAGGCTTTTTTTTTTTTTTAATTCAATTGCTAGCCTGGATATGTTTTCTGGACGTTCCCTGTTATCACAGAATCAACTAGGTTGGAAAAGACCTTTGAGGTCATCAAGTCCAACCTACGACCAAACACCATCCTGTCAACTATAACTAAGTGCCCCATCCAGTCTTTCCTTAAACACTTCCAGGCACAGTGACTCCACCACCTCCCTGGGCAGCCCATTACAAAGCCCAATTGCTCTTTCTGTGAAGAAAAAGCCTTAGTACTCCTTTTACAGTGCCTTTATGGTTCATGTAGTGATTTTATGTGATGTTTGTCTTGATAATTGGAATAGATTTTCTGGAGCAGATTAAAGATAAGTAAAATTGTCAGAGGTAATATGCAGTAATTGCTTTGTTCTTCAGAGAGCTTAAGAGAAGTGGCAGACACTCAAATGAGAATTTTCTTATCCAGGATTTTCTGTGAAAGTGAGAGATGACAAAGAGGGGTTAATAGATATGTTCCTTTTGAAAACCACTCAAAAATGCTTCAGTACACACTATTATTACAAACCACTATTACAAGTCATTTGCTAGTGATGCATGAGCGAGTTAAAAGTGGCTTTGGACATAAATTATTCCTCTTGGTAACATCTACTATTCAAATAAGTATTAGACAGCATTTGGGCATAAAAACTGTGGAGGAAAAAATGGAAATGTGTGACAGAAATACAGAAATATAACTATACAATAAAACTGTAGTAACAATGTGGCAAGGGGGAGAGTACTAAAGAGAGGAAAATTCGTAGAGGATATGGTTATTTTTATTCATTTGTTGAAGTTTATGTGCCTCTCAAGGGACACGACAGAAGTTGAAGTTCATGTGGCTCTCAAGGGACATGGCAGAAATGTGCAACTTCTTTGAACCTCAGCATTATCCCTCTAGCATAAAAGAAGCAAGGGGTTCTTATGAAAAGGAAAGTTCTGTTGTGTAAATAAAAGTCACATGGACGTGGTTCAGGTTGCAAATGACTCCAGTAATGCAGTGCATGATGGCCTTCAGGGACTGGCAGTCTGGAGGCTTTGAAGAGGGCACAGTGCTCTCAACATCAGGCAGGAGAGGTGCAGCGGCTGGAAACTTGTGTTAGGAAGAGTAAACTCTCATCTTAAGCTATGATATGCATGCGAGTTGTCCTTTGCAGTTTTAAACGAGAGGCTGTAAAGCGCTACCTGAATGTAACACTGTGTTCATGTCAGGCTGAAAAAGAATTGTCAGCGATGGCTTTATAACTTTAATTAACTTGGTCTTTGTTTACAAACACCCAAAAAGTTTGAGGTTACACTATTGTAGTGGTTATCATGCTCGCCTCACACACGAAAGACCCCGGTTCAAAACTGGCCAGAAACACCAATTCGTGTAGTGGTTTGAGTTCACCTATTTGAGTTTCTGGCCAAACGCCAGCACACTTACCAAAATTTACTTAATTTTGCTCTGAGATAAAGATTAGGAGTAGGCCAAGCAGGCTCAAACTTTGAAGAATATAAAGTTTATTAATAAACCTAAAACAAGGGAAAAAACCAAGAAAAACCAGAACAAAATCCTCAGACCACCTCTCCTCCCCCCCACCTCTCCATTTCTTTCACACTGACAACACACAAGAAGACAACACTTTGACTTTCAGTCAGTTTACCACCTCTACAATAGTCTTTTCTCAGTTCATTTAGGGAGGGAAGTTTCTCTTTATATACCATGGACCTTTCTATAAGAAAATACAGTTTTCATGGTTTTCAGCCTTACAACCAGCAGATGCCTGGGAGGCAAATCTGCTTGTTGTGGAAGATCCCTCCCACACTAGTAGACTTTCCACAGCTACTACAGTGGGTTATGACAGTCCATGGGGTACCCTTTTAAGGATGAGCAGTTCTATTACAATAGCAAAGAAAATCCCCTTCTTCTATTATTAGTAACACAGGTTCTCCTGGCAACACAAGTTCTCCAGCATTCCCCGGGGCAAAGGGACAGGTCACAGCCTCTTCTCTGTCTCTGCTCAAGCTTCTTATCAGGTTGCAATTACTTCAGCATCACTTATCTCTGCACAGGTGCCTTGGCTCACTGGCTGCAGTTACAACATCACATTCCCCCTTGGACTATTTTCTCATATATTACAGGGAATTTATTAGCTTAGTCCCAACCATGGTTTCACAAAAGAATTTTCAGATTCATTAGTGAAGCACTTCTCAAGCTCCTCCCTCTAGGCATCAGCTCTGCTTCTTTCACTGACTTCAGAGTCTCTATGCTGTATTTCTGTAGCTGTCCTCACTCTTTACTCTCTCTGTGCGGGGAAGGATGGGTGTCTGCAAGTTCCATCTCGGCATGGAGAGTGTTAATCTCCCTCTCAGGCCTTGCAATGTTCATGTGGTCTCTGCCCATGCTGTTCGAGAGCAGCATTCCAGCGTCCCGAACTGAGGGGGAGGAGAGCGAGGGCTGGGCCCTGCGTGGCTGTGGTTGGGATTTATGACCCAGCTGTGTCATACCTGTGTCAGAACCTTGAAGGGCTCAGCTGTAGCTCCAAACCCCCCCTCCCCCCACCCCTCTTGGGTTGGGGGGGTGGGGAAAAGACCCAGTCTTATCGGAGAGAGAAGCAGGGGCCCTGCTTGAAGGCAAGAGAAAAACTTTGAAGGATCTTCTGCTTATATAGTTTTCTTTTTTTTTTTTTTTTCTTCCTCAAAGGCGTATCAACTTTTAATTCGTTGGCACACACATCAATACTCAAAACCAGCTGGTTATTGGCTCTCTCTCCCAGGAAGGAAGTTGTATTACTTCCTGCAGCATGGGTCACTTCCAAGATTGACAGCTTCTAGGCCAACGCAGGACAGCTATAAATGTGATATCTGATTTTGCACTGTAAGTACTCATGTAAGTTTTTGCACAAGTTTTTGATCTATGTATATCAGAACCATATAACTTGTGAAACAGGTTGCTATCATATTACAAATTGTGTNCACTGGCTGCAGTTACAACATCACATTCCCCCTTGGACTATTTTCTCATATATTACAGGGAATTTATTAGCTTAGTCCCAACCATGGTTTCACAAAAGAATTTTCAGATTCATTAGTGAAGCACTTCTCAAGCTCCTCCCTCTAGGCATCGGCTCTGCTTCTTTCACTGACTTCAGAGTCTCTATGCTGTATTTCTGTAGCTGTCCTCACTCTTTACTCTCTCTGTGCGGGGAAGGATGGGTGTCTGCAAGTTCCATCTCGGCATGGAGAGTGTTAATCTCCCTCTCAGGCCTTGCAATGTTCATGTGGTCTCTGCCCATGCTGTTCGAGAGCAGCATTCCAGCGTCCCGAACTGAGGGGGAGGAGAGCGAGGGCTGGGCCCTGCGTGGCTGTGGTTGGGATTTATGACCCAGCTGTGTCATACCTGTGTCAGAACCTTGAAGGGCTCAGCTGTAGCTCCAAACCCCCCCTCCCCCCACCCCTCTTGGGTTGGGGGGGTGGGGAAAAGACCCAGTCTTATCGGAGAGAGAAGCAGGGGCCCTGCTTGAAGGCAAGAGAAAAACTTTGAAGGATCTTCTGCTTATATAGTTTTCTTTTTTTTTTTTTTTTTTTCCTCAAAGGGGTATCAACTTTTAATTCGTTGGCACACACATCAATACTCAAAACCAGCTGGTTATTGGCTCTCTCTCCCAGGAAGGAAGTTGTATTACTTCCTGCAGCATGGGTCACTTCCAAGATTGACAGCTTCTAGGCCAACGCAGGACAGCTATAAATGTGATATCTGATTTTGCACTGTAAGTACTCATGTAAGTTTTTGCACAAGTTTTTGATCTATGTATATCAGAACCATATAACTTGTGAAACAGGTTGCTATCATATTACAAATTGTGTAGTATTAAAAAAAATCCAAATATCTAGGTATATTTGGCCCTGTTTAAATACTCTTATTTTATTTCATGGTTTCTTATCAATCTGTAGGTCTTTCACATTTCTTCCTGTTATCCATATATTGACAGAGACACAACTTTTTTATCCTTCTAGGCACATACTTTTGTTGTTTGACTGCTTTTGCTTTTTTTAATTTTACCTGCTGCTTTCGGTGTGGCAGGGATTGGGTGTTACTAGCATTCAAAATTACATTCAGGAAATGTGCAAATTGCCTGGAGAGCAGTAGAAAAATGCTGCATCCATGTCTTACTGTAACTGGGTAAGATAATGAGGTCACAGTTTTCACATTGGATGTCACCAGGATCTCAGGGATGGGGACTGGTACAATTTTCACATGCATCATGTAATTCTTGAGCACTTGAATGGTTTGTACCAGAGGACTGGACTGTTGGTTTTGGTGACCAGCCTATTGCTCAACAAATGCAGGATGTGCACTGGTACCAGGGTCAACCCACGACAGGTACCAAGGTGGATTGAGTGTAAGCTGGCATGTGACGTACTTAGCAGTGTTTGAAAGACAGTATGGGCTGTTTGGAGGGAATCTGTCCCGGGAATCCAGAGAGCTCATGCCTGCTCCTGCTTTCATTGCCAGAGTGCTGGGTATCTCTCACTGGCAAGTTGCTTTTCCTGTCTGTGCTGTTGTTGCTTTGGCAGTTTATGTATCCTCTTTATTAAAAAGGAAGCTTTTGGTGGTATGGATTGTCACAGACTGTGCATTGTCATGGACTGAGTATGCACTATGCATTTGTGTCTTGCTGTCACAAAGCACTGCTGTGAGCTGTCAAAAATCCCAGAGAATTTTCAACAGTCAAAACCTTTTGTAATTCCCCAGCAGAACATTTTGCTGTGGCCATTCTGTCCGTTCCTGTTTTGGGATTTTGCCTGCTTCTTGTCATTCCCTGCAACTACCAGCTCCACTGCTGTTATTTTTTAAGACACACATAGACATATGCACACAACCCCCCACCTCCCAATTTTTTGCTTATTTCTTCTCATGTGGTTTTCTTTGTTCCTCTCCTCTTTGCAGTAGAGGTGCCACCCTCCCCAGAGGTTTATTGCAGGTGCTTTTTACCTTCTGCTGTGACTTTGCTTTTGAAGGGTTATCACAATTCACTAAAAATCTTTTGGATTTGAGCCAAACACTGCTCAGTTTATAAAATCCTTTA
This sequence comes from Drymodes brunneopygia, assembly GCA_013400955.1. Lineage (NCBI taxonomy): Eukaryota > Metazoa > Chordata > Aves > Passeriformes > Petroicidae > Drymodes > Drymodes brunneopygia. Next base: position 47,836 of record VZTZ01001590.1, read on the forward strand.
CATCCTGGACACAGGAATACTCAGATCTGAATAACAAGACTTGCTCTGTGGGCAAAGGAGACCTTGAGTCTGAGTTAACTTGATGAAAGCTGATCCAGTTGTTAATGGGCTTCCTTAAGGAGGCTTAATTTTGGGGCTGTTTGTTTCCGTCACTTGTGAAATGGAGTGTGGAGTGAAATGAAGCTGAGGGAGGATAGGTAGGAAGAAGAAGAAAGTAGGAAATAATTTCAACTCCAGCTGGGCTTCCTGTTTTGATTTTGCTTTAAATTTTGTCTTCTTTTTTTCTTAGATTGGCTTGACTTTCCAGACAAAGATTTTAGTCTAATCCTAAAATATTTGTAATTTAAATATATTTTAGTTATCATCAGCTGCAGAAGTACTCAGAAGACAAAAAAAAAGAAACGTGCTTTTAGTTCACTTATAATGTAAATGCTGGGTTGGGGACTATCTCACTTTGAACAAGAACAAATTGGTTTTGAAATTTTTGCTGAACTGGAGCTTTGAAAATATTTGACTTTTAAGTAGATGTGCAGTGTTCTGCTTTCAGGCTTTCTACTCTTGGTTTTAAAATGAATGGAAAGCAACGGTTCAAACAGCAAGAAACTTGTCTTAACAGCACAGCTAATGTTTGATACAGCACTGGAGTCCTAAAAGTCCTGTTTCTCTTGCTGGAAACTGTAACTTGGTGATTTTACCTGAAGTGGAGCATACCGCAGAACATTTTCATTTTCAGTTATAATGACATTTATTAGCTATTCAAGTGACTCCTCTCTCCTTTTGACGCTTAATGCTTCCTTAGAGAGTTCAGGGACAGAGATGAGAGAGGTGAAGTTTTTTGTTGTTGTTGTATGGGTCTGCCCAGGGTGGGATCGGATTCTTTCCTTAGCTGATCAAATACTCTGCTGTGGCAGTTCAGGCTTCTCAGGGAACTGATGACAAAAGTATTGTATAAATAGGCAAACAGAAAACTACCTGCAGGTTGGAAATTTATGTTCCCATCCCTACAGCACATCACTTTAGAAGTGAAAGGCAAGGAATTACCAAAGGAAAGGAAATTGTTTATAACACCTAAAGTGCTTATTTGGCAGCCTGATGATTGACTATGTAGAGGAGAGAGAGATTAATTACATATTATAAAGCCTTAATTGGCAGCCATCTGAGGGAAGTATTCTATTTGGATCAAAGGACTATAAAAAAGGACCCTCCCTAGACAATGGGTTAATATAACTTTTCAGGTCTCAAAAATTTGTTGCTTAGAGAGTGAGCTGCTTCTGACTCCTGTGATAGACGAGAAACACATACTCTTGCTTACGCCAGAAGATAATAGGAAGGTGGTATCTGTGGTTTGCAGACTGGCTCTGCTTGCAGGTGGAACGCGCCCGTCCTTGACCTTTGCACACCCAGCCAGCTGAAAGCACTGGCAGAAAGAAAATGGTCTCTTCACAATAGATCAAGCAAGGACAGTAGGGGCTTTTCAGCACTCTGTAGTAGCTACTAATGGAAAAGTAACAGCTCAAAATAATTCTCTGAAATGTTTGGATAGAATGAGCATAACAAAGAAAGATGCTTATTTATTGAGGCAGCATCAATAAAGTACACTTTAGCAAGATACCTGAGATATGGTAGTCCGAAGTTGGAATTTCTGTTCAATGAGAAACATGGGCAGCTGGTGTTTTTAGCTGTATCTGAAGCAAACAGGAGATTTATTTGAAAGTTTTTGAAAAGCTTATATAGTTATTTGAAATGGATGTATTTACTAATGCGTGCATATGATATAGTTTCTGAAATTTCAAAGCTGAGTTGTCAAAGTCCTTGAGATTAGAAATTAGGGTTTAGGGTTCCCTAGTATACATGGTCTAAATTTCCAGTGCACCCATAGTTTGGTTTCACACAGGTGAAAACCTCTGATGTTGTGTATAGCAGGGGATACCCTGGAAAAGCAGATTTGGAAAGCCTAAAGACTATCAGGTTAATTGTCTGGGACCTGTCTTGGTTTTGTTAAATATCAGTGGCAACTTAGATATTTTTAGAAACATTCCAGAATCAGTGATTCTAAATTTTCCAGTTAAATTTGTTTCACCTGAAAATTCCCATTGTAGCAAGTGTGTTTGACAGACCTTCCTCATTTATAAGTACATAAAATACATTGCTGTATGTGTATTTAAGTTATTAGTCTACAACTTTTGGCCCACTGGTTTGAGTGGACATCTAATTCTGGTGGTTTTGAGAGTTGCATATGATTGCTGTTGAGTCACATCAATGCCAGTGCTAGTTCAACCTTGCACCCTTAAAGAGTAACAAGTAGCAGAAGAAAGGTATCAATTTTTCTCATTATCTGAAGCAGAGGCTATGTTGGCTTTAATACGGAAACCATAAAGCCTGATGATGGATAGGGATGTTCCATCTTTGATTGGATGGAGAATATATAACCAAAAATTTTATTTTCTTATCGACAACAACCAGCGTGAAAGAGAAATATGCCCCAAAGGTACAAAAATGGAATAACTAAACATATAGAGAAAAAATAGAAAACCTACAGTAATGCATTTGTGAAAACATAAACTAACAAACTGGAATGTAAATTAAGAACTTGCGTGGAAAAACAGAACAAGGACCCAAGATTAAGAAAGTAGTTTCTAGTGTGAAAAAGTCTTTCTGAGTAGTTGCAGTCTGATGTACCCTGAACCACCAGACAGCTTAAGGCAGGTCCTGGGTTTCTGTTATTGCCTTCCTGTGGGTCATTAGCTGAAAACAAGGGCGTCAGAATTTTTGTCTGTTTGATTTTTGTTACTGACACTAACAAAAGAAGAATCCAGCCCTAAAAACTTAAATCCTGAGGTTCCTCATTTATTTCAGACAGCTCGTGTATCCATCCCAACTTCAGGATAATGCTGCAGATTGCTGGTTAACCTCATATTTAGTAGACTTTTGCAAACACCTCCCTGTGTGTTGGTGATTCTTTCCCCTCCCTTGGAGTTAGTCTGTCTTTGGTTGTTGTTTTACAGGTTTTTCTTGTAAAATGTTTTCCAGCTGGCAGTGAATCATGATATGCTACTTTATCTGCTTTTCACTGCTCTGAGGGTTTCTTTATTTATTAATAAGAACAATAGCAAACTGAAACGCACATCCTTTTCATAGTCATTATTTGCAAAGCACATTGTTCCAGGCCACCTTGCACCTCTGTCATAAATAAAGCCTGTAACAGCCACTTAACATACATACAATGAATAATAAAACCAGCGTTCATTTGGCACCAATTTAAAAATAATAGATTTACACTCTGTGTGGATCAGCATTTTTAATATTTGGCTGAATCTGAATAGGACAATGAATTCATTTTATCTTGCAATTAAGCCATTTCTTTTATGTTGCTCACATGACAGAACTTACACAAGATAAAACAAAACAAGCACAGGAGCTCTCCCTGTGGAGAAGAAAAAGGTTATTTCTAAGTCACCACATTCTGGTTTAAACCAAACAATAGTGGGAAAGTAGAAAGTGATAATGGATTCACATCAATATTAAGAATTAAGAGTTCACTCAGGAAAGCTCAGGCAGTATGAAAATCATACCCTGCTGAAGAAATACAATAAAGCTGTAGTTAAGAAAAAAAAAAGATTAATTTCTGCCACTGGCATTTATGACTGAAAAAAAATTAGATGTTCTTCTACCCTGCAGAACTCAGCTTAGAGCTGGCAAGGGACCCTAGAAATATTAGGAACTTGTCATAAACTCTCTAGGCTAGACTTGGATGTGTCTGGAAAGTTCAGTGCTGTTATTTGTGTGAGAGAAAGAGATCTGGGAACTGTTTCACTGTTGGAAACTTTCACTTCTCAAATATAGTTTGGAGAACAAATGCCACTAACAGTGGTAGGCAAAAAACATGTCGGAGAGACGACAGCTTGCAGATTTAATCACCAAATGGTCACTGAAAAAAAACAAGGGGAAGGTCCTGGACCCAGGTCTATTTTGGACTTCTAACCAGGGCATTGCAGAAGGTAACCTTGGACCAACTGACCACATGTAGAGAGTTTAAATTAAACAGAAAATAAAAGTCTGAAATGATATGCCTATGGCAATCTGAAGTTAGTTGATCCTAATTGCTTAAGAGTATGAATCCTGAGTAGGCTTTACTTTTCTTCAAATCAAAGACACACTAAAATATCTAAACTCCCTATTCCTAGAAAAAGAACAATGTTTTTTGAGGCAGGTTCCAGTTTTAACAGCCTCATCCACACAAGAATTTGTGTTTACATTGGCCTATTCAGCATCACCTGGCAAATTAGTTAAACATTGAGTTATTCAATCCTGTTAACAATATGGAATTTGTTCAGATTTTAAACTTGAAGGTTGGCTGTAAAGAACTGTAAAAGACATTGTTGCTGATGTGGGGAGAACCTGTTCTGACTCCCAAAGCTGCCAGCTTTTTCCTTACCTTGTTGAGTGTTTCAGAGGATATTAAGTCATACAAAGGCTATGCTGAGAGGCAGCATCAAACATAATTATTCCTTTTTTTTGCAGTTGGTTTAATTTTTATTACAGTGTTTCTGAAGTTATAGTTTATTTCTGATCTCAGATAGGGTCTGGGGTCTTCTGACTACTGCTTGCACAATGATTGGGGGAAAAGGTGTAGAAGAAGCGAAAGCACAGGGGTAAAAGGCTTCTCAAGGACTTGACTGCCTGTGGTTGCAAGGTTGACTGTAGCAGCAGTGAGGCTTGCACAGCTGTGCAGGCAGAGTCAGCAGATGTGTTGCATATTGCTGGAACACACTGTCTGCCTTCTTGCCCCTGAAAATACTTGACTGAGGCAAACTTTTTCCTCACGGGTAGGTATTTTTCAGATGTGATTTTTATGTCTGATGGCAGGTTAAGGAAAAGGGCTGCTGTGCTTCTCTTGCTAACCCAAGATTGCAGGTGCAATATAAACCTTATGCAAGGCCTTCAGAGAGTTCCTTTTATTCTACCTTGCACAAACAAAGAGGCTAATTAATTATCAAACTGGCTGGCATAATTCAAGCACCTGCTCTCAGACACTTAATAAGTTCAGTTAAAGAAACTGCTGTGCTATAAAGCCCCCACCACAGACAACCCTCCCATATGTCCTGTTTGTAGGTACTCTATTTTTCACAGAGCCTAGTCATGAGAATTCTGTAGCATTTGTGCTTGGAAACATTTTCTGCTCTCCTGGGTTCTGTTCCCTGGTGCAGCTCACACTGCTCCTCCACTGCCCGGCGGCGGGGCAGGCAGGGAGTGCATCCCTTCCTGCAGCCTCCAGGCTGGACAGAGGGACGGCTGCCCCAGCAGCCAGCTGTTCTGCTCCTGCCTCCCTGCAAGCCATTGTGGGACCTTGGATAAATTTTTCATGCTCCTTTTTCTCTTTGTGCAACTCATTTTTTTGTTATGTTGAAAGATCTCTGAACTTTGTATTATCTCCATATACTGTGGTGAATACAACAGAACCCTGAACTCTTTTAGGTGCTCCAGTTTCTACTGCAATGTGAATAATTGCTAAACTAAGCTCCATATGATGCCATTTATTTTTCAAATACAATTTTCTTATTGAAGCAAAGGGCGATCAAGGCTTCAAAAGACTCTGTGCTATGCTATGGCTCTGGTGAGGATATTGTCAAATGTCCCTGAGGGTTTTTGCAATTTGCCTGTTTGGCACTTTTGCTAGTAAGTAGCTATATAGACACCAGCTTTTCATAACAGCCCAAAGACTCAAAGGCTCTGTTCTTACCAACAATTGAAAGAATGCTCATATTTACATATTGGTAGGCATCAGGAATAGACAGCTTATCACCTCGGATGCCCCACGCTTGTTAGTGCTGAGAATTCAGTCCTAAAGGAGAGTGTTAAGGATTGCATTGGATCTGGCTGAGGTAGAGTTCATTTTACCTCTCCCAGTTACCATCCTTTTCTCAAAACTTTTATGTTTCTGGGTTTCAGCCCCAAAAAGACTAGTGGGGTGATCCTCTATGCCAAACATCCTCCAAAGCTCCTCTATCACTCCCTTCCGCATCTGGACTGGGGGGAGAAAATATAATGAAGGGTTCACAGATTGAGAAAAGATCTGAGATCGCTCAGCAAATACTGTCACAGCAAAACAGACTCAATTTTGGGATATTATTTGAATTTATTACTAAAAAAATCAGAGCAGGATAATGAGAAATAAAAACATACTGTAAAACCTCATCTCACCTCCCTCCTTCCCAGCTCCTCCTCCTCAGGAGTGCAGGGAGGAAGGGAATGGGGTTATGGACAGTTCATCACGTTATTCCTGCTGCTGCTCAGGGAGAGGAGTCTTGCCCTTGCTCCAGCTTGTAGTCCCTACGGAAGACTGTTCTCCGTGAACTTCTCCAAAGTGAGCCCATCTCACAAGCAACAGTTCTCCATGAACTGCTATAATGTGGGTCATTTTTCCACAGGATGCAGTCCCTCAGGTGCATTCTCGTCCAACCTGGGTCCCTCACAGGGTCACAATTCCTACCAGGAAACCTGCTCCAGTGTGGGCTCCTCTGTCCCCAGGTCTGCAGGTCCCTGCCAGGAGTCTATTCCAGAGTGGGTGTCCCCCACAGTCTGCAGGTGGATCTCTGCATCCCTATTTACCTCCATGGGCTGCCGGGGCACAGCTGCCTCACCATGGTCTTCACCACAGGCTGCAGGGGAACCTCAGCTACAGTGCCTGGAGCAACTCCTTCTTCACTGACCTTGCTCTCTGCAGAGTTGTTCTTCTCACAGACCCTCACTCTGCTTTTCTTTGGCTGCAATTACATCTATGCAAGAAGTTTTTTTACTCCTTCTTCTTAAATCAGTTGTCACAGAGGTGTTCCCACCATTTCTGGTTGGCCCAGCCTAGACCATCGGCAGGTCCATCCTGGAGCTGGCTGGCATTGGCTCAGCTGGATGTGGTGGAAGCTTCTGGCAACTTCTTACAGAAGCCACCCCTGTAGCCCCTGCTGCCAAAAGCAGCCGTGCAAACCCAATACAAGTATAATGTTTTACAAAAGACCAAGCAGCAATTTTCTTTTTTTAAAGAAAGCTTTTCATGTTGTTGGGGAGGTGGGGAATAAGGAATTTTTGCCTCCTCTCTGATGTGGAACAAGTGCCAGTAACTATTTTTACACTCTATATATACATTCATCAGAGACTCTGTGGCACAATCTGTAATGCAAACTGGTAATTCTGTATGGGAAAAAATAAGCATGTTTTTGAACACATTTAAGCTGCTTGACAATCATGACTCAGTAACATTTTAAAATGCTGTTATGAGATAATGTAGCATTCAGAGAATGTGTGGTGGTGGTGTTGTTCCTGTCTGTCCTGTGTCATGTCCTTGCCTCCCACAATTTCATTGCAAGCAAGGGCACAGAAGACAATTTCACTATTTACTTTTGGAAAATAATTTCAGACTAATGTGGGTTAGATGAAAAATATTTTCTATTATATGGTTATCATTTTCCTTTCCTATAAACAATTATAATGCAAGAAACCCATTCATTTTTTTGCATACTACAGGCTTTAAAATTCTGCTTAAAAGCTATTAGCATGTTACTGAAATAATGTTGGCATTTTTGTAGTAAGAATATGAGCTGTATCTCTGTGGATCAGTGCTGTGTAGGGGTGGGGGAAAAAAAATCCAGCAGCACTAGGTATATGTGTTAAGTTAAAAAATCATGTAAGGAAACTCAGGGAGTAAATGATTGACAATGCTGGCCTTTAAAAAGGCATAATTAGTCTGTAACTTTACTGCCTATTGAGGCTTGAGCTTCCAATTTGTCTCAGGGTGCTGCTGTTTTTGTCCTGTGTCTGACTGCAGAGTCAAAAAGGAGCTGGCGCGTGGGATTTGATTGTTTGTACATTGGGAGCTGAACACTGAGCGGGTTTTTTTATCTGCTTCTTCTTGAGGGAAGCTTTGATTTTTTTTAACAGGAAGCAAAATCTTTAAAGTGACTCATGAAAGCAAAAACCCTCCAGATATGTGGATTTCTAGTCACTACACAGTTATTTTGTGTTGTATTTGGGTGAGCAGAAGAAGAACATAGTCTATTTAATTGCACAAAGAAGTCAGAGGTAGCCTATACCAAAAATAAAAAGTCAGGATAGTTACCATGTAGGCCAGGGCAGGGTGAATACATACATACAACATTACCCACTACAGATGAAATGTGAAATCTAAGTGCAGATGAAGTGCACTTAGACATTTGTAAATTCACAGTGACTGTCCTAAAAATCCTGAGGATGTTAAATGTGAAGGCCTAAGAGCTTTTAATTAAAACAAAATTTCTTTCTTATATTTGCACATTTCCCTGAGAAATCTTCTATTGCTCTTTGATTTACTTGATACTTCCACCATTGTTTTCTAATACCATAGGATTCTTCTGTAGAAACTTGTAATTTTGCCTGTTGATGAAAATGTTCTTTGTAATTCTTGTGATGCCTCAGGGTCCTTTGTGCAGCTGTTCCTACAGCTGTCATTTATGACAGTGTTAACTCTTGCACCACTTTACATTTTGAGAGAAATCAATGTAATAGATTAAAGGCATGTAAAGAAGAGAATGAATTCAAATAATTGTCTGAAGTTGTAGCTCTTTTAGGGACCCTATCAGAGAACTTTGACTATGTGAGGTAGATAACACAGCGTCTAGGATAATAAAATTTGAAAACTGAGGAAATATTTCTCATAAGCCTGTTGGTGGAAGTATTTATTGCTTCTCATATCAATTCTGTTGATATTTTATTTTATGGTTAAATGCATATTAGCCATGTACAATTGTAATGCATACTTTGTAAAATTCAGTGTCATTGATGATAAAGACCTCTACTATTTTTTTTCTAACTTTCCATTTCTTGGTCATGTATAAGACCTTTGAATTTACCACAGCAAAAAAATCAGTGGGTTCCAGAAGATTTGTGAAGTGAGAATAAATTGAAGTGTTAATCTCTTGTTAATCTCTTGGAAATAAATGCCTGGACTTAAAACACACCATCAAGGCACAAATGTAAGGATCCATACTAAATGTTAAAATTTAAAACATTTTGAAAAAGGAAGGTACTGCTTTTCCTCTTGCACAACTTTTGTGGTTCCAAGTTGTGGGTCTTTCAACTCTTAGACATCATTAACTTGCTTCTTTGAGAGATTTCCAAAGACTGGGAAATTCCAGTATCAAGCTACATAGGAGATAAATTTATTTTTCATCATCCAGTTTCTCTGAATGAAAGGATCAGATCTGTGGCATCTCTTTGTGGTTTTGAAGCCAGAAATTGCTGTTTCTTGTCATTGTTGTTGCCACTGACAGTGTATGATAGGAGAAATGAAGAGACCCTGGGAAGAGAATTTTATAAAATACACAGGAGATCAGTGGTTGGTCTGGGAATGATGATGTGACTTTTATGCTCATCTTGGAAGGGGTAAAACTGAATATGTATGTTTCATTATCTAAAAAACTTGGAATTGTGAATTATTTTTTATCAGAATTTAATTTAATTTGCAGACACTGAATGAGATGAGCTTAGATTGCTTGTGATAAGCTATTTGATTTTCTGAGTGAAGCAAAGACTCAGTACCATGTAGACTGCTGGAATTGATGACAGCTGGGCAAATTCCTCTTACTGCAATAGGAAAGTGATCCACGAAATCAAGCAGCAGCCCTTTTTCTTTTCATGTTGCTTACTCCACTGCTGCCTAAATTACCAGCTATAACCTAATTCTTTTAAGGCTGAGGCAAATGGTTAGAAGTGTTTTTCTAGAACATGGGAATGTGACTGTGCACTTTCTGTGGTAGTCTTAGCAGCATAAAATATCTAAAGTGTGTCCCACTGAGAGGGATGTGAGGACTATGTGCTTTTAAGTTAAGGAAAGGAGATCCAGAAAATGTTGAGAACGGTTTGTTTCATCCCAAAACTTCATTTGTGAAACAGGATTTTTTACAAGCTACTAGGTGAGGTTTTTGACACAATGTGTTACAAAATTGCTTCATAAAGGGAAATGTATTGAAATTTGAAATTTCATGCACAGTTAGCAGATGGACTAATTAGAGTAAGTTATTTGTGGTACATAACCAGCCAATGCTCAAAGAAAGGTTATCACAAGAGCGGGTTATTATTTGTAAAAAAAAAATGGAAAGTATTTGCGGAATTTGTGATAAGCTGTGTTTCTTAAATTGAATCTAGTAAGTACCATGGGCACAAGAAAATTACATATCTTTAATGATGTATCTGAAGCAGAAGACAAATTTCCTACTTTTGGTATTTTTGTTTATTTTCTGGTGTGTCTTTTTCATTTTTTTCCATTTCCCCCCATTGTCAGTGAAAGCAAATGCAGCATTGTGTGCAGCATTGCCTAATCTGTCTTGACAGAGACCAAATACAATGTCCTATTGCATGACTGAGTTCAGTAACCATTTAATTTATTAGTGGCAGGCTTAGGATGATTCTTAATAGAAAAATTACCAGGAAATGAAAGACGGGTTGAGTTTGAATTTAGAGAGAGGATATAAAACTGAATAAGTGAGAAAAAAGGGAAAATAAATAAAGAGGAAGGGGAAAATACAGTTACTGTACAGAAGAGGAAACTGACAGTGATGGAAAATGCAAGAAAGGAAGAAAATGTAGTAAATTTAGAAGTAAACTGATGCAGAATTAGATGGGAAGAACAGTCCTTGACAAAAAACAATTCTATCTTTCATTTTTGTGAAGCTTAGTGTAAAAAAGAATAAAGTCAATTGTCTGAGTGGTTGGTTGGATGTGTGGGATGCTTGTATTGATTTTCATACTGAGAGTCTTTTGAAGGCAACATGTAAATATTACAGTGGTTGTTGCTTTAATCCCAGATATCCTCAATGGTCACTCTGTGTGTAGAATTAATATGTCCATGGTAATCCTGCTTGGATACTATTCCATTCCAAGTGTATGTGCCTTCACATTTGTCCGTGGCAGTTGTCATTTCACCTTCAAAACTGAAATTTTTTGCACTAATTGCAGATACTTTCTGACAAAAGCTGCTTTGGGAATGCTTTTCCAGGGATTTTCATAATATACTGGTGTAAGGGAATTTAAAATAGTACAACCCTTTAAGACCTTCTTTCCTTACTTGATTTTGGCCAAGTGTGCTGGTCTTGGCTGTAATATTTAATTTTCTTCACAGAGCTCTTCATACCAGCTTCTCAAAGCAGCTGGTATGGGGCTGTGGTTTGAATTTGTGCTGAAACAGGGTGATGAAAGAGAGAGGTTCTGTTACTGTTGAGCAGGGTTTACAAAGAGCTGAGGCCTTTTCTATTCCTCCCCCCCACCCACCAGTGAGTGAGCAGGGGGTGCACAGGAAGTTGGAGGGGACAGAGCCAGGACAGCTGACCACAACTCACCAAAGGACACTCCACACCATATGGTGCCATGCTCAGCATTTTGAAGCTGGGGACAGAAGAAGGCAGGGAGGGACATTTGGAGTGATGGCGCTTGTCTTCCCAAGTCACTACTACGCATGACTGAGTCCTGCTCTCCTGGAGGTGGCTGAACACCTGCTGCCCACAGGAAACAGTGAATTCAATCCTTGTTCTGTTTTGCTTGCATACACAGCTTTTGCTTTCCCTATTAAACTGTCTTTAACTCAGACCATGAGTTTTCTAGCTTTCACTTGTCCAATTTTGTCACTTATTCTGACAGGAGGGAAATGAGTGAGTGGCAGCATGGGGCTGGGTGCTGTCTGGGGTTAAACCACAACACCTGGAATGAGCTCTTGCCTTGTCTGCAGTTCCTCGAGCTTTTCCCTGGAAGGCAGTATGCTCCCCTGTGTGATGCCCATCTTATAGAATATCTGTAATTCAGGTGTGTTCCTTGAAACTGTGGCCAATACAAACGGTATAGTGTTTGCCAGCTTTGTTTAGGATGTATTTGAGAGTTGCAGAAACAAGGAACAATTTAGGACAGATGTCCTGGTGCTCTTTCTTCATAATTACTGCACATGCATTTCTTTTATTTGAGAGTTAATGTACGAGAGGAAAGCTATGACTACATATGCGAAGAGGTTTCCTGTGTTTCCACCAACCTTTTTAAACTTCCATACAAAACTGGCACAAAAACTCCAGGACAAATCTGTTTTTAATCTCATGAAACCAGTGTTTATACTGGAAAATAAAAAAACAATGCCAAAACTTTCACACACACACATAATAGTTTATATGTCATAAAATGAGAAAGCAAATACTTCTCCTGCTTTATATGTGTAACAGAAATTGTAAAATGATATTGGGATGTTTGTGCATTCTCAGTCAATAGCTGGGACACAGTGGGCTGAGGAATCAGGAGTTGTGGACAGCTGTGCAGCATGTGCCCGTGCATCCCAAGGAACTGGCACCTGTGCCCTGTGGTGAGCACAGGACAGGACTTGGCTCCAGGGTGCTGAGGTGAGGTGGGGCTCTGCCAGTGTGCCCCTGCCCTAGGAGTGGGGAGCAGGCAGCCTCCCCCAGCCTCCTGCCCAGTGCTGAGGTGGGGTGAGCGACAGCAGATGGCTAAAGGTGAACCAGGATTGTTTGCAGAAATACCACAGATGGGCACTTGTTACTATATTTGCTACTGTCTGTTATTATTTTATTTTTTTTTTAAATTTCTGGGATATTTTTTATTTAATCAGCACTTCTCTAACCTTAAACTAAGTAAAAACTGGAACAGAGGGAAAGTAAGAAACCCTGTGTATAAACACTTGCATTGAATTGCAGACACAGTGGCAAAATTCAGGCAGTCCAAAATGGGAGATGACACTTCATCCCTAATTTGTACCAGTAGGAAAATGGTTGCGAAAGGATGTAAGTTGGGCACAGAGTATCAGATGGGGTTTATGTTCCCACACACAGCCAAATGTTAAAATAAAATCAGTCTTTGAAATTTTCATTAAAAAAAACCCAAAAAAAACCTCTTCTTACAGGTAAACCTAAATCTCTGCTCTGTAAAAATTTTAATTTGATAATCACCAGTTTTTATTAATTATTAAATGTAACTTAGTTTACTTATCCATTTTAGGGCATTTATTTTGGCTTGTAAGCATGTTTTTTTTTTTAGAAAGCTTGCTAAAGAATATGTAAATATGATGCACACTACACATCTTTGTATATAAAAATCAAAATTCCAATGCAATCTATAGCTCTGGTTGTACAGTAGCAATATGTTTCTAGTACATTAAATAATTGAAAAAAATTTGGGGGGGTCATTAAGACAGATTCTGGATTAAATAATTTGCCAAACCGATAATATCTTTTTTTTTTTTTTAATTCTTACAAAAATCAAAGCTAGTTTTTAGAGACAAAAGTAAAAGATCAATCAATAAATAACTATTTTAATCTTATTTCTTTGATTCAGATTTACTAAAATTGTAATTGCCTCCTTTAATATTCCTCAGTTTGCTGATTGGTTTTCATCCCTTTTAATTTTCTTAACCGGATATAAAACCCCTAAACAGGAATGCATTTTAAAATGCTGTCTTACAAATGACAGTGCAATACTAAGACACAAACCAGGAGTACTTAATGCTACCAGTATAACAACTCACTTTTTAAGTAGTGATACCTCATTATAGGACACAACATTCCAGCTCTTTTATTTTTTAAAATAAAATACCTTCATTTATTTGTATTCCACCAGAATGAGTACATTCATTGCAAATTGCATGCACATAAAAGGGAATCCATTTGTAAACTACATGATATCTTAACAATAAATAGTATTTGATCTAATACATTATGGTAGTGCATTTCTTGTTAAAACTGCAAGCTTTTACCAAAATGAAACCAAACTCTTATTCTCTTTATAAATGTTTTAAATAATTTTTAGGTGAATGTTTCATACCAAGTATATAAAAATAGTATTTTTAGATAAATCAAGAGGTTTCATTTACATGACAAATAACGTGCAACAACTAAGCACTCTCTAGCAGCTCTATTTGGTTGATTGTCTAGATGACATGCAGTGAATATTGTCCCTTTGCCTTCACAGAACTGACAAAAAGACCAGCAGGACCCACGATCACCTGAAGCAAACAGTGCCATAGATATTGTTTGGGAACAACAGTCAGACACTTGGGGAAAACCTTTGCTTCGATGAACAAAAGCCACCCATGACAGTTCTTTGTGCTAGACTTCCAGCTGCTCTGACCCTCAGGGTCTTTGGACTATCACAAAAGTCTGTCAAACAGACAAGTAAGTTATATCTGTATTCAAAATGTTTTTTCAACATGCTTCTAGAATCTAGAAATTTATTGTTTTTCCTATAGTATGAACCAACATTACCTTTTCTTACTTTCTATAAGTCTGAATTTTCATGTTAGTAAGTCTCCGTGATCGCCAAAACAGAGATCAAATAAAGCAGTCATGCAGTACTCCCTAAATTTAGAACTGGCAGCTGTGGAACATGCTTTGAGTACCACTTCACTGTTTCTCATACGTCTATGGCTTGGCAATCTTTAACATCCCTTGTGCTTGTCACAATGTTTATTGGGAAATCTAGGCTCCGTGCAGAAGTTACTCTGGCTGTTCCTCCCAGGTCCCACGATCCTGGCAGGTTGTCAAGGCTTAGTGAGCTGATTGCGCTGTGGCTAAAGCTCCCTTCCTCTGACCTGCTGGGCAGCACTAGGTGTAATGATGTCTCTGATGAAGAGCATACTGAAGGTGAAAGGGTTGCTGAAATAGACTGAAGAGGAGTCAGGGTAGTGTCTGAATGAGAAGAGGTGCATCTTAAAAATTGCTGATTGTCTTTCTGAGTTACCTGATACTGGGAAAGGGAATTTTGAAGGCCTGTTGTATAATAAAGTTCACCATCCATAGAATTTTGCAGTTTGGGTTCAGTCCTTTGGGGACTGCTGCCTACAGAACACAGATCTGTATTCCAAACATCACGTACTGTGTTTTCACGAGACAGTTGTGCTTTGGTGCAAGTGAAGTTCCCAGCTTGCGTGTGCGAGCAAGGTTGATGTGTAGTCCTGGCCACTCGAGACTGCAGACTATCCAGTGTGGGACTTCGAGAGAGGCTGTGCACAGCACAGAACCCTGGAGGCTTCTGGGACGTGAGCAGGTTCTCCAGAAGGTGCATCACATTCTTCATGTCCTTACGTAACTGTGAGACTTCTTGACTTAAAGTTGTCATCTGTTATGAAAGGGCAAAACATCATAGTAATTATTCATGCACCATGCCTAAAAATATGCACATAAATCCCTTTTTTCCTTCTGGCAATAGCAACTTTGATCTTTGGCACAATGTCTCTACATTAAAGAAATACACTCTGCTAATGTATATGTGGAAAATAGTCCTTCCAGCTCGTTTAATCCACCTGATTTTAAATAATTCTTTGCCTATAAAATATGGTCATAGAGTCAGAACTGAGATGATTTCCAGATGCAGTACGACATCAATATTTTCTTGATCAATTGTTAAATATTTTAAACCATAAAACTTTCTTATTAAACAATTTCATACTGATGAATTATATAAAAATGAGGTCTTTTGATATCTTGTTTAGAAATACATGTGACGTATACTGCTGTTTTCATAGTAAAATAAAAGAAATTTGTACTCTAAGTTGCTGGATGCAAGTAGTAGTTATATGAAAATCTTGTGTACTACTACTAAAAACAAAAAGAAAGGGGAAAAATGGGAAATTATAAAACCTTGCCACCTCTAACTATTTAAAAAATATAAAAGATTGTGCAACAGTTTGTTTCCATGTACTTTTGTGTATGCTTGAAAGGTACTACATATAACAGACAGTAATCCATTACATAGATTACTCTGGTGTGTGTGCAAAAGGAAGAATCAGGTTTTTTATTAGACCTTTCCTCTTAAATGCTGAAAGTACTGATAGCATCCAGTTGGTTACAAAAAGTACATGAAGTCTTTCCTCAACGCTGCTGCTTTGGGTGGGAATCAGATTGGCAAGTTCTGGATTTATGTTTTAAAGTTGACTGGCATTTGAATATTAATGGGGACATTTGTTAGGACTTTATAAGAATGTTCTGGGCAACAAAAATTTTAGCTCAAGCATGAAAGTAATCCACTCATTTCAAGTAGTAGAAATTAAATTTGTCTCCATGATAGCTATCAATCTATTTTAGGTTGAAGCACCATCATTATCATTAAAATAGAGTTTCTCATGCTGATGCTACATTGTTGAAAAAAAGACATGACTGCACATTAATCTCCAAGCCACATGTCAAAAAGTAAAAAAACTAATTCAGGGGGCCTTTCTTTGACCTCAAGTAAAGACACCACTGATTAGATGACCTACACAGATTAATTTTCATGTAACCAGAAACAGAAATACAGTTTTCATTTTTCTGGCAGGATAATTCTGAAGAAATCTGCTGGAAACACATTTCAGGCAGAGTTTGACTGTGCTAATATAGGCACAATAATTATAAAGAAATTTTGAGAAGAAAGTAGGAAGCTTCAATACAGCTCCTATAGATCTATATATTTTTCTCTGAGCTAAGAGGTGAAACCCAACATACTGTTTAACTTTTTTATGAACAGGCTTCCTGTGGGGTCAGAGCAGCCAGTGAAGGTTCTTGGTACAGTCAGACTATAAGGAAAAAAGTTTTCTGGACGAATCAGTTGCTCAAGAGCATGTTTTTGTTTTCCATTTCTCATCACTTATGAGCTTTTTAGAAGTTTAATCATCATTTGACATATTTCTTTTGCCAATTCATTGAGACAGTACAGCAAAAATCAATCCCAAACGTCAGCACTTGCGACAGCCCTGAATTTTTGTTCATTACAACTTGCTCTAGTGCCCAGATACTCTATTTTTGATATATCAGCTAGCTCATAGTTGTCTTCTCATAAGCTTGCTCTTACAACAACATAGGAATTGACCTGAACATAGGAATTGACCCCTTTGAACTAGGCTTTAATGGTTTCCAATAGTATAATACTCAGAATAGTTATGCCAAACTTAATTCACCACTACCACTTAGTAAGATCTGTTTGGACCTATTCTGGATGTCACATACACAAAAAAATATGTAGCTTTTAGGATTTTATGATTACAAGATTAAAAGATTAAACCTCCAGTATCTGTATCACTATTAATTATAATCTGTCTCTCTATTATTGTAGTTCTATACATACATAGCATACTATTAGTGATCCTACCAATGCTACACTGTTCATGCTATTATTTTCATACTCTGGAGAGATCCCTGAGCAGATGCAAATAAAAAGGTGTAATGAGGAAAAAAATGTTATCAGTACTATTAACAATTTCACAGTGTTTGAGAAAGCGCAAAGAACAAAGATTAAAAGCCAAAGGAATTTTAAGTCTATGAAAGAGAAATTGAAAGCAGTACAGTTTCCTCCTGAGGAAAAAGGGCTAATTCCTGGCATGCTGGTAAGGCTCCGCTCTTTTCAGAGGCTCACTGATTATTGCTAGGCAAAACAGCTGCTGGTACAAATGGTTCCTGCCGTGCTAGGCAAACAGCTTTAAAATTATCTCTGAGATCCCAAATATACTTGCAATGCTGCCTTAACACTTCCTAGGACTTGAAAAAGATACTGCAATGTTTCCAGATGTAGAAACTGAGTTTTGTACAGATTTAGTTTCAAGTACCAAGAGGTGCTTCTCAAACTGGTTGAAAGCAATGTGCTGATGCCTTTTTAATAGACTATGTTAATCAGGAAAGAATATATTCCAAATAGAAGTTAAAATACAATTTTTAGTAGTTGTATTTTATATTTGCAAATTACTTTGGCAGTTTCAGTAGAAAGAGTATTTTTCTTTACTACCAGCATTAAACTGTTGAGCAGTTTGAGTACTTTGTTCCATGTAGTTCAGTAGGAATGGTGTGATACAAGATGATTATGGTGATTATTGCTTTGTTTAAATGGCTAACAGATTTTTTTGGTTTTCCATTACATACTCAAATATTTAATTTTTTATGACAACTTTTCAGCTGGAATGCCTAGCTCTCATCACTGTTCCTCGATAAATCTGGAATAAAATTTTTTTGCTGATTAGAAGCTGATTCTGATTAGTACATTGGTATTTTTTTCTCTCTGTGTTTACTCCCTTTTGAAATTCAAACTTCAAACCCAGCTGTCTTCCTACTATGGCTCTTTCTGAACACCCAGAGAAGTGAAGATGAATATTTTCTTCTTGAGAAATGGAAGCTACTTTTTAGCAAAGTGGAGGAGCTGCCTGGTTTGCTCTGCATATGGAAACTTCTCTATTCCCTTGCTTGGTCTTCCATTGTTTCTTCTATTTTGGCTTTTCATTAAGTCAAGGAAACTTTCAGCTAGAATGATTTGTCTTTGAATGCTCAGATTAACTAACTGCTGTTATTCTGTTTCTTACTGAATGCGCAGTTGAATGAATGAAACAAGAATTGAGCAGAGACAAACTCTCCACTGATCATTTATCAGCAACTCTGTGGCCATTGGCATTATGGTGACAGACGTCTCTGATTTAATGGCTTTAGTAATAAAGCTAGTTGCAGAAGGAAAAAAAATGCAGTGCAGCTAATCTGAATTCAGATTATATCTATAGGATTTGTGCAATGATATGATGATGCAGTTTCAGTGAAATAAATCCAGGAATCTGGAAGGTTGTGCAATTGGCTTTACTGTGTAGGAGTAGGAAATTTTTTCTTTTGTCTGCTGACTCATTAGCCAGCTCTTTGGTACTTCCAGTGACCAGTTTGTCTGGGTAAATTAGGATAGCAAGATTATTGCTATTAAACACATAAGGATAAACAAGAGAAGTTTATTTAAATAAATTTTAAGAGAAGATTATTTAAATATATTCAAGTTAACAGGGGTCTCATGAAATTCAGCCTAGAAAATGGGTTCCCAAACTGCAGTTTTAATAATAATTTGTGATTCTTCATTGAGACCGAGTCTGGTGGGAAGGCAGAGGGGTACAAGAGGAAAGTTGATTAAAGAGAGGCATGGAGCACCTGTCCTACCAGGAAAGGCCAAGAGAATTAGAATTTTTCAGCCTGGAAAGGGGAAGGCTTTGGAATAACCTAATTGAAGCCTTCTAGTACCTGAAGGGGGACTGCAAGAAAGATGGAGAGGGATCATTTACAAGAGCACATAGTGACAGGACAAAGGGGAATGGCTTCAAACTGAAAGAGAGTAGGTTTAGTTTAAATATTAGGAAGAAATTCTCTACAGTGAGTGTGGTGAAGCAGCGGAACAGATTGCACAGGGATGCAGTGGATGCCCCATCCCTTGAGGTGTTCAAGGCCAGATTGGATGGGGCTTTGAGCTACCTGGTCTAGTGAAAACTGTCCCTGCCCATGGCAGGGGGGTTGGAACTGAATGATCTTTAAGGACCTTTCCAACGCAAGCCACTTCATGATTCTATGGCTGTTGGATGTGGATTCTGCCTTCAGGCTGATATAGAATTAGGATGGTGTCAGCAATAAGAAAATCAGGTTTGGAAATTACTGCTTCAAGGAATTTGAAAACTACCAGGGACAAAAAGACTGATTAGTTACTGATTGAGAGAAAATGGAGGATTGTGGAATGGGAGAGGAGAAGCTGGCAATATGTACTGATGAAAGGAAGCCTGAGGTAATACATATGATATTGTGCAAAAATATTAAGTAGACAATTCCTATAAGCACCTAAAGGAATAGTTAAAAGAGAACAGATAACATTACATTTCTTAAGAATAAACCATGGCAAAACTATAATTCTCTTCTTTAACTTAAAAGCTGTTTTAAAATATAAGAATCTTTTGGTGTAATATACATCTTATCAAAAGACTTCTAAGATGTTACTGTGTGCCTGACATTCTTCTAGGACTACTAAGAAAATATGAAGGAGACGTAATCACCATAAGCTGGATTCTTACATGATTGGAATGACTGATGACCAATAGTTTGCTGTCATCCATGGACATTTTAAGGTATCCTTTTTAGCACCCTATCCTTATCTGTTTTTATTTAATGTTTATTTTTAATGTCTAAATGGAATTCATGTTCACTTTTAAATATCAGTAACATGAAATTCAAGAAAGATAAATGTTAAACATTACATCTGAAAAGAAAATGTCAGAGGCATGAATATAATATTCTGCCTATACAGAGTATTATAGAAAAATGTCTGTGGAGTTCTGCTGAATGACACTTTGTGGGCATTAATCATACTCCCAGGATACAAAAACATGGTATTTTCTTTAATTGAACTCAAGAATGGGGTTTTCTTCACAAGGAATTACTAAGGTTGCTTGAGATTGTGTACTTTGTCAGTGACTTCAAAGATGTAACCAAAGAGAATTCAAAAGAAAATTATACCAATGAAGAGTTTTTAGCAAATGTAATGGGCAAAGAAAGTCAAAAGGAATTTGGTTTGCTGAGATCTGCTGGAATAGCATGTTTCCAGAATAAATTGACTTTAGAAAGAGAACACCAATCAACTATTTCTTATGATCTTCTAGACTAAAAAGAAAAAGCAGGGACCTTGTGAACTTGCATACCCACAGACACTGACATTTAGATGTTGGGAAAACAGATCTTTTCAGTACAGGAACATTTTGAAATGCCTTTCAGACGTTAACTGGACAAACATGTCATCTGTTGTGGCAGGAACGTTTTTTATTAAAATCTGAAGTTAGCTTTTGATATCCAGTTGATTTGTATACTTCATGGCTGCCTCTTGATTAATTCCTTTATCTCACATGCCTTTCCACCAAGGAAAAGTTCAAGGGACACACCACAGCATATGGAACTTATGCCATGTATGTGCAGTGTGTTCTGCTTAAAAAAAATTACCTAAGCTTTAGAGCATCAACTGTTTTTGTTATCTTCACCAGCCAATACCTATTAAACTAACATTAAAAGAAGAAAAAAGCTGGCTGGAAAGGCTTCTCTACAGCTATCAAAGTACAAGTGCAGAGAGACAAAACAAAAAGGTAGGAGTTCTTTGGAAATATGAATGTCAGTGGTAAGAGAGAAGATATATTTTTAAAAATCTCAGTAGGCAAAGTGCATTTACTCTGCATGTATTGTTTAGAAAGCTTTTATTTCTTAGTACAAATGATACTTGGTTTTATGTCTTGGTTTTAATGTGAAATTTACATGGCTAAAATCCAAAATGGATAGATTAGTTTTAGTAGTTTTGATCATCTGTAAATGTCATTAGTTCACTTTTTTGCCACATTTTTCTTAATTGAAAGATTTTTTACAAACGAAATCACTGGGATAGCCTTGCTGCAAAGTAATTTCTTTCATGTGGTAATATAGTTATGAACCTGTTAAGAAGAACATGTATTTAATTACTCTAAGTCACGTGAGTTCATTATATGAACTCTCAAGTTGCAAATTGAACTTTAACAGTATATCCCCTATGTAAAACTGAAAGCCTGATTAACTTCACCAAATTTTCTTCAGTGGCCTTGATTATCATTTGCATAGATTTTTAATATTAAAAATGGTTTTTTTCTGTACTGAGAGGACAATAGGATTGATTTTTGGCAGCTGAATTTGAAATACATTTTAAAATAATACATGTACAAAATTTATAATTTGGAAAATAAATACATTTGTTTAGGATTGTTCTTTTTGTTAGATGAAAGTTAAATATCCCAGTGAATATATTTTCTCTGTTCTGCATAAGTGCCAGATGCTTAGAGTGTTTTAAGTACTTGTATTTAAAAAAACCTAAAATTAAAAATAGCTGAATTTCCACTAAGTGTTCCAATGTGGAGCTAAATTGAAGGCAATTATCTAGCTCAAAACCTGACCCTATTCATATTTCCTCATGTTTGTTTGTTTTTCAGTTGAATGGGAGAAATATGAGTACTGTGTTCAGTATACTGTTTTAGTACTCTAATTGTGGGATCTACTAATGTGATAAAGCATGAAAGCAGCCCCCAGATTTCTGAAACTAGGTTGTATATGAGGGAACCAAGGGACATGACAAAGCAATCTGAGTTTGTCTGCATGCACTGCATGAGATGACTTTTTATCTGAGCTCAAAATCATGTACCCATGTTTTTGAATGGAGAATGTGTACATGTAATTAGGGGGAAAAATGTGACTAATTTTTGTGTATTTTTCTTATTTCAGCTGGTCTGTTTTAAATAATTCAGGTTTGGGTTTTCCAAACTGAATCAAAGTAAAAGTATTCCTCTGCTCTTTTCATACAGTGGCATTCAAATGATAGCTAAAAGCCTAGTAGGATACAGGCAATGGAGCAGTGATAGGCAGGTGCTTTAATCTAGATGTCTTGGCCTCAGAAAATCTGCTTAGTGGTCTCCTGTTTTTACTTTGTGGCATCCTTAGTAGTTATCTATGATGGCATCAGGTAAATGGTGCCTCTGAAAACATGCTCAATGTTCAGATACACTCATTTGGTCAGTCTTTGCAGACAAATGCATTGGAAAGACCAGATCAGGTATACAGATCTCTGCAAAGGAAGGACACAGACTTGTAAGGCAGAATACTCTTCCTGAATTCTTGCTCTGCCTAGTTTGAAACAGGTGTTTGAGTCAAGCTTTCTCCAGCTCAGCAAATGTCCAACGCTGATAGATATTCAGTAACCTAATCTTGAAACTATTACTAAATAACTGTGTTTTTACCAGAACAAGACCTGAACCTTAGCTCTCACCTGCCATACACTGAAGATACTGAACTCTAATGAATGCCTTGCCTTCTTTATTCAGTGATTATTTATTCTAAATGGAAGGGACAAACATGGTAGGAGATAAAGTAGTCCTATTCCACTCCACCTTGCAATACTGAACTGGAGGGAAATTCCTGTATCAGCTCGGATCTCATTCAGGCTCAATGAGCAGTGAGGTTAGGTGAGGAAATGAAGAAGCTGGTCAACTGAGCAGCTGAACAATCAGCTCAGGTCAACTGACCCTGGCTGAGCAGTCAAACCATGGAGCTCTACAACAGAAATCAGGGCTGTGTTCAAGTTTGTCTCATATTGACTGTGGTGACTCTGGAGACTACTCTCCTTGGAGGAAGACTGTGCATCCATTACAACTAAAGTTAATATATTAACAAATCTGAGAAGTGAAACCAAGGCACTGACTTCTGTTACCCTCTTAGGTAAAGGAAATGTCCTTTGGATTATGTAGTGAATGCCATATACCTAAAATACGGCCAAGAGCTCAACTGTTTTTCTAAACTAGGTATAGCTGATCTTGTAGATTTTTCTCAGGGGTAACTTTTTGCTTTGCTACTAAGAGACTGTATTGAAAGTCTGAATGGAAAGACATATGTCTTTTTCCCCCAATGAACAGCCAAAATATTTCTAAGCTAACTAGTGAACTGTTGTAATACAATTGCCTTTCATGAAAGCAGTTATTTTTACATTTGTTGATTGACTTCTGATCTCCCCTGGAAAATGTATTAATGACAGGGTTTACTGCTGCTAGCTACTTGTGATCTGTTTTCTCGTATTTTCTTTACCAGGAGGAGACTGTCTGTCTTTAATAGAGAAGTTTGTTTCTAACTGCTGGTATTTTAACTGCTGCAGCATCAGTGATAAGTTCCCATTACTGGTCATCATCAAATGATGGAATGGTGAAAGATCTGGGTTTACAAATATTCTACACTTAATACAACAACAACAACAAAAAAAAAAACTCCAAGCAGCAGCTACTGTGGATCAGCAAGGCTACCCAGAGGCTCATTTGGGTGAGCACCAAGTCCATACTATCAGTTCAGAAACTGCAGCTGGGGCATGTTTGAGTAGATGCAGAATATGTAATTAAGCAGCCTTTCTGTCATGCAGTTTTTCCAATGTAAATTTTGATCCATGGAGAATTTGGAGGATATTCATCCGTCTCTGGGATTTGAGCCCAGAATATTACCTATGAAATCTAGATCTAGTCCTACTTCCTGTGTTATGTTAATGTGAACAAACAAGTTGCAAAGCATTTTTTTCGGATGGTATTAGGGTAAAATTAAAATTATATGTGGAGAGAAATGACCTTGAACAGGAGGAGCTTTTTTCTTTTTTTGATAAACATATTGCCCTGCTCCAAGATTTGTTTATTTATCACTTTTCACCAGAAAAGCAGTGAGAAGCCCAGAACTGTTCCAGTTGAAATGTTTGTTTAATCCACAAGATGCCTGGCTTGGAACATCTGTCACCATGATATATTTTCCAATTGCCTCTTGCAGATACGTCATGCCACATGATACATCCTCCTATTTCAAAAATTCCTCTCCTTTAAAAGGATGAATCAATATGACTTGTGTGTTTCAAAGGCATTATATAGGAAATATCATTTTCTATCATAATGATGGTGTCAATGAACATCTTGAAGATTTTTTTTGAGTTCTTTGACCAAGTCCTATAAACACCCATAGTTTTTTATGATCCATAGTCAGAGGGTCAGGAGATTTTTGTCTGAACTATACAGTTTGACATACAAATGAGGTGATGCATTCATAGTAACTAACTAACCATGCATGCAGTCTCAGATTAGGATATTTGAGTTATCTAACTAAATTAAGCTGACTCGCGATGAAAGATGTTTACAAGCTCAATACTTTGTAAGTGGGAAATAATAACTAGATTAAGTGTACACAATAAAGAAGGAAAAATAAAAATAAAACTTGACATTTCTGGCAACCAAAGAGCTCAGGGAAGAAGTAAAACTGAGTGATGGGACTTATTTAAATGCTTCCTCATGTGGAAGAATAAGGAATTGTCTCTAACCTTTTCACTTTGAAACACAGAGTAGGCTGGGATCAGATTTTTTCCAGTACAACTGTGAAGTTAGTCTGATGCTTTAATCTTTTTAACTAAAGTACTGCAAGGGCTGCATATATGAAACAGTTTAGCCACAGAACATCTCCCTAGTGTTGGATTGATAGTTGATTACAGGTTTGAAGTTATTAGAAGGGAGGATTAGAAAGCACCACTGAACACTATTGGTTCTGCATTCCTCAGGTCATATTGCTTGAGCAGGAAGGGATGAACTTCTCTTTTATCCTAAGTAGGCACAGGTAAAGTGATTTGAAACATTTTATGTAAATTTGAACATGAAGGGATTTGCATTTCTTTCAAGGGAATTCTCTAAAAGCCCAGCCCTCATCAAGACAAGAAAATTTGGGAGAAGTAGCTTGTAGAAATAAGGAAGGGAACGAGACAAATGGAGGCATACCCAGAATAAACTAAATCCTAAAAAAATCAGATACAGTAACCTCACTTTGGTTTTAACCCTAGCACGTGACACAAAATTTTATGTAGGTTTCATTTAGAAAATTAATCTCAGAATGAGCTGAAAGTCCCAAACTGCCCTACATGCAGGAACTTCATCCAGTTTTGTAAGCTCATTTATAACACATTTATCATATTCTTGAGTTTTCTAAGTTTTCTCCAGCATTCCTTGAATCATTGTTAATATCCTTCAACCCCCACAAAATCTTGTTACCTCATTGTTAAGCCTGCTGATCTGCTGTTTGGTCTCTTCTGCTTTGATAATGAGCACAGCAGCACCAATTTCAGCCTCTGAAAAGAATTCAAATTCATGTAAGTGAGAAGAGTGAAATCACTTGGAAACAGTAATACTATTCTTGCAATTAACCAATGCTTTAAATTTAAACCTGTTTTGCAGTTGACTAGAATGAAAATAAAACCACATATTTAATGTTCAGTGTATAATGTGGGAGAGAAGGGCAGTTAATAAAGTTCATACTGTACTCTTCAGACTGGACCTGAAAGGAATGAAAATGACAACCCTGGTGCCATCCATGTGACAGCTCAACACTTTTTAAAAATCATAAATATGACTAAAGTTTTATTATTGTTTTCCTGTTTGACTTTAAGAGGAAAAAAATATGTCCTAGTTGCCCCCATGATAAAGGTACTTTGTTATGTGGGGAGTGTTTACTTCTAAAAGAGGGGATGTTGGAAATAGTCCCTCTGTCTCTTTTTTTAATCTTTTTTTCCCCCCATCTTGACAAGTTCCATTGCTTTGTGGTGCTATTTTATCAACATTTTCAGAGTGTAGCCCATTTAAGCCTTCCTAAAACTCCTTGTTATTAAAAGTTTTCACTCTTTTAAAAATCAATATACTTTTATACTCCTCCACTTCTCTCAATATTTTTAAAAATGTTGAGAGCCAGGTTTACATATGGCTCTTAATGAATTGGGGTTTCTTTTAGGGTTTGTTTGTTTATTTGTTTTCTTATTTACTGCTTGTATTTTTTTTTTTTTTTGCAGTTTGGTATTAGAACTTTTGTTCTTGTGTTTAGTACTTTCCATGACCAAGGGTTTGGGAGCATGAGGCAGATTCTACAATTTTTCTGGTAAAGTAAAATGCATGAGAAACCATTTCCCTCCACAAACTGTTTTATCATGAGTGTCTGTTATCAAGAAAACAACAAATGACCTTTGGGATCTTGTTGAATATCTTAGAATTGTGGCACTGAAACGGTACTGAGAGTACAAATACATGTTTAATCTATTTATGCCACTAGTGAGGATCAAAGAAATAAAGGGGAACAAAAAGGAGTTATGAAAACTCTTTTCTCTAAAGAGTGATTTTCCCAGGCAACGCTCACCTCCAGTTGTGGGAGATAACCTGGATTCCTGCCTGAGCTGATCAGAGCTGAAGTCAAAGGTTTGGCTTTCCTCATTATGGTTTCCATCCTCAATCCCATCGACAATTCTGTTGAGAAAAATTGGAGTAATGGAGCAGTTTCATAAACATCATATTCATAATTATGCTGTAAAAATTACTCCTAAAGGGCACATTTTTAAACAATGGTAAATTTTTCACAACATTAAGTTCAGAGAAAAGCCGAACCTATTATACTAGCATAACTTGAGAGTCTCTAAAAATTAAAATTACTGATAATAGAAGGAATATGAGGCCAAATATAATTAACTGAAGTTTCAAAGTTTTCATTACTTTTGCAGCATTTTCTGGGTCCTGTCCAAACCTATATGGAATTTAGTTTGCTTTTCATATCTAAAGTTATCTGTTACTATTCATTCTTCTGCACTACCTAGAGAGGCTTCACTATGCTCTCGTGAATTTAAAATCTCCCTGCACATAATCAGGCTCTTATATTAGGTCTACTTAGGCAGAGCCTAAGCCTGAACATATATTTATGAAAACATTTCTGTAAACTTCGGTCAAAAGTGTCATTTCCATGCAAATAGTATTCTAAATGTGTTTAAAATGAACAAGCTCAGGCATGGCAATCTTGTTTGCAAATTTGATATAGTAAGATGTGCAGACCAGCCTGCAGTGTCCCAGTTACATTAATAATGGTATTGGATCTGATTACTGGAAAAGGTACTTTTGCCAGTTATTTCTACCTATGCATAGCAGTTATCTCTCATTTGCAGTGTCAAGAAAGCCAAAGGAAAATGAAGAAGCAGTATTTTATACAATAATCAAGTTCTGCATGCAAAGAAGAGAAAACAGGTTTGGAGGGATCAATACATGGTATTAAAAATATATAATTGTCAATATTTTTTGTTCTCAGTTAAAATAAATAGTGCTATAAAGAGAACTGTTTTAAAGTCAATGAAAGAGAACCATACAACTGCCAGTTGACTGATATGAAACATCAATTTCTTGTTTTGTCCAGGCACAGGCTTCATATTATGTCTTTCAGCAGGCAGATGAATTACATACTAATCTGGAAGGGCTAAGACAGAAAGTTCTAAGTCTCTCAGTCAATTGGGATAAATTTGTCATGATGAAAATTAGACTTTTCATCTAATAAGGATACTTTGAAGAAAACTTCTTGACTGGAGATATCTGGAGAAAGAAAGAACAGACAACACAGAGATATCTGTGGTGTATTTGGCTTGAAAGACCCATGTAACTCAGACCTCTGTATGCATCCCATGTGTTCTTGTCCTTTTTGGCTCTTTGTGTGTGTTTACATCTCCATGCCATGTCTGAGTGTACTTGATGCCAGTTGGATGTTACTAGACTTGACTCTAATCTTGGTCAGCTTCTGGTAGAAGAGGAGACTCAAATGTGGTGTTTGAGCAGCCCTGGCCTGTACTGCTAATTGCAGCTGAAAACCAGGATGATTACTGCGTTTGAAATTTGCTATAAAACCTATTTAATGTCATTTGGCTTCAATGCTTCAAAAGGCAAATTTTAAACACCAATATCCCTTTTGTAGAGGTTTCTAATTATATAAAATGCTAGCATTTTAACTACCTTTAAAGCACACAAGAGAAAGCTTACTCAGATGTGACTTAGAATTTATAGATACTACACTCTCTATAGTGTTTAAAGATTCAGACTTAAAGGAAATTGTATTAGCAAAAATAGCTAGTTGTGGAGTGCCAGGCTTCTATGTGGGAAATATGTAATGTGCAATATGCTTATTCATGTACAAGGAACTGGCTGGGGAACTACATAACCTAGCAAATTGAAAACATGAGGGGACAAAGGCAAGTATTAAGCCTCTCCCCTCTCTGAATCAGCCCTGAATTTTCTCCTGAAGAAAGAAACCTCCACTCCTAAAAGCCAAAAAGTCAGAAAAGATTAACATATGACTCTTCTATCCAAGTTGCTTAGGGCTAGAGTGCAGTCCTCTATGTGGGTCTGAGGAGATTCAATTACATAATGCCTCCTCGTAGGGCTGCCTTTATTATCACTTATATTTTCTTCCTTTTGGTGCTCTTCCACTTCATAGGCAAGTACCCAAAAAAGTAATTGGGAAAACCAGGGCTCTAATCTAGAAATTACAATTCTAGCTTCTGTTTCTTGCACCAAGAGCTCTTTAAAAATTTAACCCAGTCTCTGGACTTTATTGCTTTCACTGTGGGGCACAAAGAAAGAACCTGAAGCACCTGTGAAGAATTCTAGTTAGCTTGCTCTGGGAAACATCCACAGTAGAACAAGTTTCTTAAGGAGACAAAGTGAATTCTCTTGAGAAACTGGTTATACATCTCAGAACAGCACTGACTCGATATTTCATCCAGAGTCTTGTCTTTCCCTTGCTGTTCAATACCAAATAAAAATGAGGATTTTAATTAAGGTCTTATATTCTCCTTAATACTTACAAGGAAACACTTAAGGCTATTTTTTAAACTAGTATTAACTTGTCAGTTTAAACAGTCTAATAATATAAACTAATTCTAGGACATAACATGAAAGTGTTTTGTCTGGGAAAAAAAAGGGCTGAAAAACATACATCTTGGGCCAATTTTCCAGCCTATTAACAGGATTAGTCTGCAGTTATAAAATTATGAATGGAAACAGGAAATAATATATGTAACTATATGTTTTTCATATTTTCTTGTGCAGCCTAGGGTGCCAATGTCTGGCTGCATAAGTTCAGAGCAATAATAAGCAAGATAACATTTCAGCAGAAAATATGAAAAGTAGCTTTTCCCTGAATTACCATTTGTTATGTGAATGATAATGACCTTTATTCATAGCTGACTGAATTAAATTCATATGAGATCTAGCAAAAAAATGAGAAAATACCCATTATGCATTTTGATTTTGCTTGTGTAGGAGCTACTTTCCCACTCATTATTGTCCCCTGTATTGACCCTCTAGGATCTATAGAGTAAGCCCTATGAGGAGTGGCTGATAGAGCTGCAGTGGTTTGGTCTGAAGAAAAGGAGGCTATGTACAACTACCTCAAAGGAGACAGTAGCAAGATAGGGGTCAGTCTCTACTCCAGGCAGCCTAGGACAGAATGAGGAATGGCCTCAAGCAGCACCAGGGGAGGTTCAGATTGGAAATCAGGAACAATTTGTTCACAGAAAGGGAGATCAACTATTGGAATGGGTTTTCAAGGAGGGTGGTGGAATCACCATCCCTGGAAGTGTTCAGGAAACAACAGGACGTAGCACGTACTGCTATGGTTCAGTTGGCATAGTGATGTTTCATCAAAAGTTGGACTCTACCTTGCAGGTCTTTTCCAACTTAAATGGTTCTATGATTTTGTGACAGAACTAAAATTGGTTTGTATCCTGCTACTGTTTAAAGTGTCTGTACCGACAAAATGTGTGATGAGGGGGAAATATAATCTGCCATGTCCTTTTTATGATTGCATCTCTAGGGACCGGTGCTTTGATGGAGTTACACAAATGTTGCCCAAACTGTGGCTATTTCAAATTTGCAATGGCAGGTTCCCAAAACTTCCACTCTTTCTCTAATGAATAAAGGAAGTGCTTGAACATGTAAACCACTTCAAATTATAGAAGGCAAAACTTGAACTGGAAGATGAACTGCTTAATCTCCTTGTGTGTATGCTTGTGATTTCTCCATCGAACTGGTCCTAAAACTAGGATTACACTGCAGCAATTTGGAAACAAGTTATATAAATCACTAGTAAGTAGCGTACAAATGCAAAATTGAACTATTTTAAATCATACACTAGCAATACCAAAATAAACTCTTATATAATGCTTCATTATGTCGAAAGACACAGCAAAACAGATTTTCTAAACTCTGTATTTAATGTCTACATAACTTCCATTAAAAATTTTCCTGTCTCTAATGAAAAAGCCCTCTAAATATTTTGCAAAATTGCTAGGCAATTGTTTTCCATTATAGTTCTCTACTCCAGTAATTTTTTTTATTTTCATGGCTATCTTATAATTTCATCTACTTGCTTTCTAAATTTTTGTATCTCTGGTGGACTCAGAATGTTTCACAGTGCTATTGTGGGAATGAATATTATAGATAAAATGATACCATAAGGCCAGACTATTTAAATAGCCGTTTTTGCAGTTGCTCATTTTTTTTACTGCTCTTTTTATCGGTAAAAATACTTTAGTTTGCAATAAAGTTCTAAAGTCATTACATTCTGCATAGTGTGCAATGGTTCCTAGAATAATGTGGGATGAACAGAAGTATAAACTATTAAAGAATTACTCTTATAGTGTCAAAAGTGTGATATTTTTAGTAGGATCTGCATAACAGAGAAGAAAATAAGGATTCATAACTATTACCTTGGGCTCAGATCTGATTGGCCACTGGTGGTCAATGCTGACAGGTACAATTTAAGGTTTTTCTCCTTCCTCTTGGAGTAGTAGTGTAGCTCTGTTTCATGTTTGGATCTTAAGGGGTTTGAACTGCAAGCACGGATGGGGGAGTGAAAGGGCACAGTTCCTGAGGCCAACTGCTTCAAGTTTCTCCCTAGGTGGTTTTTACTGCTTGAAGTCTTCTTCTGCTGAGAGGTATTTGTGCTTCGTGTATCAATTGGTGAAAGGGTGCTGCTTTCTTCTTCTCCCTCCTCTTCCTCGTCTTCATCTTCCACAATTGAAGGGAGTTTCTTCTTTATATTTCCATTTCCCTTGAGTTCCGTCTAAAATAACAAATAATACATACTAGCATAAAATTCAGAGCCTGATGTTGCAGAAACACAATTTTTGTGGTGTTCATCCTGGAACAAACCCAGACCTAGCACAGCTTTCCTTTCTCATTAGAGAGCTCTTTTGGAGCTCATCCACAGCCTCAGCTATGGCTATATGTGCAGACACAAGAAAAATACAAACAAATTTAAAAAGGTCACTCGTGACACAGTCAGCAAACTCGCTGCAATATGTTTTGTTACCAAGAAAGAGTACATGACTAATTCTTACAAGCCATTTGCCATATGTACACTTGAGAAGATTAATTTTGTTTAGCTGAGGCATTATTTCTTGAATGTTATGCTACCAGAATCTTGATGGTCCACAGAAAAAGTCTGAGGCTGGTAATTCAAATAATACCATATTTTTCATATGGAATCCATTATAATGTATAAATGGCTTCTACACCAGTTCAGCTCAAGCCCAATGTTCTTTGTGTCCTTAATTTTTGTAACTGAAGCCACTGCCAGGATGGTAGACCGGCTTTTCAGTTCACACAAAGTTCCACTAATGAGCCAATAGTGTGACAGTTTCAGCTTCAAAACTGAGTCATCAGAAAGTGGAGATACATCTGGTTTAAAAAAAAAATGCAATTTAGATGCTTGATGTTGGAACCAGGGAAATTTAGAGGCAACATAGTCCTGGGTTCTGTAATTTATGTACTAATTACAGCACAGTGTTGGAGATCAGTGTTATCTTTTCGTGGTAACAAAGCATGCTGTCATGAGTGCCAACGCATGTCACCTTAGACAGGATCAGATCTTAGCTCAGAAATAGTTCCATTTATTGCCATGGTACAATTTACTGTATTGGTTGTAGGTGAATGGCCTAAGGCAGACTTAGGTTCCAGGTCTTTAGTTTAATAAACTAAATGCAAATTCATGGTTTCAAAGGGAGTTGTTGTTTTTGATTTATGTATTTTTTTTTACAGGCTACTCCTCTTAATCAAGTTTGATTAAGGCACTCTTAGCTTTAGATAGAAAACCTCAGATGACCCTGCATAGTCAGATTTCCCACATTCAGGCCAAGTCAGATTGTCTGGGTGGAAATACCGATTTGGGGAACTTATCCAAATATTCTAAGCCCCTATTAGCATCTGTCTAAATGTTTTGCAGCATAGGTTTAATTTTGCTGTGTGTTACAGCACACTTTCATTGAATGTATCCTTTTCTCTTGGTATATGTTGACAGATTTAGTGAACTGGGATCTTTTCATTTGAGATATATATGAAGAGGTAAGAATTTAAAGCTGTGACAGAAGGCATGTCTTTATAAAATAGAAAAGCTGTGTTGTCAGCTGTAATAGTCATCCAAAGGCTGTCATGGTGATCAATTCTACAGGATCTGGCATTGAAACTGCCTGTACTCTATAGAGAATGAGTGTTACCCGTATTCAAAACTTTGGCTTGGGTAGCCATGTACTTAAAATGTGGTTGCTGTAGGAGGATATTCAAATTTAGCACCTGGGGAAAAACATCATAAGCTGTTACTCATAAAATGGGCAGTGGCAGAACTATCTGCAGGATGCTATTTAAATTCTCATTCTGAAAAAATGGAAGTCTGTTTTCAAGCAAGAAAGGAAGGAGTTTTCAAGCTTTGTTCTTGTCATAATTATGTGAATGTTCAAAGTGAAGCTTGGCATAGTTAAAATGTGATCAACATACCTGGGATAGTATAGACTTGTTGGATAATTTTGATATTACCTGAAAAAAACAAACCAAACAGTAGAAAATATGTACATCTGCACAGTTTGGCTTCCAAACATCTAAACCAAACATTTATTTCAATACAAGGAAAGACTCTCATGATAAAATGTCTGTATTAAATTAAATGGTGACATAACACTGAACTAAGGATAATCCTTGCAAACAGGTTCTGTGAGAAAAGAAAAAAGATGTTGTTTCATCTTAAATAAAAAGAGAGTTAATGAAAATAAAAACATTTTACTTTAATAAAAAGGTAGGTCAAGACCCCAAACCTATGATATGTAGATGTGAATGAATGTAGATGTGTTAAAGCACACCTGGTAGGTTTCAGGACTGCTTTGATGGAAATGCAGGAATGAGTGCTCTACTTTGGCCCTGCTTAGCTTTAGCTCCTGTGCCAGCCTAGTCTGTATGTGAAGATTAACTAAGTATCTCCAGCATCTCTGAGGAATTTCCAAAAGCAGTGGTGGGACTGAAGCAAGTAGGAAGAAGTTAGTCCTGAGGGACATAGGTGTCTAACCTATGCAAGGCCATAACATTTTCTTTCCTTGAATGACACAGAAAGTAAAACAAAAGAAAAGGAAGAAGAAAAAATTATGCAAGTTTCAAGTGTAACTACTTCTAATAAAATCCACTGGTACTGCTGAGTAATATCTGTGATGAAAATTCTGTTTATTTGAATGTCCACATCTTGACCATGGGCAAGTCTCTGACAGCCTGTATACTGTATTTATATGAATACTTTAGTCTGCCAGGTAGAATTTTGAGAAATTATTTTCAGCTTTCCTAAACCCACAAATCAAGACAAAAAGTGCTTAACCCATTAGTTCATAGCACTAATTTATTTTTCTCCAAACATAGGCAGAAGTTAGGCATTTCTGAAAGTCATTGGAAATTCGCAGTTTGTTTGACAAAAGTCTTCAGAATTCCTAAATATTCAAATTTTAGGCCCAGATTTGAAAATAATAACTATGTGTGGGCTTTTTAAATCTTTCTTTTTGTTCCTTCTTTACAAGCCTTTGAAGTTAACCTAAAAACTGTTTTGTAGTGAGGGTACTAGTAGTGGTATAATACACAAATACAGAATATTTAGGTTTTCATAAGCAGAAATCCCACTGCACAACAGCCAAGCCAGTAGCAGGTGTATCATTAAATGTAGCATTAACACTCTAATAACTGCCAAACAGAACAACTGCAATAATTAGGCTATGTAAACAAAATAACTGCTGTGTTCTTACTGAATTAGATAAAGTGTTAGATGAGATCAGCAGAGGATGAGCTGTCAGATACTGAAATATTGTAAATTGCATTGTAATCTATGACAACTGAAGAATCAGTATCTTCTTCAAGATTCAGGATGAGAGGAAACTAGAAATGTGCTGAAATACTAAAGTCAGAGTTAGGAAGTACTACTGGCCTGCTTTGCCTATGTGTTTAAAATATTAGTTTAAAATACTGCCCAGAACTTTGGGCAGTTTGCTTGGCTTCTGGGCACAGGTGCAATAGGAATGCTAAATAGCAGCCTTAATTAAAATTCCTAGTGCATCCCAAACATTAGCAGCTTCACGAAAAAGATCTCAAAAGTATGCATTTTCCTGCTGAAGGCTTTAGAAGTCACCTGTCATTTGTAATTCGTAACATGGGTGAAGATTTCTCTCACTTTTTGTTTTCATATTGGTGTTTTCCCCCTCCTGAATACATGTTAATCCTGACTGTACATCTTGAAAACATAGACAAAGAAATCATTATATGGGTTTTGAGCTGCATGACCAGTTGTTAGCACTGTGGCCTTGCTTCTGGACCTGCCGGCTGCTCCTCAGCACAGGAGCCACAGCCACCCATCAATCCCTCTCTGCTCTGTATGACCCTGGCTTGGTCACTGCAGCAGGGAGAAACTGCCTGCAATTGGGGTTAAGTGGCAGCACTGCTTTGCCTTGAGACCTTCCCAAGAGAAGGGTAAAGGAATTTTTGAAGGCAGGTTGCTTTTTGCAAGGAGAGGAGGGAGTGTCCTCAGGAGGAAGTGTGACAGAAAAGAAGGGTAAATGTGAACACGGGAGCATGTGAAGTGAGAAGCTGCTTATCAGGCTTTCTTCTCCTGTTCCCCCAAACTGCCTCCTTTAACTCACTGGGGACAATTTCAGTCTGAAAATATCGATATTTTTAAATGAACTATGGACCTATAAACTGTCTTTTCTAGAGCACAAAATCCGCAGTAAAGAGTGTTGTAATTGCTTCTCTATAAATACACTGCAACCATATTTATTGCTTTTAACTTTGAATACCATCTTGCACATAGAACAGGGGCTTGGGCTTTATGGCTTAGTAGTTGAAAGGCAAAATAATCTAATCTGTGACCAGAGAGAATTCTCAAGAATTTTGCTCCTAAAGTTTTTCCAGCACCCTCTCTGTCTCTCCCTCCAGTGTCAAAGAGAAAAGATGAACAAGAACTTGGACAAAGCCAGTCAAAGCACAGTAAATTAAAAGTACTCATTAAGCACATAGCTTTATCTCAGTAAAAATGTAGTATCAGAATAAATAATTAGGAGGTGTTGCCCTAGTTTCTAGGCTGCTGAAACCTTTTATTTAGGGCAACACACTAGTGCAGTCTTCTATAAAATGCTCTATTTTTTCCTTACACAAAGAGTGTGTCAAGTAGCTCATATGCCCATAGTTTTGAAAGAAGTACAGCTCTTAAAGGATAAGGATTGCTGAAAGGAAAAAAATCTCAGATATTTAAGTTACTATGCATTGGGGAAAAACCCAGAAATACTGATGTTAGCATGAATTATGTGAAATACTGTCAAAGAGTGTAATTAAATTTTTTATTTTAGCCCTGGTGTCTCTTTATATCTTGTGAAATCAGCTATTAAATTTAATTTTAGAAGACAAAACAATAATAGATCACGTATCAAAAGCAGACTCATAAAATTCTTCCATGAATGGATTCACAAATCTATAATCTTCCAATTGTTTACTATCTTAATACACAGATTTAAAAAATTCAGTAATCCTTAACACTGTTTATTAGAAACACAAAAAGAATATTTCTCTCTAGCAAACTAGTGGTTTGCTGTTGAAAGCCAGTGATCTGAAAATTTTTTCAATGTCAAGATGCAGTAATCATTTATAAAGAATCTCTACCAGGAACTGTGGCCAACCCAGGTAATTAGCTGTACAATAATTCAAGATGAATTCCAATGATAAAACCCTAAAAAGAAAAATACAGAGATGTTGCTAAATTTGAGGCTAATATGTTATATGTTCAGTTAGTAAATTTGCATGCTTGGGCTCAATAGGTTGTTACCAGTGTTTGCTGGGCTGATTCTTGTTGCCTTCAAAAAGAGTAGGACTAAAAATAGAAACATAATTTTATTTATTTTCTTCTAATCTTAGGTACAAAAATACATTAATAATTCCTTATATCTGAGGAGTCAAAAGGATAAAATTTCAAGAAATTTTATTTCAAGTACTGAAATTAAACTGGAATATTAATGTTCTTAGCATTTGGAAATGGGAAAAGCCCATTTAGAAGCACTGGCAGTGTGGGGAAAAAAACCTAAGAATGCACACCAGATGTTCTATTCTTTACAAATTTACTGTATGGTAATGGAAAAGATGCAAGTGCATAACAAGAGATTATTGTACTGCTGCAAAACTTAATGCCTCACATGTGCTTAGGCCTCAGTTTTCTGTAATCAGGAAATTTTTAGCGAAATATCACAAGTCCTCTAAATCACAAAAGATTCAATCACTCACAAAGAGCTTGTTAGATATAATTGTTTTATACTGAGCAATTTACCATCCCCACCCCCTTTGTTTTTTCTTGCTTTGTTTTTCTTTTTAAGACTGTCCATTGTTCTATTTCATTGGCTTGTTCCTCTATTTTCTCATGGTTATTCTTATCTCTCTTTCTCGCTTAATGGACAGATAAAGAAAGAGTATTTTGTGGAAGCAGATGTTTTCAGCATCCTCTGATCCTTCTTACAATACAGAGTACATTGAATTAAGCACCAAAAGTTGAACAGCAGATCTGTCACTGGTATTTTGTCCTAGGGAAACAGTAATCATGAATTGCCATGAGCATTGCAATCTCCTTCTAAGTTGCTGTATTGAATCTTTTGTTTCCTTGTTATTAACTTGTGAAGTTGGTACAAACGTCCTGTAACTGACTGGTTTCTTAGCTTTGGATAGGTTTGGGTTTTTTGCAAATGAATACTTTTTGGGTGCAAAATTCTAGCAAGCTTTTATATTTGGCGTTAAAAGTTTACTTTTCATATATTTCTTTAAAACCAGAATGTTAACCTCACTGCATTCCTTAAAATTTTGAAAAAATTATACTTTGATTGTTTCATTAG
This sequence comes from Drymodes brunneopygia, assembly GCA_013400955.1. Lineage (NCBI taxonomy): Eukaryota > Metazoa > Chordata > Aves > Passeriformes > Petroicidae > Drymodes > Drymodes brunneopygia. Next base: position 85,192 of record VZTZ01001590.1, read on the forward strand.
CAATACAGGATGTATTGTATTTCTTGTCAAAGAGATGCTACAGAAACAAAATCTAAGATCTCTGTCACTTGTGCCCCATTAAGAACAAGTAAATGAGAAATGTGGATGGTATAATTAGTAATTTTTACTTCTATATGCTTACATCCCTCTACCCCACCCCAGAACATGAGAAGAAATTAGGCTCTCAACTTCCCTGAAAATGCATCTTTCATAGTAAATCTGTGCCAGTAAGAACTAAAAAAAAAAATTAAAAAATTAAAGAACAGACTATCAATAAGGTGAAAAGAAGACAAAAGGAGGAATTGTTAAAATAGACAATAGATCTGGCACTGACTGTACTGTCTGGCAGGTTGTATTTTTGGAAAAGCTTTCAGATTACTGCAGACAAAAAGATACAGTGGAGAAAGCTTTTTAATACTCCTACAGTTTGATTACAGTCAAGGAAAGACTTACATAATAGAAACTACAACAAAGGCTAACACCTTTCAAAGCAATAAAACTTATATGCTCAACTTCAGGCAGCTCTAAGGTTTTGAACAGGCTCATAAATATTTGCACGATTGGCCCTGGATTGATATTCAGTGAGACCCCTCCGTTTGAGGCTGTAGAGACTGTGAAGGAGCTGTGTTTGTCTTGTTAGCTTTATCTTTAAATGAAACTTCATACTAGTATTTATGTAAATATGTACATCTAACTTCAGAGAAGCTCTTGAAAAGAGAAGAGGGGGACAATGAAGTGGATGTTGAAGAATATTCTCCAGTTAATTTTATTGCTGCCAACTGCCTATTTCTACCTATTCCCAATGTTGGTCTGGTGTTTTGTTAGCACTCGAGTGGGATGAGTGTTAGCAAGTGCCTCCCTGAGGACACCAATATATCCGTGGAGAATTTTCCAGGAAATTGGTTGAATTCTTTGAAGTACCATGACATGAAACCAAACACCGTCATAGAAATCCAATATCAATTTTGGACAATGATGGAATGAGCACTGAACATAGTGGGATAAGAACTGGAATTTATCTCTGAACACTTACTATCTATGCAGTACTGTACTGTATGTACAGTATTTTTGTGTAAAATGTATGTATATATTTATTATTACAATCATGTTATTATTTACCACATCATTGAAAAATTTCACTGTAGTAAATAAAGACATGATTGAAATAATGTAATGTAATATAATGTAACATGTCTAGGGTACCAAATCTACTCTAGTTGCACTTATGTAGGCAGGTTCTGTAGCTCTGGTTTTACAGGGTGAAAGTATAGATGATTAAAAAGAAAAATATGCACATATATTATTTTTTATATCAGGAAAAACTTTGCATTTGTATATAAATAATTTTTTTTAACATGCTCTCTTATCTTTGAACAGAGTGGTGGGTCTAGATGACCTTCAGAGGTCCTTTCCAAGCTCTGCTCTTCTACTATTCTATGATGTTTAAAGAAAAGTTGTACTAAAAACATTACCAGGTCAATAAAATTGAGAACACACACTTATATCAATCTAAAATGCCAATTTGATACACAATGTGCACATATTATAGACAGTTTTCTCAAAGACTACACTACATTTAGTTTCACGCAGTTCAACATGTACCCTGAGGTTGTAACGAGTCTTCAAGTCATGTAGGAACTTCACCTCACGAGCCACTCTGACATGTACATTATATATCAAGGTAGTCTGTGCTCTCAGAACTAATGTTTTTTTATTGAAGAAACTGTGGTACTATCATTCCCTTCATTAATTGGTCCTACATTACCCATAATAATTAAAGGACAAGTTATTGTAAAAACCCTTCTAAATTTAAGGTCACTAATGGATCAGTGCTATATCAATATAAAATAAAAGGAATAATGAAAAAAAAGTTTTAAATCAATCAACTCTCCAAATTGACATAATTTTCAAGTTTAGCTATATTAAGATTAATTCTATTTTCCATTTTTTACAGTGCAGAGACAAAGATAATATTAATACTGTAAAAGTTATATTATCATGTTCCCTAAGGCACATTGAGACATATTGGAAAAAAGTTACCCTCTAGCATGCCTGTCTAATTAAAATAGAAATATGGTCAGATTCCAAGGCAATACTCTGAAAGCCAGGAGCTTTTCCTGTCTAAAATTCTGTTTGACACAGTGTTTTATACCCTCCTCATACAGCAGTCTAAAAACATCAATAAGCTTCTTTGCTAGCCTGGATTTTTTTCAACGTGTTGCCCTCGGGTTAAGCTTTATAATCTGATGCAGAATGTAATAATCCCAGGAGGTGAAATGAATGGGAATGGAGAGAGTGTTCAAAAAGACTCATAAGCGAAAATTAGAAGTAAAATTTTGTCACTTATTTAAACATGTTAATTCTAGCTACAAAGAATTGTTTTTGATATTTGTCAAGAAAGTGCTAAGGTCTAATTATGAAATTTTTTAAATAAATAATGTAAAACTCATAACTCCTGCCTCCTGCCTCTTAGTCCATTCACAAAAGTAAAAGAGTCAGAATTTGGGGATGGGTCACATACACCTAACATACTCCCAGGCTAATGTAAATAGGTTAATTTCCTCTCCTCATCTTTGTCCTTTTCAATATCTTTTGTGCTTCACCCTTACAGTGAATTGTCCACTTGTTTCAAGTGTAAAATGGGAAAGATTTATAAAAATACAAAAAGTAATTAAAAAATATTAATGAAAAGGATGACATAGTTGCTCAAATAAGTTAAGGTGGGATGAATCTTCTAACTGGAAAATGACCACAAATCAGAAGAATAAATTACTAGAGACAAATCCAGACAGTGTAGGTGTCTGCGTTTTTTCTTTTCAAAAACATTAGAATAACGGAAGGCTACAGAAATTAAACAGGAGTTTATCAGTGAAAAAAGATTCTTCAGGTAAAGATACTAGGAAAGAAAATAAAAAGGCCAGCCAGACTATCTTTTTTGAATTATATGTTTCCTTGTTGCATTATTTCTCAGCAGTGTACCGGACTGAAGGATATATTAGAAACACAACAGTGAGGTGATTATCTTGAGGGGTACCGGGGGAAGAGATGGCTCAGAGGCACCACACATCAGGCTCACCACTGACTGCTAGTAAACAAGCTTTATGAGCTACCAGACTACAAAAACAGGAGTCAGACCTGGCCTACACTATAGCTCCAGGTCAGCCTTGCTTATGGTAAGTGGAGCAGTTAATTGACAGGCTGAAGGACTGGCTGTAACCCTGGCACAGGGAGGGGGCTATTGCAGGAGATTTCCTTGTTTGAAACTAGCATCCAACTTAATAGCCAAAGTTCCACCAAAACATGCTTGCTGTCATGAGTACAGGTAGGAGACCTGTGAAATATCTTACAGAGAGCAATTGGACAGAGCTCATTCCCAAAATACAGCTCATCCATTTAACAGCAGAAATGAAGTGTAAACAGGTGAATTAACTGCTCTGGGTTTTTTTGTTTGTTTTTGCCAGTACTCACACCCATCTACAACTGCATGACTTGTTCCATAGGAACAAAGAAACTGAGCTGTGTAAATGACATTGTGCAAATGCTGTCTTGTTCAGCAATAGAGTAATTTATTTTGGGAAGAGGGAGGGAAGAAGGAAAAAATATTCCAGATCACCCCAGAAGCATAAATGAAAAATCTGAGCAGCTTGTAAAATGTGAAAACCCTGAGTTATAATTGACATAAGCATTAATTGGAGAGTAGTCCATGCACAGAGACAGATAAGAGACCTACTCCAATGAATGCATCAGGAATCATGGATCAAAGTTAATTATATGTTAGCAGTTTTAAAATTAGTTTAGTTTTTGACAGTATGAGGAGACCTACACTATAATCACTGAGAAGCTGAGAAGTTTATAGACTCTGTATCAAGAGATATAAAGGAATGATAAAATAATAATAAAAAATTAATATATGGTATCTTTTGGGCAGAAGCAGTGGCTGTTCAGCCATCAGTCACTTAGGGCTGCTACCAGAACAACAAAGGGAACCATGTTCACATGGAATAAAAAGAAAAATCATAAACAGTTGATTCACAGTTTTAAAATTATTCTAGTTGGTTGTTGGGGTTTTTTTTTTTAGAATAATTATGCAGGCAAAGTAGTAGACTTCTGTTGCTTTAGGTGATTTATTAAATTCTGTATTCTACCTGTTGTAATAATTCTGGTATAGAAACAGAAAAACTGCCATTGATGGGTCTCTTATTTTGTAAGTTTTATACTTACTGACAATAAACACCAGTGAGGTACACCTGCAATAATAGTATATGATCCTCTGCCAGACAAGCTACTGACAAAGATAGGTGCTTAATAGGCTCTAAGCATATTTTAAAATTACAAGTTTTCCTCAAAGTTATCCAGCTCTACTGTTAAAGTAGGACTGATTAACTTTTTTAAGGTAAACCACTTCATTTTACACAGCTGCTGAGTGTAAAATGAAGTGGTTTACCTCTTCATCTCCTCTATTAAAAAGTTGGTTGGAATTATTTGGGAAATGTTTCATGAAAATTATTTATTATGAAAAATATTTTGCAACCTGTGATTGTTCCACAGTGTGCAGGATGAAGTATGATCTAGGCTGGAGTAGAGGAATTGTGACTAAGTATGTCAGTGCAGTAAGAGCTGATTTGGAAATTCATTTTTTCAATGAATGGATTTTATTACAAACACATAGGTGATACCCATGAACCCGGAATTTTTTTTGTTGTTGTTTTGGAAGTTAAACTCATCAGTAAGTGTTTATGTGACAGAGGTTGCTATCAGGTTTTCTTATCTCACAAAACTTGCCAAGATTAAAAGCAACTATTAAAAAAAACCCATGCTCATTTTTTTTCTTTAATATTTATAGACTAGCAAATAGGATACCTTATTTGCTTCTTTAAAGTGAAATAGTATGCACTTTGCAGACAATCAGTGCATTAAAAAAGTCAGAAATTTCACACTCTTTTCATTGCTAATTCATAATAGTCAAATATGTAACAGAAAGCATTATTGCTATATTGAAAAGCAACATTCATAAATTCAGATGACCTATAGAAGAAATCTAGACCTAGAAAAAGCATGACAAAAGAGACAAGAAAAAAGGCATGTCAAATACGTTATCTACTAACTGAAAACCCATCAGGGGCAGGGCAGAATTTAATCTGAATTTTGTGCTTGCATTCAAAATATTTTTTGCTTTTCATTTTCTGACTACAAGGGCAATGCCATCAGTTAGAACAAAGAAAATAATTACTTAATGCTTAGCTGGAACAAACTAGAAAGCTCAGTATATTTTAGATTAGAATTTGTAGACATTTTTCCTCCCAACCTGTGGCCACTGTTGTATGCTCCAGAGCTTAGAGCCTTTATGAACACCTTTATGAACAATTGATTTGGTCAGTTGTCAGATTTTCCAATAGAAAATGAGGAGCATCCCTTGTAATTTCTTAGATATTGCTAATAAGAACCTGAGCTTTATTATATTAAAAACTCCTCACAACTCAGTCATTAAAATTTAATAAATTCTAAATACCAGCCTCTCCAAAGGACAGGAATTAATCCCTATTTTGTCAGACAATGCCTTTCAGAAGGAATGTGGGGGGGAGACTCTTTGGTTTTATTGCTTTTTTGTTGTTGATTTCTTTTAAAATGTATTTGTCTATTTATTTATTTAATTATCAAGGAGCCTCGCTAAGGTGCAGTAAGACTTCATGTTCCCAACCAGAGAAGAAATCTACCACATTTTCATGAAACCTTGTCATGGTTTCATTTACACTGCCATGCATTGACAGAATCAAGCCTTCCTTATGTTTCACAAACTATGTGTTTTCCATTTTAGAGAGCAGCTTCTGCTTTGGGGAGAGGGGAAGGGAAGCTTTTGTAGGAGCCAGAACACTACTTTTAAGTCTACAAAAGGAAAAGTGGATTCTTATTAGTTGCAAGAACTATCTACAAACAAAGATTTTTGACTCCTCAGGAGTATAACCTCTTTTTGAAAATTATGCACATTGATGGAACTTCAGTGAGACAAGGACTGTGCCTGCATGTGCCTTGTCTTCCTCTGGGACTTAATTATAGCTTGAGGGACAGTATAGGTGTCAAAGAGGCTTCTTCTCTTTATCAGTGTGACTGTAACCAGCCTTTGGTTTGGTTTTTGGTTGGTTTTTTTGGTTTTTTTAAAATTTTATTTATTTATTTAAAATCTGAATAATGTTGTCTACACTGTAGATTCTCCTGCGTGGACATAAGAGATAATCAGAAACAGTAAACTCTCTCACAAAGCCTACAAAGATATTGTCCAAACATTTACTTATTCTGAGTTCTTCATAGGATAATTCAGAGTTATGAACAGCTGCTACAACTCTCTAAATGCATCAAATAACACATTTTTCAGGGCTGGTGGATAACAAAATAATTTCCAGTTTCTTTCATATAAATTTATGTGTACAGATGTATCCACATATGTTTTAAGAACCTTCTTCTGAGTGCTTAACTTTATCAAATCAGATATAGGACACTCTCATTGCCTAATACATATGCAATCTGTAATTCATAGTGCTAAATTATACAGATAGGGTGAGGCACATGTCAGGACCTGTGTCACTCAGCAAACTATTTCCTTACTATGACAACATAGTCACAGACCTAGAAAAATTGTTTGAAATGACTGAATAGTTTTAATGTCACAACTGCCAACTGCCAAGCTGCCAGAAAAATTAGCATTTTCTAACTGTCCCCAAATATCTGCATACATTTACAAACACAGGTGTAGATTTATTGACCAAAAGGGAGCAGAGAAAGCAAGGGGCAGAATATGCAAAATCAACAAAAAGTCTCCTCTCCTAATTTATATCTTGCTGTTATGAGAATGTATAGAAAAGATAGCATAGTAGCACTGCCAGTGTGGTTGAGCACACATTAATGGTTTTAATAATAAATAATTAGCAATTCGTGGCTTAAGAGTTATCACAAGGAATCATTCAAAAATTATCTCTCTGATTTTGTGCCTGTTTCTCTACCTTTTACTCATTAGAGCCTGAAATAGTTGTCAGCTCCTATACTTAAATTCTGGGCTTTTCTTCCAAGATTGCTAAACAACACTTTCAATCAATCTATAACCAGGCAACCACAGTTTCTACTTGTTACTGGAAAACCTGATTACATCTCTTCCTTGTTTTACTGAAAAGTGACACAACTATGGAAATCCTTCAGCCTTTTCCACAGTTATACCTTACTTGGATTTTAATGCAGATGCAGCACATCATTATAGGCCCTCTTAGACTTCCAAATGAACCATGAAAACAAACTTAAAAGGTTTCAATTTTATTGTGTGTGTAGGTAGGGAAGACATGTAATCTAGTGCCAAGTATCCAATTTTGACACTTCAGGAGCAGGACACTACAGATGACTTCTGACCCCTTTTTTGTCCATGTGCTTCTAATTCAGTTCAAATCTCTGATTCTATTTCAATCAGCATAACGAAGGTGGAAAGGGGATAATGAACCACCAGGACTAAATTCTTATTAATTCTCAGCTTTTTAATGCTGGCTTAATGTGTTAATAAATCTTAAACTTACTGTAGATTTCATGGACTTTGACTGTAAAGGCAATATTTTAGGCCAGGACTGAAAGACAGTTCATAAATCATAGTGGGGAAATTCATGCTATTTCACCCTGCAGTTCACCTGACCCTAAATAGTACTGCAAATTTATTTTCAGAAGTATTTCATTAACATTCAGTTACAGATTTGCAGTCGTTTAAAACACATAAGAAAAGGAGAGTGAGAAACAGACTTATTCATATGAATAGATCTACTGTTTAACTATGGAAAATTTCTCCAAATCCAAAATTTCCATAAAGCTGCAGAAGTCACAGATATTCTCAAAAGTAAAATCTCCCCATATTAGGGAGAGGTAATAAAGATATAGTGGCCCAGCTGGCAAACTCTCCTGTAACACCATTCTCAAGAAGTAGTCCTATATGAAAACAAAATAAAAAAGAAGACACACTAACATACCCATAAACTGTTCATCTGAAAAAACTTTCTTCTTACTTTTCTCTGAGAGTAACCATCAGGTAACTCCAATTATTTCTGTTTGCAAGTTATATTAATGAAGACAGGGTATTTTCCAGGTGAAGCAAAGTGAGGGATTGACCAGGCATACTTGCTACTGACATAGATATCTGTGCCCATTTGTCAAACTCTGTTTTTGTGGTGGTACAATTTTTGGCTGCCTTATTTATGCTGTTTATCCTTATTGATAAGTAGAATAGTTGGATAAGAAATGAGATGTTCAACTGCAAGAAAAATACTAGTGGAGAGCATAGTTAATAAGATGTAGACAAAAGTGACACTGATAATCTCTCTTGGATTCTGTATATCTGCCTGTGACACTGGATGCTACTGCATGTCAGGATATATTTTCTTTTAATTTTAAGGTGACAGATTATACCATGAAAATACAGCAGATATTAAAAAATGCTCGAAATATTTTCTGCTTTAAAGCAGAAAACTTACTTGGATGTGTCCTGCATTACTTTAAATCCCTTCCTCCTCAGAGAGCCTGAGAAACACCCACCTTCAAGGCTGCTGTAGGCTTGCTCTCAGCAGTCTGTACACCACCCAGCTGACTCTAATTGAGTAAAGATATCCCTGAATTTATAAGAGCTGAATGCAGCTGAGAGGGTGATCCCCAGACCTGTCATCATACAGAAAAACATGGAGCAAAACATTTTTGGGATCCATCAAGTTCCATGACAAAACTGTAGAGGGGAATGCAATCATCTTCAAACCCTATCTTTACGTGGAGTTTTACTCCTTTTCAGATCAAGCATTCCTCCCCAAGGGAAATGTGTTATACAAACTAATCACCGAGCTCTCAGAACAGATGTGTACTCTCAGCTGTTGTTTTCAGCAGCAGGAAGTTTGGAGGCATTTCAAGAGACAAACAAATGAGATATCCTGGTTATTCTCCTCTCCAGAAGTACACACTTATATATGGACTCCTTTCTGCTGCAATGGTTTAATAGATCATTGCTTTGGAAACACTCACACCAAGTACACCTAATAGGAAGCTATGTAGAAAAATCACCCATATATCAAATTCATTGGGGTTTTGAACTTAAAAGTAGTTTGGCATTATATTTGTCCCCTGTCTTGAGAGTATCCTAGTAAAAATTCATGTTTTTCCAATGTTACTTCTCTCTGTGGAAAAGCACAAAACAAAGACAAACTTCTGAACTTTTAAACACCAACTTGAAAGTTTGGCTATAACTGTCTTTGAGCATTCATGTGATAAAGTCAGAAAAAGAGAGGTTTCATAAAAGCTTTTCATTATTAAAATCTGAATATATATATTTTCTATATAATGTCAGTGAAAGTACTTTGGTGAGTCTGTACTGAAGCCTTTCAAGAGTGCTTTATCTGGAATTTCTTCTTGTTTTGTTTTTGTTTGGGGTTTTTGTTTGTTTTATTTGGTTTTTTTCCAAAATAAAATACCCATTTAAGCGGAAAAACACATTTTGATTGCAGTGTATGAGAGAAAAGTGGTTTTCATTTTCAGTGTGTGTGTGACGACATTCTTATCTAAAAGTCATAACCAATGATGTATGAAATGAATGTTCATTAGGCTGGCACATGAGCTTCTGGAAAAGGTATGGCTAAAACCTTTATTTAGACACATAGCTTGTATAACTATGAATTACTTTTAGACACAAAAATATTTAAAAAAAATTAAACAACTTTCCCCCATGGATGATGTTGGTTATGGAAAATGACAAGCAGAGAGTTGTTCAATGTTTATGATCTGACCAACTGATAAACAATTCATATAGGTAATATCTGAATTATCGAATGGAATCAGCAGTTCTTTTAACATAGTCTGTGTATTATTTCTTTTTTGTGACAAAATTATTAGAAATTATTAAGGCATGAGAAACATCTGAAAGACAACAATAACTTCAGAAACCTTTAAAGGTACTTACATCACTTTCATGGCCTTCTCTCAGATTGTAAGTGAGATCATGCTGTAAGTCTTCAACAAACTTGTGAGCATACTCTGGGTAAAGGTCGAGCACTTCAAAGAGACCTTTGAGTATAATACATTGGAGGTCACAGTATGTTAGAGCTTTAACATCTGCATTGGTTTTAATAACTTGATCCCTAATAGATAGGTTTGCTCCAATTAAATCTCCTTTACCTAAAAGAGAATACAAAAATAATTATCTTCAAAGCATAAATTCTTTACTTCTTTTTTGAATCATAAAACTGTTTAACGTAATTGCTACACCTGAACCTGAAATCCCATTGTTACTAATGCTTTGTTTAATTAATAACATGCTAAAGGATCTTAGACTAATTTTTTTTTCTTTTTTTGCAGGTGCAAATTTATATGCAATTAACTGGAGGTACAATTTCCAGACAGGTAACTGGCTGATTTAAGGGAGCAATAAAGTAAATATGTGCAAAATGAAGATTTACACTAGTAAGTAAAAGCAGGTGCAATTATTTTTCAAAAAAGCTGCTGTCAGGCGTTTTTGTGCATGTGTTAAAACATGCAGGTGTTAAGGTACCATTTTAACATTTCTGTCAAGAAGAAAAAATGAAGAAAGGCTTAAGAAAGAATTCTTATGGTGTTGTTTTTTTGTTTATGGGCAAGACTGCCTTGGAACACTGGCTGTATTAAAAACTTCAACTGACCATATATTGAAGAGCACAAAAAAACTTATCATTAGATTTTAAATTATAATTAAAAGCTTCCATAAACATCTGATCTGAGGTGTAAATTCCAAAGGGGAGTCATTGAATCAGAGGTTTTCCCTAAAAATTAAAGCAGACAATCTTCGTTAAAGTTCTGGACAGTATGGAGTGCATTCTCACCAAGCCATGGGCAATACCAAACTGGGGAAATTGTCTGAGATGCTGAAGGACAAGGTTGCTCTTTAGGAGACCTCAGTGAAAGACAAAATGGCTGATAGGAATAGCGTGAATTTCAACAAAACCAAATGCCAAGTCCCGTACTTGTGATGAAAACCCTCCCTACAGCAGTATGGCCTGGGAACTGACCAGCTGGACAGCAGCTTGGCAGGAAAGGCCCTGGGGGTCCTTGTGGACAATCTGAACATGAGCCAATAATGTGTTCTTGGAGTAAAGAAGTTCAAGGACCTCCTATGCAGCATTTGCAAGAGTGGAGCCAGCAAGTCCCAGGAAGTGACTCCTTACCTCTATATTTGTCATGCCTCATCTGGAGCACTGTGTCCAGCTTTGGGCTTCTCAGTACAAGACAGAATATTGACATATTAGAGAGAGTCCAAAAGAGGCTACCAAGAATTAGGGACTTAAGAATATAATCTATGGGGAAAGGCTGAAAAAATGGGATATTGCTCTGTCTTACAAAGAAAAGGCAAAGGAAGGATATTATTATTGTCTTCAACAGCCTTACAGAAAATTGTAGAGAAAACAGAATTAAACTTCTCTTCAGAATACACAGGGCAACAAGATGTATTGGGCACAGGGTGTAACGAAATAAAATCTCTTTATAAATCAGGAAGTTAAAGTAATGAAACAGTGAAATAGCCTGTCCAAAGAGGCTGTGGAATTGCGAGCATCCTTGGAGATGTTCATAACTTGCCTGGACATAGCCCTGAGATATGTGAGCTAAATTTGCCCTATTTTAAGCCGGTTTAAGTTGGGTAGCTTCTGAAGGTCTGAAGGTCCCTTCAAATCTTACATTATTCTGGAATTAATAAATAATAAGACTATCACATCTGAAAATCCACCCAACATGTGATTCCAGCTGTATATTACACAGGAATAGCTTGCAGGGTAAGTAAAACTAAGCAGTCAACCCTCCCTGAAGCTTCTTAAGTGGGATCATTTTATACTTTAAAATATCACTTTTTTAGTACCTTAAAATAAAATTGTTCTTATTTATATTGAGGTTGAACAAATTTCTCAAAAGTACTTATCATAAACTCAGGATAGGGAGGGATTTTCTCTTATGCTACGAAAACACATACAATAATGCTACTTTGGGGTCACTTAAAAATCTCAATTAGTATAAATGAGAACTGGTATGAGCTTAGGTCCATCTGGGAAAGAGAAATTTGATAGGTAACAATAACATCTGTCATTGCTCATCACAACATGTACCACTTACATAAGAAAATATGGCATAAAGCTAAGCAGGAATGCACTTTTACTGTAAATATCAACAATTCCTTAGATTTCTTCCATTATAATAAGCAAAGGGCTGACAACGTTAATCTATTGCTGGCTGTTAATGTAGACAAGGGAAAGAATGTTTAAAATATACCAAAAGTGATCCTTAAATACTGTAATTATAAACCGTTTAGATATATGAGCAGCATTAGTATCAATACTGCATAAACATTTTGGAAAAATTGTTATATATTTATTTAAGTGTAGTTAAAATTTTGAAATAATTTCAGGCTTGAAGATACTACAATTGTTCTGGTAGTGCTAAAATATATTTCTTTTTCAAATGAAAATCATGTAGCAAAGGCTGTAGGTAGTAACCTGAAGTTTCATGTAATGTAATAAAGTAATTAAATGATTGTACCTTGAATGTCAACGTTTGTTACATAACAGAATCATTTCAGCTATTCTTAGTAGCTCTTTTCTTTCTTTTTACTTTAATTGGATAACAGATTTATATATACATGTTACTTACAGACACATCTGTTTTTTAATAAATCAGGGACATGCAGTCAAAGTTATAAGTGTTCTCATTATGGACATTTTAAAAATAACTTATGGCTAATATTTTTAACAAATCAAAGATATATGCTCAAAAGGTACATAAGTCATATTAAAACATATTTTCCTATAAAATATATCTGATTCATCATTATTAGACATAAAGTAATAGTCTCTAGAGGAACCAAAGATATATTTATTTAATGAGAGCATTTCACTGAATTGTTGCTGCACTGCTTGTTAGTGAGAATGGTTCAGTAAACAAAAACTAATCCACTAGAATTAGAATCAGGACAGATTTATCAAATATTCTGGGAGCTGCAAGTAACAGCATTGTCAGGGAAAAAAACTGCTGTCTTGGATTTCATTACATCAGTAACAATTTCTCATAGCGACCTACATGTTTGATGCATTCACCTTCTGCTGGTGTTAATTAGGTTTAAATGATGAAGCTCTCATTCATTGTAACAAAACATTATTTCATTGTGTTATGTTTATGTTTTTTGCATTATGATTTCATTAACTTCTCTCAGAAATCCACTAATCTCTTTCTTATTGTTTGGATGTCACTATTACAAAATGTTGCTTTAATTAACAATTTCAGAAGTGCCTGAAGATGGAATCAGTAATGAAATAATAGTTCCAGTGGAAGTACCTCTTGACCTTTTTCTGGCTTTTAGTTTATGTTTTATTATAAGTCATATTCTATATCATTGATCTATGTCATCCAATAAAATCAAGAGATTGTAAAACTTCCTAGTAACAAAGTGATGGAGTGATGTGGACTGTCAATCTAAAAGAATTAAAGAGATCTGAAACAAACAGGACCTGTATCACATTTATATTCTAAAAACAGACCAATGAAATGCATTCTAGTAAAATAAAGGAAATTCAATTACAGAAGACCAGAAGCCTCCATTATCAACAGTCTAGTGTAATACCACAGAACGGGAAGGAAAGCAAAAAAGGAAATGTGCTTTTTAACTCTGTTTTATAAGAATATTAAAAGTTATAAGAAGAATACATTTAAGTCTAAAGAGATATTAAATAATAATAGAATAATTCTCTACTTTTTGAGTAAAATGTTATATTTTATTTTGCCAAAAAACTTCATAAAAATTAACTCAGACAGGTCTAATCATCCTTTAGCTGAAGGTAAAGAGAATTTCTTTAGTAGCCCTTTGACTGAGGCAAATCACAGAAATTTAAAGGTACAGATGCTTAAACCCCAATGAGTAAAAAGAGTCATCTTGCAAACAACTAAAAATGTATTAGAACTGAACTTCTGGCCTTTCTCAGCTCTAATATACTCAGATGACTGCAGACAGCATCAGTTAGCGTGAAGAAGTAGCTTGGGGGAGCAGAGCCAACAATGCTTGTTTTTCACCGCACGGCTTTTCTGCAAGGACTGGTCAAAGGCAAGCACCAAAGAATGACAGTAGGCTCATATTGCTTTCTTTCGTTTGGGAGCATTAGTGAGAGCATTGCCTGGCCACTAATTTTCATGAAAGATTTAGGAATTGATGACCAATGTTCTTTGAGCTGTCAATACCATGACCAAATTTAGCAGAAAGCAGCAATTTGTGTCAAAAGCTTGCAAGTACCTCTTTACATGAAAAGAAGAGAGAATAAATACAAGGAAACCAGAAGTGAAATATTGCACAGCTAAAAATCTAGCAACAGAAAGCTCCTTAGGTCAAAATATAAGGAAGTTTAAACCAAAGGAAAAAAAAAGGATGTACATAAAATAGGTATGACAGATTAAAATTAAACAAATTCTTTCTCATCAGACTACTAGGACATGCTAAGCCACCAGTTAGTAGTAAAGGTTCTCCTATACTGGGTGACCATTCTTCCTCTTTGAGTCTATGATAGTGAACATACCAAGTATTGCCAGCACAGTGCTGTCCTTCAGGACTTCCATGGAACCCGAGCACACAAAGTAGATCGCTTGCAGGGCGTCTCCCTGCCGGAGGAGGTACTCCCCAGGAGCACAGAAGGAGGTTTTGATGTGCAGAGACAGAGACCTGAGGCAACCACGACTGGCACACTCAAAAAGGGAGAGCTGCAGAATCTCCTTGTTCAAATGCATGGTGATGTCTGAACGCAGCTCATCTGGGAAGTCTTTTAAAAGCTGTCCAAAAGAAGGAAAAAAATGATGAGAAAGGGAAAAATTGTAAAAGTACTTGTTTCTCCTTTTGCAGAAGTGGCCTGATTTAGTAGTGCTGCATGTGTCATACTGATCCAAATACTTCTATTCATTTTCTTATCCCCTTGATAAGATGTGCTATCTTAAGAAATTTTAGCACTGATAAATTCCAGGAAAAACATGAATAAATATATGCCTTTATACTACAAAAAACCCCAAACAACCCAGAAAAAAAAGGTCAACAACATTGTTTGTACAAATTCTCTCCAGTGTACAGTTTAGGTTTACCCTAGTTCTTCTCGGCTGATGGAGCACAGTTGGCTGCTCAGGTATACCATTGTATACAGTGACATATGCAATGGAAACAGATTTCTATAAAATTCATCAGTATGCAATGTTAGCTCTTCTATAGTAAAACCACTGGAAGAGGAATAACTCAAAAAACCCCAACTTGAATGTGTTTTGTTGTTGTTGTTGTTATTTGCATTTTTAAATAATGTAACTGGACACTGAAGGAGAGGTGGGAAAGGAACTGAGGCAAGGTGCAAGTTCAATGGAAGAACATATGGAAACTGAAAGACCATGAGGTTTCCCTTATTTTTTTCCCTTCAAGCTGCAAGCCCACGAACATAGTTTTGTTTGTAGTTTGAGGGGGTGTGGCATCTGAACATTGCAATCAGCCCGTGCTTGACCAAGTGGGCTCAGACAAGGCATTTTATCCATAGGAGGGAAATAATGAAAGACTGATGGTCTCTCCAGGAGCTGTGGCTGTAGTACAGCCGTCACTCACTTTCAGTGTGACTAAAGATACAGAAGGTACAAAAGCTGAAGGTGATCATTAACCACATCTAGGAAAGCTTTGACATCTAGTCATTTTTTGTACCTTTGTAAATCTTACTAAGCTCCTTCTGTTGCTAAGATGCTGTTGAAAATCTCCTTCTTTGTGCTGTGCACAACACAAAAAGAATTTATCAGGAAAAGAATGTTCCAAACCCCAAATCTTTCTGCTTATTTCCACATTATCTTTAGAGACCACTGAGTTTTATAACACAGATAACAAGAAACCTGAAGGGAGTGCTCCATTCAAATAACACTCCAGCAGAGAGAAGTCATTACTTCTCCAGCAGTACAGTAACACATAACCTGACTATGTAATTTAAAACAAGTAAGCACAGACAGCACCAGAAATCTGTCTTTTGATTTCACTCTCAAGTTACACTCTGCAATATTTAAAAATGTAGCAATATAAATAACATAAAAATTCAGGCTAAATCACTCATTTACAGTATTGCGATAAATAAGAGGAAGGAGGAAGGAAAGGGCATCAGAGTCCCTCCTTTAAAAAGGATCTAAAATCCCCATGTAGATATTTTGCATAGTGAAAGACCGAACTACTCATTATAGCATTTCTGCTGGCATCATCTAAAAGGTTTCTGATTAATGCCTCTTCAGCATTTGAGAGTCACAGAGGACTGAATTTTACTACATTATTTGATGTTTTAAACCTGCTTTTTCAATTGTGTACCCTCTTCCTGGGATAACCCAGGTTTATTTTTAGGCATGGCTTTCTTTGGTATGTAACTTCACACAAAACGAAGCATCACAAAAGAAAAATTACCCCCCTCCTTGACTCTAAGTTCATAGTCAAAACACAATCAAAAATCAAAAAAAAAATCAAAAAACAATCAAACACAAATCTCCCCTCGTTTGGTTACCTCATTGGAATCAATTCCGTTATTGACAGACCACGTGGTTTGGAAATATTCAAGCATCCTTTGCTTTAGCTGCTGTGGCAGGTGATGGACCCGTATAAAGTCCTTCAAATCCTTGGTTCTTGTGTGATAAAGGGACCATCTGGAGTACATCCTCTGAATTATGGCAGTCACATTGCCAAACACCAAGGCATGCATCAGAGCTGGGGAGTACAGAAATTAAATGCAATATGGAGTGATTTGTTGATCAACAAAACGCAGAAAATAAACAGCATCTTCACAGAGAGAAAAATTCCTGATTGAGAGATATAAGAAAGCTTTTGAAGATAAGATTCCTTGAGTAATGTAAGTGGTATTAATATGATAATTGATTTCTGTTTTTTGAGAAACTATGAGTCACAGTCATGGGACGGGGTAGAACAAGAACTGATTCTGGTCAGGGTACCTAGCAAAATAATCCCTAAGCCAAATTAAGTCCATAGTCTAAGAGAAAAGGAAAACAGAACAGAATCATAGAATCATAGAATGGTTTGGGTTGGAAGGAACTGTAAAGATCATCTAGTTCAAATCACCCTGCCATGGGCAGAGATGCCTTTTACTAGACCAGGTTGCTCAAAGCCTCATCCAACCTGGTCTTGAACACTGCCAGGGACTGGGCATCCACAAATTCCCTGAGTAACATCTTCCTGTGCCTCATTACCCTCAGAGCAAAGAATTTCTCCCAAAGTCTAATCTAAACCTACTGTCTTTCAGTTTGAACCATTCCAACATGTCCTGCCACTACAGGCCTTTGTAAAAAGTGCTGGAAGGAACACATGCAGACAGGTATGCTCAGGAAATAATGAGATACTAATAATCAGTATGAAAACTACACTCAAATAGTCACTTGGAAACTACATTGCATGTAATAGATGACAAAGAACTCATATAAATAAAAACAACTACTAATGGAGACCATGTATAGCTGAATGAAGTTGTTAATAACATTTAAAAATGTATCATATTTTGGGGGAGATATTTTTTTTCGAAACTCAGGAAAAAAGTCATTGTAAAGCAGAAATTCAGGTTAAAAGAAGTAATCAAAGAGACAATCTGATTTCCTATGTTGCTTGACAGGATCAAAATGGTTAAAATCATTTAACAGAAACTTCTGACATCCTGCAGTTTGTCTGCAATTAGTCATTTTCTTGGGCATAAAAAGACCAGAAGCAAAATGGAGGAATATATTTACAGATATAGGTCATATGGGTTTGTCTTTGCAAAAATGTGTTAGCTTATTTGAGTTGAAAAAATCACTGCTAAATTATAATGTGATATTGATCTAATGTATAGAATATACACATCTACAAATTGTTTATTAAATATAAAAACTACTAACTGGATTATTTCTGTAAAGGGACATCTGTCTTTATAGTGCTCGAAAGAAAGCAGACAGACTCCTCAGAGTGACAAAGGAATTGGTTTACAAACAAGGTAAGTTGTTGACCTTGTATATCACTTTGCAGAAGTCCAATCTGAGTGAGAGGAGTCAAGGCTGAACAGGAGGAGGAAAGGATGCACTTTTAAATGGAGGAAAGAGATAGAAAATTCTGTAGTTTGGAGTGTCAGAAAATTTTTACAGGCTGAGTGAAACACAAAGGAGCTAGTAACAATACCTATGTCCTTATTGTGAAGGGAGTGCAGAAAAACAGATAAAGAACTGCAGCGTGGAAATAGCAGCAAGAAATGGATTATGCATGTAGTAAGAATAGTAAGCCTAAGTGGAAATTTATTTCTAAAAATAATCATCTACATCAGCTAGGTGTTGTTCATGATGGTGTAGTGAATTGCTAAGTCATTAATGTCAGAAGCTAAAGCAACAAAACGTGAGGGACTGGTGTAATACTAGATACAGGATGTTATTCTAGAAATATGACAGCTAAGTCTGAAACAACTCAGCCAGACACAAAGAAATAGGTTTAAAAAACAGCCTCTTTAAGGATGCAATAATCAGTTTAAACAGGAGGAGGGATAAAGCATTAGGTGGTGTATGAATGCAAATATAATGATAATAATCACATGTGATTTAAGTCTCTCATCAGACTCCCAGGTTAGGAGTGGGACTGTGCAGAGATCTCAGTAACATTATTATAGGCACAAATATCATCTAGAATTTTATTATTATGGTAGAATCTGTCTTTGCCTATATACATTGGAAAGCAACTGCTTCTCATAATGACAAGCTATTCTTGGCTGTGACAGGCATTAGAATTCTTTATCAAATAATCATACACTTACCCTACATTCTGTGAGAAACCTATTGTGCCTCTGTCTAAACCCAAGTAGGACAAGTTCAAAACTTCTAGGAACTGTATTTCATGAAGTGGCCTTTATTTTAATGGATATTCTAAAACACATTTTAGTTGCCTAAAGAAAAGAGGAATACCTCTGATCCCAGATAGGACTGGAGGTACTGGAGTGGGCCTCCACTCTCTTGGATACAAAACAACACATTATTTGCTGAAAGAACATGGAGACTACAAGACAGAACATGGAATGATCAACTGCTGGAGGGCAGATCTGATTAATATTTTATGCTTGCTGGGTATCCTAGGAATTCTGGTTACATTTTAATACTTAAATTTTCTTTCCAACTTTAAGTAAGATCTTTTATCTTCAGAATATGACTTGTTAAAAATTTAAATTTCACATTCATGAAAAATAAAAATTACTGTGAAGAGGCCAGTAACTATTAAAAAGGTATTCTATATGCTATTTATTAGTTAAGTTTACCCTTTTTTTTTCTGTCTTCAACTTTTTCAAAGTTTAAGTAAAATTAATTCATTTTTTCAGTTTGTAGTGTCAACATTAAAGAGATACAGAAAAACTACTGATAAACTAACTCACCCTATCCATCACATCTGAAATATCATTAACTAATGGCTTGGTCAAAAAGTCTGAAAAACACACCAATTTTTCTCAGAACATCACCTTCCACTAGGGAATATTAAAATTAAATATCAGCCAAAACTACACACTAAAACAGGTTTTAAGAAATGAAGAGGTATCATGTCCCTAAGCATACAGATTAGCACTTTATTCCTAACAGAGCTTTCTAAGGCACACTCACCAATCTTCACAGTATCATTCTAACTCATTCAAGTTTTCTTGATTTTCCTCAGTAGTATCTAAAACATGATTCCTCCAGAAAATACCTGCAGATCAGCCTGCTCTGCTTTTTTTTTACCTGTACATTTCTTTTTCTCTGGACCTTTGCAGATATATGTTTATTTTCCTACCTGCTTGACTATAAGCAACTTTGGCTTTCAGTTGTCAGTTCCCTCTTACTTCTCTCAGCTGACTAGTTCTTCACAATTTATTCAAAGTATATAATTTCTGGCACTTAATAATATAAGAAACAAGAGTGAAATTGTTATAACTGGACTAAAGAAATGTGTAGGATACTTCTATATTCTACTCTATTACATTTATGAAAGCTGTGCCATATTAAAGTGAGCTAAATATTCCTCACTCCCTCACACAAGAGATCTCTTGATTTCTTGATAGGAATGAAAACTCCTTCCTTCATTTCAACAGATTTTATGTAGTGAAAGCCCCAAAGAACAGAGACCACAGTGTATTGTAAAACTATAATTTTATGCAACCACCAAAAGCAACGCATGAGCTGCCCATGGTTTTGTGACATTGTCAAAACAAAAATTCTATCATTCTTGGATGATTTGCTATATTATTGCCTCTCATTTTCAGGACTGAGGAAATGAAAATAATTCATTGAACAATTCTTAGACCACTTAAAGCTGCAAATATATGGTTTACAGGTAATTCGTCATATTCCCTGGCTTTCAAGTGTCAAATTTCCAACTTACTGTTGCCCAGGAAAATATATCCTGCAAAGCTGACACCCAGGGCTTTACCGACTAGCCCTAGAGAAATACCTAGTAGTATTCCCAGAACAACTAAGCAAGCAGAAAGAAAAAGGGAGGACAGAGTACCCCTGCAGTGACTTGCTTATGCCCAGTGTTTTATCTTTGATTGGTATTATGTACACATCGTGAAATAGCACAGCTGATATTTTGTGGGAGGAAGATGAATGTAAAGACAGAGCTTCCAGTACTTTCTCTAAAGGACTTGGTGTACAAATCTCTGCTGGTTGTACCCAGGTGCCTCAGCAGAAGGAAGGGGACCATGAAGAAGCACATGGCTTTCTCCTACAGTACAACTAGGTAATCAGCATAAATGAAAGCGTGACTAAGAGTTCCAAATATG
This sequence comes from Drymodes brunneopygia, assembly GCA_013400955.1. NCBI lineage: Eukaryota > Metazoa > Chordata > Aves > Passeriformes > Petroicidae > Drymodes > Drymodes brunneopygia. Next base: position 106,014 of record VZTZ01001590.1, read on the forward strand.
ACAAAAACATTGTATTCTGATTCAAATCTGAATCAAATGGTTATCAAAGATAATTGAACTGCTTTTTGGGATGTTTTTTTTTTATGCTAAAGCTCACCAAACAGTCTCCTGGCTCTGTCCTGTCTCTCTTTCTCTCTGGTCTGATCCTTCAGATGAGGTCATGCACCAGCTCACAGACACGTTGTCCTGTGGGATGCCCACCTCCCCTCATCACCTTTCCTAGGGCTGCTGTGGGGACAGACCTGCAGCTGATCTGCACATCAGACCTGGATCTCTGGAAAAGTGTCTGCCATGTGACTGAAACCCCCCAACACATGGCTGGGCCACTCTCACTGTAAATAATGTGAACCTGCATTTCAGTGGGTGACACTGTCTTTCATCACCATAAGTGAACAAAAGGTTAGAAATATGTTTGCCTAAGAGAGTTTATCTTCTGTAAAACAAGCAAAGTAATTTTCTTCTTTTGCCATTTTAAATTAAAGTTATTAAACTTTCTGCTGTTTGTTTGGGGTTTCTTTTAAGAATCTCAGCAAAACTTCAGCTTTTATTTGACTTTTTCCTGCTCCGTGAAAACGTTTTAAATAACATTTAATTGTACTTACCCCCAATCAGCATTGTGCAAATGGAGAAGATCTTTTCAGTATCAGTATTGGCTGAAACATTTCCAAAGCCAACACTGGTGAGGCTGCTGAGAGCAAAATACAGGGCAGCTATATAGGCACTTCTGATTGATGGGCCTCCTAATGTATTATTCTGATAATAAGGAGACTCAATTCGTTTTCCTAGCTCATGAAGCCAACCTGCAAAACAAAGCGTAAAAAGAATCACTATTAAGTAATACTGACACCACCATGAAAACTGCACATTATACTAAAAAAACAGTTCTAGAAACCCCCACAAATCTACTTAAAAGACAGTATATTCTTCACATAATTCCAAGAACAAAAAGGACATTAAACTGTGGGAATTTATGTAGCACATTAAGTTTGTGTCTCTGGGATATTTATTTTCATGCACAATTTTTTATGATAAGAACTGCATTTCTGCGTTGAAATCAAGTGGTTTTGAATTGCATATTACAGGACTAATTAGATAATTTATAAAATCCATTAAGTCACCAAAAAGAAAAAAAATCTTCACCTAATAGCACTGTAGCAAGAATGTAACATCATTTGATTCTTTCCATTAATTAATGCTTGGAAAACTTTTTGACATTCTAAGACTAAATCATTATAATAGTAATTACATATTCAGAGCTTTTCACATGTTTCTTTTTACAGTAGAAAAGATTCAAAGAACTAAACATAACTTACAAACCAGAATTAATTTTCAAAACATGCTTCAGTAAGTATTTTCTAAATTGTTCATTTAATCTTTCCTTTCATTTTGCTAAATGAGTCTGTGTGCCAGAGAAAGCAGAATTAGCTACTGCCTCAGATATTTTAGAAAAACAATAAAACAATCCCAAAGCAACAATGCAGGAAAAAAAATATGCAGCTGGAAAACACAACCTGAATGAATTACATAAACACAATGCTTCACAAAAATCAAGACTGGGGAAAAAAGAAGGATAAAAATCTATTTGTGTGCCCAGTTTTGCCTGTTAAACAGCTTGCTTGGGAGATTGGGAATCTTTCTCGGGTATACAGGGAGAACTGCCAAAAGAAAAGAATCCTGACAGAGTTTTATTTTTAGAAAAATTGTTTGGGGGTCCCCCTTTTGTAAGCATGTCCCTGACAGACTGAATCACTTCCTGAAGCTTATTCTCTCTCCGCTTCAGTCAACATCCATTTTGATGAATCCAAATATGAACTGGGGGAAATCTCATTGCACAGAATGTCTGCAAAAGTAGGCAAAAGATTGAAAGCATCTGTCCCAGCACTTCCAATTAAGCTGGGAAAAAACTCTGTAGGAATTTAGCACCGTGGTCGCTCCCATGCTCAGTTCCATGTTTTCTGGCATGCTGTCCTCCAGAGAAAGCTCAGCCAGAAGGGCTGGGTAATGGCAGAGCAAAGTCTGGCCATGACCCTGCTGACCCACTCTATGCAGGCCAGGGAATTTAATCAAAACCATAAGTGAAAGCAATATGCATTGTCATACGATGGCAGTACTGAGTAGGATGCTTTACCTTGACAACAGACAAGAAAGCATATAAAAATCTCCTTGACTTTGCCTGGATAGATAATATTAAACATGTGGGTCTATTTTATATTTGTGGTTCCCAATTATTTAAAATGAAAGTAGAGCAAAATGGGGGAAAAGACAAGAAACCTAGCTGAGTCAATATCAGTCCTCTGTGCACTACTGTTTTTCTGAGATTACACTACATTTCCCCAACAGTAGCATGGTCCTTTGTATGGCAGATTTAATTCTTATATTTCTATAGCAGGGAAAGTAATCAGAAACGTTAAAGGACATAGAATAAAAACCTAGGAAAATCTCTGGCAGATAGGAGATAAAGTTTAAAAAGTCTACCTAAACCTAATGTAAAGTAATGCAATCATAAAGCTCAAGATCAGCTCAAGATTGTTTCAGTTGCAAAATTGAAACAAATAAGTTATTTTGAAGAACTGTAACTGATATGCCTTTTAGGAGAAAATCTTCTGCTTCAGAGTGTTCTAAAAGCCACTGATTCTTAACCTGTGTATTTCCATTTTTCTCACTATTCATGCATTTCCAGTGCTATCCAGGAAAGCTGGCTGGCTGCATTCTTTAACTGAGAGATATATGTGAACTACTTTCTCCTTTACAACTTATTTTATGTCCAAGGTTTTCATCCAACCCTACTGGAACATCATTGTTCCTAAAGGATTCATTACTGCTCATAAAAGTAAGGTAAAAAAATAAGTGTCTCCATTGCGTCAATCAGTAGAAGTCTCTATAGTATTTCTACAAAAATTCTACTACCAACATACCAGTATAATCATTTTACACTTTTTAACAAGCACTTCTGGCCAAGATAACAGATGAGTTTAGTATTCAGTGTCTAGTTCTGTGGTATAACTGAAGGTCAGTCAAATCATCTCCTCAGTAGGATGTATGGCTTATCACTGAGCTACAACAGTTAGCAATGATTAGTAATTCTTAGCAATTGCTAAAATAATGCCCACAATGTAAAGAAAAGCTATGAGGTAAATTTATTTTGAGATCTAGACTTGGAAGAGAAAATGTATGTCTGAAAGGCAAAACCCCAAAAATATATTCCTCTGCCTTGTAGATAAGAACATGTTTACAGCTTCTCATTTCTATTTTGGCTGGAAGAGATTATCCCAATCAGGAACTTTTAAAAAAATTACATAAAATGATGTTTCAGCCCGAGTATATAAAATGCTGCAATATCCTCCAAATAAACTGTACTTCTCATATTTGCTGATAGCACTGCATTTTTTTTTCCATTTCAGGGTAGAGGCAAGATTCTGTTGGGTGTAAATACTTTCATCAGCCAATGGAAATAGTCGTGAGGTAGCATCACCGACTAATGCCTTTTCCTTCCCAGCTCCTGTAGGTAACAGCTCTCAGCAGATTCTCTGGCAAGCTTGAGTAATTAATTTCTGCCCTCAGGGAAGAAGAGAACAATAAATATACCTTGTAGTCAGAGGGAGCTTCCTAGAATTTAGCATTATGAATCTTGTCTGGTTCAGAATTATCATTGTCTAGGTACAGCTCTCTGACTTTGAAAACATTTAAAAGCACCAATTAGCATAATTAAGAGGGAGGCCTTTCAAAGGGAAAAAAAGCTCTTAAGTAATCAAGTCCCATTGGAAAAGTCAATAAGAATTGGACATCTAGCTCCATTAGGCTACTTTGAAAATTGCTGTAAGAATCTGTATTGAATTTCATTTACTTACATCCGAGAAGTGCTCAAGTATCAGCAGCCTAAAAAAGCATTTAAACCTCCACAGATTACATACTTTTTAACTGGATGTAAACTACATTATTTCATTTACTAGACATCCAGAAAATCAGTCCTTCCCCTGGTATGGTGCTTTCTCTGCACTGAATATGTACAATACTCCCTATAATTTGCAGCCTTATTTTATACTACGACTTAGATTTTCCTTTTATGCCAGACATTTAACATACCAAAATACTGTCTGGTGCTTCCAAAACTTAGAAATTACTTGCATTTTCTATTGCATTAATCATCTACAGCACTTATTTTAAAAATAAGACTAACATTTTCTTTTCCAGTTAAAAAATAGACCAAAAATCTCTGGTTTATTCTGCACTACAGAGTCAGGAAGAATAATGAAGTATGGATAAGGAGGGCCTCTTAGAGCATCCCTGAATCTCTGAAAGCAATAGTAGTGATGATCCTAAAAGAGAAAGGTATGAGACAAATGCCAAACTTCTCTCAGCTATGATTCCACATCAAATTTAGGGACTTCAAGCATTCCTACGGGAAATGTGAAGGTAAAAGGCCTATCTGCTCTCACATAATCACTTTTTTTGGATGTTTAAACAATATTTAAATCTCATGCAGGGCCAGACCATACTTGGCCCTTTCATGCTAGTGAGGAGAGAGAATAAGCAATCCTGTGCTGATAGCAGAGAAGGAGAATATGTAGTGAGAAATGCTGGAGTTCACTAAAGGACACTGTGGATTGTCTTTAGTGAGAATTATTGTTAAGAAGTATGTTTGAGGCTGAGTTTTGTTTTTCTGACTCAACTGAAAAGAAATAATAATAGAAAAATGTCCTGAACTGGAGCACATGCAGCCTTCTGATATAAATAGATTATAACTTTCAAGACAGAAGTCGCTATCTTATGACTACTAATGTGTGTTGCAGTGAACAGTTTAGGGTCATTAAGGAGAGGATAAAAACTACAAAAGAAATTAGATCCTTCATCACTGGAGTGCATTTTTAAATTAAAATCACCATGTAGCCTGAGAGCTGTGTTGGTTCCCACTGCAGTAGTCCCTGATCCCTGCTGATAGCTCCTCATTTCAGATCTAGAGCCAGGCAGCCAGGAGCTGTAGGTTTGCACAGCAAAGCACACCACCCTTTCATTACACAGCTGCACCCTCTGATCTGCAAATAAACATCTCATATTACCATTCTAAATGCAGGAAAAATGTTCCAAGCTTCTATTGATCTCAATGAACCAAGATTTTCAGTTGTATCTGTCTCTATGTCTCCTTGTATTAACCTCCACAAAATAAACCTTAAGGCAGAACAGTTGCTACGAAAGAGCAAGTAGGGGAATTTCCTTCTTTTTTAGGTAAAAGCACCAGAGATTACAGTTTTTGTGATTTTAGATATCCAAATCACTTCCCTTTAACTCTCTGTGTGGCTTCTTCAGAATGTATCATAGTTAAAATGCATTTGAGGGGGGAGGCCAGAGCTACTATTGTATTTGAGATTTTTTAATAATAACATAATGAATACATTTTACCTCATCAAACCCCAATTATCATTCATTAGACATTAAAACATTAGCTTCGCTTTTAAGATTGCTTCCAAAGAATTTTGCACAGTTACTCTTTAGATGTTGCTGACTGATACAATACATTCAGAATCTAAAGGTGTATAAGAAGACAAAATCATTTTACTTCTTCTTCTGTGTATGACTACATTATTGAATAATCATTGCCTCTATTCTCATGGTGATTACTCGTTTAAGGTACTCAGGTTCTTCACAAGAGTTTCAAAGCCTTTTTTATCCCGGGGTACTTAAATGTTTTTGACGTGTGCAACTTTTTCCTGTTAAAACATTTGTAGTTTTCCCCCAGACTATTAATAGACCAAACAGCACCATTCCTACTATTTCACCCTGTGGAATATTGCTGATACTCTTTCATTGTCACAAAATCTGATTATTTGTTTGTAGGTTTGATTTATGGTGGAGTTTTGCCTGTCATGTTAGGGGAAGCTCCCAGGTACCAGAGCAGATGGTTTTAGGATTAAAAAACCCCAGAGATGACAGGAGCAATCATACCTTCAACCACTACTTCTGGAAGACTGTAAATGTGCCAGACCTTATTGGACTGGGTCAATAAGTGGAACAGGAATCAGACTTTTCTTCACACAAATTAGTAAAAACACTTAGGTACTAAAACCTCCCAAACCCTTCTCCCCTCCTCAATAAAACCAAAACAGAACAAGACACAGTCCTGAATGTGTGATAGAGTTGCAGGTTCTGAGAGTGTGAAAACATAGCTCCAGCACATGTGCTCAAATGGCAGAATTGCACTCTAGTAAAACACAGGACATGCATTTGTGCTCTTTTCAAAATAAAGACAATAAATAAGTGTTATCTGTGTAAGAGCAAACCCAAGATGTGTCTATATGATATGTCAGCAAGTACAGGGTACAGAGGAACATCTCTGGACAAGAGGCTTGTATTTGAAGAAAATTATCTGGTATTCAAGATAAGTAAAAGTTGATTAGCAATGCATGAAACTTAAACTAGAATGATTTCAATACTAGCACAACAGATATACCCATAATTGCTGCAGGACAATGAAGAAGCATTAGCATTAATCTAGCTCCCTTGATCTTTATTCTGCTGACGCACTTTCCTGCAAAGAGTGGACACGTAAAATGAGAAAGAAAACAAATATGATAAAGACAATAACATATTTCTCGAGTACTGAGACTGCTTAAAAATGTTAAAGTAAGTCTCAAAATAATTTATTCAAATTATCTCTTATTTTAGCTTTGTAAAATAGGATCCTTATCAGAGTATATTCTTTATTATGATGAATGTAATGACTTTTTTCCTTAAACTAGAAAGATATAACATGGATATGAATGAGACTGGTAGTGTTACAGGAATAAAGGAATATCTACTGCAGTCAACTCCACATATTCAAATTTTGTAGAGGGAAATTCCTGCCACGACATAGAAAAGAAACAGGTTTAACTTGCACTATAGGAAACATGGTTTTATCTCAGCTGCCTGTGAATGAAGTCCATGTGGTAGAGGCTCTCTCAAGGCTGCCCTGTGTGACCCTGGGAGCAGAGCCCAGACAGCAGCTGTGCTGACTTGGAGCTGCCATGCATGCAGCAAGGATGGGGATTAGTGCTTCGAATCAATGTGAGGCAGGGGTGTGTGCCCTCCACAGATCATCACAGCATTGCCTTTCTCTTACCTTGGAAACACACTATCTGTATACTTTCAAATCTAATTTTTGTGTATTTTAGTATTTCCCCCCATTTTTCTATGTAAGGTCATAATCCCTTGTAACTTTCTGGTGCACTGCTTGTATCAGTTTACCCAGGTAATGAAAGGCTTCCTATGTTAAATTTGTACAAGCAGGTTTTACTTAACCTCTGGTTGAGTAGATTTTCAAGTGCCAAAATGTGAAACATGTGGATATCACTTCGATGGAAAGTACAGAAGATTTTCTACAGACATACGTAAAAGTTTATACACATTTACTTGATGAATGTGCACATTAGAGATAATAAGAAAAAAAGAACAAACACCCAAAAAAACCTCTTTAATATATAATCAAAGGGGAGAAAAATAACCCCTTTTGAATCAAGTACTCTATGCCTCTTTCTATTCAGAAGATAAAATCTTTAGAGGGGAAAGAACAAATTTTATAAGAAGATTTCATGCTTCAGATCTCAGATGTGAATCTCTTTAAAGTCTAATCCATAAACAAAAATAGAGTTTTCTTCCATGCAATTGCTATATATATATCATTTAAACATCCCTGTGAAAATTTTAATGCCATATTTTTGGGGAGCTTGCAAACAATGGAAATTATAAAAATGTAATATTTTAAAATTACTAGTAAAATAGTTGAGAATTCCAAAGCCATGTCCTTCTCAGAAACAAACCATGATGACACATCTCTCCAAAATTATAGATGAGGATTCACCAGTAGCAAATTTGAGGACCGTTTTCATACCAGAATTTAGGTGAACACTAGGAATGGATAGATTCAATAAATATGCCTTTGATTTCCATTGCAGAGAACTGGATAGAGTTTTTATTACATGTCTTCACAACTTAACAAATGAGGAGAGAGCTGGTCATGAGCCAAAATTCAAGGCACAAACCTGCTCCTGACAAAGCTGATAATTATTCACACTCTTGCACCTACTTTTTTTTTTTTTTTTTATATTATGGATCAAATTAAAAAATCAGGGTTTGAACACAGATGAAATGGTAACCTTCTGCCAGACTTTGGGAATTCTCCCACTGATTTTTGTGCATCTGTAACGTCATCCAGAGAAAGTTTGAACTTGGATATAATGCAGTCAGAAGAAAAAAACAAAGACAAAATTAAAGGTTCCTGTATTGCTCATGAGGCTTGGACAATCAAGATACACAAGGCTCTGTAGTCATAGGCAGGCAGGTGACATGATTGCCTCCATGTCTGGTTCCTTTTGAATGTCTGCCTTACCCTTTGTGGGTACAATAATCTGGAGGAAACGGTATTGTCCCCAAGAACCTTAGGGTAAGTTTTTGACTATCTGGAGACATATGTTGAGACAGGTGGTTTTTTAAAATACTTTAAGAACCCATAGAGCTTTCCAAACTAAATGTGTACTCCATTGGGTTAGGGCATTTTTAGATACAAGCTTAACCTCTGTCAGGTTTACCAAAAGTTACTTTCAGTTGAAAGGTGGCAAGTTCTGTAGCTCTTTTATAAGGCTAACTAATACCCTTTCTAAATAAATTGGCTGTTGTATTTCTAATTGAATGTATACTTAGAAGTAAAAAAACCTAAATTTTGCAGAGCTTTACCTCATCTAACTTGACAAAGTCATAACAAGATATTGACCCATTGTTCTCACTGAAAATGAGATTTCATGATGAAATAAATACTCAATGAACTAACTAGTTTCAGTATGAAGAGTAGCTCAATCAAGGAATTAAAAAAGGAAAAAAAATCTAAGATCTAATTGCAATGTTCCTTATAACAAGAAAAACACAGCTGAATCCACAGAAGTGCTGAAAACCTGAAAATTAGGCCTTAGTTATCTGATAAAACTCAACTCTAAATTGCAAGTATCTCTAGTTAGAATAAAAAAGTAACATTTCTCTTTTCTCATGGTAAAACTGATGCCACCTTTGAGATATGGACAAAACTTCCTTGGAGGAAGTAATTTATTGTCATCACCAAGGTGTGGTACGTTAAATAATTTACATTTTTGTTTTGGAAAGCCATAAGTGTAAGGGGAGATATTTCCTATGGGAAGCTGCAATCCACCCCAAGGAAGGTACCATAAGAATTATAATGTGATTTCCAACGTCTCTGGTTGATCACTTCTGGGCATGTTCATGGCTTAAAAATAGTAAAGCAAAAGTCCTGATATTGAATATTTACAATGATAGCATTTTATTAAAAACAATGTTGGAATGATATATTTTAAAATATTTAGTTAGTGACAAGTTAGAACAGTCTGGAGTGTGCCATATCTTCCACCTAATGCAAAATGCTGCACAAGCACTCTACAAAACATAGTGTACATCAATTTCCAACAGCTTCACACATTTCAAGCCCTGCACATTTCTAGCCAGAATCTAACTATAGTAGATGCATTAAATCTTAAAATTTCCAGATGATGTCCTATATTCTTTTGTCTGCAAAATAAAGTTTTGCACTTTCACTTTTTCTCCTATTGTGAGAAATCCCTGAGGAACAGCCCAGATAGAGCTTCACAGTCAGAACCCCAGATGCTTCTTAAAGTTGGTACATAATTCATGTGAATTAAATATTCACATTTCTTCTTCAACATGTGGCAAAATATTGTCTTTCCAGTGAAATTACTTCACGCCTAAAAGAAGAGTTTATTCTGGTGAGAGAAGAAAGAAAGGAGTGGTACTGGTGGTACTGGGGGGAGACATCCCTTTGGGCAGAGCTCTAGGACAGTCTCCAAAAAGCCAGCTAATGCTCTGCAGGAGCAGAGAGGTTATCACTTCTATAAGGCTCTGGGTGAGTTGCTCCTCTCATCCCTACACTGAGTTGCTGCCTTGCTGCCTCATAAGGCTGCAGATTGCATCTCTGGGACATGCAGCTGGTATTCTGTGGCTGGCTAAACAAGTCAGACAGATTTGTTCCTCGTGGGTATGAGGAGGACTCCAATATACCTCCATACCAGTCTCACAATATAATGTAATAAAGGTTTCCCTTACAGTAGAGATACATTTATTCCAAGGTAGAGACCTGTCTATATTATATATAAGAGCTATGTATAAGAATTTTCAGAGCTGACCCAGCAGACCTGCAAGGAACACATTCCTCTTGATATTTTATGATAGTTCTCTAAACATTTAGACTTACTGTTGCAAAGAAGCTCTAGTGTACATGGTCAGTGCACCTGCATTCCTGCAGAACTAGGTCATAAATTCCTTCAGCCTCATTTTTCAAGGAGTCAGTAAATTTAGAAAAGGAATGTTCTTGAAACTCTTCTCTGTGATAAGCTGGTACAGCTCTTCTCAACAGTAATTTGTCAGATGGCTGTGTTTGAATATGTGGGAGACTTAAATGCCTCCTGCTTTTGCAAGTCAGCAGTTGACTCTCTCTTCCCCACACCATTGAAACACAGAATCACAGAATCAATGAGATAGGAAAAGACTTTGAAGATCATTAGGTCCAAAGAAAGGTCAAGATGTGGAAATTTTCAGTATCAACTTTCGGTGATACTGAAAATTTCTGATACTGAATATTTTCAGTATCAGACAATACACGCAAAGCACTTAATACAGCTAACTATTATTATTATTAAAATTTTTATTTTTACTAGGAATAGTTTACAAACAGCTCTAATGCCAGTAACACATTTGAAGTGAAGAAAAACACCTTTTTATTTTTTAAAATATTATCTTTGTTCTTCCCAATATATTTTCCTAGGGTTCTTACACTGAAAGAAATTAGTAGCATAAGTAATTGGACTACTTTTTTTGGTAATATACTATAATGTTAATTTAATTTTTGGATTACAGGTAAACTATACTAAACTAAACTTATAGGTAATTTGAGAAATAAAATTGCAAGGTCATAATCAGAACTACATAAATCATGTGAATATCATCTTCTTTAAGGAGATGCTCACAGTGTCACTGCAGAAAGAATTTCAGTATTTAAGATTACTGCACCTTAGGCAAGCTGGCTGTTACTGTCCTTTTCCAGGCTATTAAATGCCTTGCAGCTAAGTTTGGAATTAGACACGTTTGTGCTGGTCGTCCATTCAGTGCAAAGAGCACATCCATCTATGCCCTCTTTGCTTCCCTGTGCTCCATCAACCTGTACCCATCTGTTAGAGCTTTTCTTATCTTATATTTAGACTGTAATACTCTCTTGGGCAAGAGCAGCCTTTTTATCCTGTGTTAATTCAGCAATGGAGACAAGAGGGCCTTGACCCATAAGTAACATCCCAGGTGTTCCTGCAATAAAATTTGTGGTAATGAGGGGGCTTTTTTATGGTGTCAGCTAAAGAGTTAGAAACCTGCTTTGCAGTTTTATGTGTTTGGAGTCCAAGTCATGCCAAAAAGGTTTTGAGCTACTACAGGCAGGATATGCATGTCTTTTTAAAGAAATAAGCACTCTCCTCCATAAGCAATACAGATGACTTTAAAATGAAACCTTTATTATCAAAATATGCCAAAATATCCCACAAAACAAAGCCTTGAAGAGTTTTAAAGTAAGTTTTAAAGTTGCTGGCAAAACTTTGTGTCTAAATGTGTGCAGCATGGCATAGTTGGTAAATCAATCTCACCTCTACCCTGTTCTCACCTGCTCAGGTTTCACCATCACTGAAATACAGACTAAAGTCTTTCAGTTCTTATAACAATTTCTCAGTCCTAAGAGTTAATAAATTAAAGTTCTGACTCAGAATCTGCAAATAAATTCTCATGGAGGTAATGACAGTGGTAATCAATACCTTAAAATCTTCATTAAAAAAGGTATTGGTTATTTGCAAGAGCAAGATATCAAGAGGACCATATTTTTTTAGAAAAGCAATGCAATGTGCTACACATATTTTATATTTTCATTCTAACTGCCAGCACTCTGCAAGAGTAGAGCTGTTTACCTCCAGATTCAGCTGAAAGAGTCCTCTATGCTTTCTAAATATGAGTAATGCAAGAAGTGTCCATGACAGGTGGTACCTTCCCCTCTCCTGCCATCTTCCCCACTCCATAAATTGAGCCAACTTTCAGCACCTACTACCTGCTCAAATGCAGTCTCCCAATTTGGCAAAATAGGGGCAGAAGTCTCAGGACAGAAGCTGTATCCTTTTGTAGGTCAAACTACAAATGAAAGGTTAATTGCAGAATTGCAATAAAACCATGCTAATTTCCATCTGACTGGCCTGCATAATCGCACAGGAGATGATAATGACAGTATGGAGTTCAGTTTGGGTCAGTATAGATTGCTGCAGCCTGCATGACATCCTTTCTCCTTTTCTTCTTATTAGTAACATCCATGCTGGTTAGATAAGAGCTAAGCATGTTAGCCCTCACTACAATCCTCTCCTTGCTTGCTCCATAGATTTTACAGCATTGTCTAAGTATTTTCCTCTGTGTTCTTATCTAATGAGCCACTGTGTTGTACAGGGACCTGCCTCTGACAGGCACCCATATGATGAACGGTATTAGCACTTTATTTGCTCTTGCTTTGTCTTAGTTTTTTATGCCTTGATTCTACAACATAAGTAACATTTTTTAATTCTTCTTTTTGTTATGTGCCACTTGAATCAAGGAAGTAGATCCAAACACATTTGGCTTTTGTGATGAGGAAATCAACAACAGGGAACATTTTACTATACATTATAGCTAAAGCTAATAAAAAACCCCAAGAACTTGCAGTGTAATAAAAGCTTGATATAAAGAATGAGTAAATAGTAAAGAAGAAAGGCGTTGTCTTAATGGAAAAGCACACTACATTTTAAAAGTTGAAGCAGTTCTGAAATAAGACATGTTTCTGCAGATATGACAGGTCTCTTTGAAGCTGGTGACATAAGGGAATCCTAATCACTAGCATTTTTATCTCTAGCTCTCTTAAACCTGACAATGAAAAACAATTTAAAATAATTAGGTATAATTATTTTTACAGAATGTGGCTTGTGTAAAACTTTACATGCTGCAGAATTCATTGACATACTCTCACAGCTTCACATTGGCTTCTTTGGCTGAAAGTAGTTACTAGTTAACTTTAAGCACTAAAAGTACAAAAGGAACAGAAATATTTTCCAGGGCAGAGGAAAATGGAAGAGAGTTTGGAAAGAAAAGACTCGAATAATTTAATCATTTCTGTACAGAAACGATTTTCTATTCTGGCAGTAGAGAACCTTTCTTTTATGAAGCACTTGCTCTTGTAAAGGGCAGGGAAAAAAGGATAAATAAATAGAAAATAGGAATATATGCAAAGGACACCTCTAGATTAAAAATTTAAGACATGCTTGTGCTACAGAAGAAAAGCAAAGCTATTTTAGTCATTATGGGATGTCTTTGGAATGCAACATGGCATTCTAACACCCTAGGATCTCTACCTATGTGACAGGGCTGAGGGGAGCTCCAATCACATATTGAAGCAGCTGCTGAAAAGATTTCAAAGTACAGAGCAAAGGCTTTGTGGTTTTAAACTGGATTGAAAAGTTATAGTTTGAGCAGCCAAGACATGAGCTTTAAAACAGAAGTAGAAATTTCTAAGAAATCCTAAGAGAACTTCCTGTTACACCAATATGAAAGAGACACCAGTGTTTCAGCAAACTGCACAAAGCTCTCTGAGAAGGGTAGTTTAACCCTAGAACAAACTACTCAACCAAGGTTTTCAGGACTTGGATGGAGCAAGCTGTGTTTGACCTGATTTACTGCATGTGATAGTCCTGGTTCAACTGTCTGGCTGGTTTACATAAACCCCAGAGGCTCTCTGCAGCCAAGAGTTCCACAGTTCCAAGTACAGCAGTTAAGGGTTAAAGACTCTGATGTAACTTCAAATTGACTGAACATAGCCTTTATATACAATATGTTCAACTTTCAACAATTTATACCTTCTGGTGTTCCCATAACAGAAGCCATGTGGAATGATCCTGGTGTTATTTTACCTCTTGGGACTATCCCCTCTTCTGTGGTTTACTAGGTTTACTAGGCAGATTTTTCCCCTATGTGTGGCACTGAGAATTTCTATTATGGTTGCAGAAACTGGTTCAGATACAGATTTTCCATTGAGACAAAAACTGTTTTGTAGAATTAATAAATGATATGTAGGCAATCTGTGGTTCAAAGCAGCAGGACACTTTGTCAAATCTCAGAGGCTTTGTCTGCACGACAGATTTTTACCTTTGGCTTAAAAACTGTCCAAAACTTTTTTTACTAGTTACAAAATCTTGAAAATGCATGAATAATGATGTAAAAATTTCACACTTCATTTAATAAGCTACTTTCAAGCCTGTTTTTTTCTCTGGGCTTCAAATCCAGTAGGGTATCTCAGTCCTGGGGTATTTGGTGATTGCTAAAATGGTTCAATCAGAAGGCAAAGTACGGTGCGTAAAGGAAAATACAGTTTGATCAAGGAAATGAGCCTGTAGGAAAGAACAGCAGGGAAGAGGGGAAGAATAAAACTTACTAAGGCCCAGAGCAGCTAAAATACAAATGGATGTTAATCTAAATGCAAAAGGAACGTTTCAGTTCAACTCAGCCAATTATATTTTGGTTTTATACACCTGCACCTCAAAAACAGTGGCTTGGGTTTACAAGTAGAAAATGGAATAATGTCAAGAAACTTAATTTCTATGAATATTTTAAAATATAAATTTGTATTTTAAATCCTGACAAGGTCTAGTATATACTGGTCTGAAATGAGGGATTTTATTTTGTTGTAGAAAGTATACTGATATATGGTTTATATTTATTTATATAATATGTATCTAACATACAAAACAGGCAAAAAAGTAGGGCCAGATAAGCCTTTTCAAGACCTTAATTTGTAAGTGTAGTTCTTTGCCATGAGCAGACAGGTTTCCACAGATACTTCCCACATATGTTCTGGTGATTACAGTTTTGCACATAAAACCCTCTTGCAGCAGTTAAATTTCTCTTTGTCCAATCTAACAGACTGACAGATACAGAAAATACTATGTGCCTCTGCTTGTATTGTGCTGAAAATAATGAATAGCTATGTTTTACTGCAAATAAGATTTCTTCAAAAGCCAGAAGGATTTTCTCTCATTTCTACATTACTCAAAAGTCTAACCAAATAGAGAAAAAAAAGTTTTCTTTCATTAATATTTCACAGCATAAGCTTCTCCAATTTTGGCCTCATAAATAGTATTTTACATGAGAATTATTTTCACCATTCAAATTTTAAATAAATATTTTTGGTTGTTTTGAAATACATAAGTACATTAATTCTAATTTCTTCATGATTTTACAGATTTTATCTATATTTGTTCTAATAAGGCTAGATACTGTGAACATCAAACAATTCATAGAAAAGTTACACATTATGTGTGCAATAAAAGCATTACTTTCACCGAGGAGTAAAAGTCTTAAGGATTAAAAAAGGCAATAAAATTATTTAAAAGCATTCCAATGTTAGATATTCTCCTGGGATTAAAATTTTCTGTTTGAACTGCTTTAAAGTGTTTCATCACTATGTAATGCTTCAGTTTTGGTATATCCTTGTCTTTTTCAAAGTACGTGCAATGTAATAAGTACTGTTTGTAGTAATTCGTAAGATGACTACTTTGAAAAGTTTCATAGCTTCAAAGTGATCATCTTGTTTTGGTTGTCTAGTTTATTCCCATTTATTATTTCTGTATGACACTCCAGGGGCTAATTATTTTATATAGTGCTGCGAGAAACAACCCAAACTAGTTGGCTGAGTCTCTGAGATACTGATACCCCAAAATACTTCACAAGTGTGATTTCCTTCAAATATTAATTAGAAATTAATTTTCAGCCCTGCGTCCCACCAAAAAAAAAAAAAAAGAAAATCAGACAGGTGAGTATACACGTATTTCTATTCCACATAACAATAGACCTTCAATACAGGTACCCCAGGTCAACAAAGCATTGCAATTTGTTTTACTAAATTGAAGATACCAACACTCATGCATGACATAAGTATATCTTTAAAATTCTTTTTCTTAAAGATGCCTTTTCAAAACCAGGCAGGACCACAGTTCAAGAGGAGCAGGTTCTGTTATTACTAATGACAAAAACTGAAGAAAACCGATAATCGAGAACATAATGAAGCAGACTGGAAGAGAAATTAAAATCAAGCATTCAGGTACAGAGGTGACAGACTGAAGTGAACAATTGACTACTGCTAGTGAACAATGTGCTGTGCAGTGTAGTCAACAAGATGTTCTTTCCTGCTCTGCACAAGGATTCGTAAATCTACGCATGTCAGTTCTAACCTGATGGATGTGTGTTTGGAGCAGGGAAACCAGACCAATATTTTATAGTAGAACACAGTTCTCTTGGCCGAGGTCCTTGGAAATTTACAAGTACTCTTTCTGGCAGTGAGGAGGATTCACTCAGTTCTTAGAGTGCCACAAAACAAACTGAACTGCTGTTCCTGCTAAAGAAGACCAGGGAGTGCAGGGCACCTGTGCCTAACCTCGCCATCTGCCAGACAGCACGAGAGCAGGTGCCAGCTGCAGCCTTCCCCAAGACTCCAGTTGCAGCTCATTAGTACTAGCTCTTCATAAGCTGAACATTTGTTGAAATTACTGGAAGCTGTTTTGATGTAGGTCCAGGCTCAAACTCCAGAAGGTAGGTCTGGAATACAGAAGTAGGTACACGTCCCTGCATGCATCAAACACTTCCATCGTCTGGGTCCAAAACCTGATCATCCCATAGCACTACAATTTTACCATGTGTCTTCTGTTAGCTGATTTTCCTGACAGCCACACTAACTGGAGATTTGTGATCACACAAAATCTATTTTCATATATTTTGTAAAAAAACTAAGTTCCTGGTTGCCAATGTTGCTAAGAACATGTTACAAACATGAGTCTCATAAGGTTCAAAGGTAGACTGATAATCACACATTTAAAAAATCTTCTTTCTTTTTTTTTTCATGGTTTTTGAATGCTTGGATTTAGTAAAAAATGCTCATGTCCCATTCAAACCCAAGTTTTTAATCCTTTGGCAGAAAGAAATGTTGTACAGAGACAAAGCTGGAATGATCTAAGATCATTAATAATGAAGACAATTCATATATTAAAAAAAGGAAAATAAACATCAAGCCTCTACCTTGACTTTTACACCAACTCTTATGTCATGTCTATCCATTTAAGTAACTCTGCTTTGCAAAAATACATTCTTATTTACCTGCTTCTACAGTACATTCTGAAACTTAGTATAACATGAAAACATTAGGAGTCAAAAGTTAATTATTGCTTTGACAAATTACATATTGTATTGATCAAGAATGGAAGTACTGGCACTGATTTTTCCAATATGATATCTACTGTTATTTACCCAATGATTGTGCTGGGTCTAAGAGCACCAGAAACTTGTTAGTTCACTAATATACATTATGTGTGGAAGAAGTAGCAGATATACACAAACCTAAAAATAGTCTTTCTCCTGAGAACAGGATAGCCCGAGTTTTAACCTGAATAAATATACCAATGCCACAAGTATCTATAGTCAAGGATATGCTTAAATCTGTACCTTCAGAATTCCTGGCAGAATTGCTCAGGACCTTGTGAAAATAAAAGCCAGCTGCTTCTGATTTTTTAGCATAAACTAGGAAAAAGCTTCCTGGCACTAAAACTTCCCAGGCTGTTGAAACTCAAGAGAATTACAGGGCAATGTCTCTCTTAACGGGTATTCCAGCTCGATGCTGACTTACAAAATTCTGACAAGAGTGAAGCAATCTGGGGATCACAAAGGACTTGGGCAGAATTTAGGAACCTGAGCTCAAGATTTTACCCTAAAGTTTGCGTCTAAGACGTTTGACATTTACATTTTGGAAAACTCATTTCAGCCAACTTCTGCATCGGGCCAGAAGTGCCACGATCTTTACATGATTAAGACATTTGGAAATTCTCTCCTACCTGCACCTGTTGAGAATCTTCCAGCCACCTTGTCCCTGCATCTAAATTTCCTGAAGAACTCAGTGGGGAAGGTAGTTTTGTGAATTCAAGCTGTTCACTTCAGTCCAACATGAGACATATAATACCTGAGTGAAAGGCCCTGAAGGCACAGCCTTATTTTCAGCATTTCCTACTGGCACCACTCAGGTGCTGAGCACCTTTTTCTGCACCTAACTCTGCCACTGAGAGCTAATTGTGGGTACTCACAGGGAGACAGCATCCGAGTCCTTTTTGAGGGCTCTGACTGCAAGAGTGTGATAAACAAAGTGTGTGTGGGAAGTTTTATTTTGCAGAGTATGTGAAACTACAGTGGTCCAGTCACAACTGAGTTCTTGTTTACAAAAGTACTGTAAATTAAAAAAGTAATAGAAAATGAGTAAAAACCTGAGATGAAACTTGAGGTATTCAATTGAAATAAAGATTTAAATAGCTGAAGAACAATACCATTTACAGGCCTGATTTTAAAGCTTATTCCAAAGAAAACATTTATTAGCTATATAAGCACAGGTTATTTTTTCACTGTATTTTGCACTGATAACAACTCCTCCAGAATCAGAACGTTATGTTACTGTAGGACTAACAAAAAGTTGCAGTTAAATTTCTGGGGGACAGGAAAGAATTTTTTTTGAGACAGTGGCACAAATTATACCTGACAGTTTTGACTATCTAAGGGAGCCAGCATCCTGACTCTTGGCCCTCTCCTAATCTCCTTGCTACACTCAAGACAGCTGAGTTTCAACAGCTCACATGGTTCTCACAGAATGAATGCCTTCAGCAACAGGAAATATTTTCAATATTATCTGTTTCCTGTAGAGACAGATAGAAAAATCATTTTCTCATATTTACTAACAACTTTAAGGGGAATACCTCAGTATATATTAAAACAAAACAGCAGTCAGCAAATAAAGAGCCCATGCCTAAATATGATGCCAGTTAAACTATAGAAATGGGAGCCAATGGAATTGGAATGTAATGATCAGCCAGGAACCTAAACACAGTCTAGCCTCAACTCTGTGTCAGGTAACAGAAAATTAATCTTATTTTTACAGGTTGGTGAAGATCACACCATGTCTCAGGGAGAGAGCCATTTCACCAATGAGAACAAATGAGGGGAACATGGTGAAATGAAACAGAGAGGGACCTGAAAATGCCAGAAGGGAAAAGCAGGACAAGAACTGTACCACTGTCTCCAGTGGGTGGGAGTGATGGGTCCAGGAGTCGTGGTTTAATAGACATTAGAGTCAAGATGCTGCACATGGAATAACTGTTTCCTAAGATGGGAGAACTTGCTGAGGTAAAGGTTTCCAGCATCTAAAAGCAGTGCCCATACCATGTATCTTCCAAGTCATGTAATCAGTTAAATCTAGCAATACTGCAGCTAAGCAAGAAATCCATAATTAACATTATGCTGCACTGATATTTGTCCCAATGCCACCACATCATGACAGTTCATCAGTAATAGACCCAGACACCACACCTTTCTCACTGTGCAACCACATGGCTAAATTTGTGAATGTAACCATGTTTTAAAATTATTTGCAATGGGAGTGTTGTCTGAATAAGGACAAAAAGTGAAGTAAAGACTTACAATTAGGTCCAATAAGAACAAAGAAAATGCCATTTTCAGTTCTGGGTATTTTCATAGGAACAACTTTATCACTCCCACTGCCCCAATTCAAATGCAAATTAAGTGCCACATTTGTTTAGATTAGCTAGAGAAATAGATACACAGAAGCAAATGCTGCTAGATCTGGGCTACGGTGCATATCTGATGGCACAGCAAGGTTCAAAGAATAATGTTAACTGTACAGCAGCTTTAAAATGTTTGCTTTACATGTTAGCAAACCTCAGTCTTGAAATCTGTGCTATAGAATTTCTGAGGAACCACTAAATGGAGTAAGTAGAAGCTAACAGCCTTTTTCTCTCTCTGCCTCTTCTCCCCAAAATAGCAGCAACCACAAAAAGCAAATTAATCTTCTTTTCATTCTAGACATAATTTTCCTTTCTTAGAACAAACCCATTCCTATATTTCAACTACTCCATACATTGCTGCATCCATACTCATGGTGCCATACTCAGTTTTTAAGGTGGATATCACCTGAGATATACCAGTAAAGAATAAAAAGTAGACTTTCCAAGAGACACTTCTAATTAAAAAAAAGGATAGGTATTACAATTTTTGCATGGTATTTTTTAATGTTGTCCATTAGAAAGCCTCTTAATGGCTGGAATAAACTTTGTGTATGATACATTGATGGAAACTTGAGTTTCCAGTTCTGGTATTAATGTATAGAAACTGAAAGTTTAAAAATTAAAACCTGTAAATATAAGAGTAAGGATCATATTCTACTGCTTTGCCTGCAGTAAGAAATCTTTTTTACATGCTCTCCAAAACAGCACAAATTTTTCAGTTGAGATCTTCCTTTAGGAGAACAGAATATCCTCAGTGTCTTACAGTAATACTACCTTAATTATACTCCAAGCAAGATTTCTTCTGTGTGCATTATTTACCTATGATTTATTGTAATTTCCAGATCTCATTTTACTTTGCTTAATCACTCAGACTCTAAATTACACCTACCATTCTCCCCTCAAAATATCCCCAGTGTGGATGCTATGAGGTGTAGTGTACTTGTCATTTGAAGTTTTCTTAAATGACAAGGAAAGGCTGGCTACATACAGTCACCAGAATAGCAAAAGATACACAGAGGACCAAGACTTAATTTCATCATGTTTCATCAGGAGGTAGTTTGCATGTGGAGAGCAATAGAATTTGTACTGATTAAAAAAATTACATAATCTCAATTTCTGTGCTCATATATGTGACACATAAGCTTAACCAGAAATTTTGTCAATGCTGGAGTGGTCCTTGCATAACAACAGCTTCATGACAGATATCTGGAATTTTCTGAGCTCTTTTCTTTAAACCAGTATCTAATACTTTAACATTTTAAAACCACTTCACTTTAAAAAACCCAAACAAACACAAAAATCCAAACAAATCCCCAAAGCTATAAATTATTTAACTTAGCTCTAGAACTAATATTTGTAGGAGCATTACAGGAGTCATTGCAGTATAATTTTTATTATAAATTTATAGCATCTAAATATTTTAGAGACCATCCACGAAGGTGGTGGAACAGCCTTCCAGGCAAAAATGCAAACTCACACCTTTAGGAAAAAAAAACCTAAAAAAATGCCTGGCTGCATGCCAAATAAAAAAGCCCTTTTTCCATGTAAAAGCTGAAAGTCTGAGAGCACACGCCACTAAGTGCTTTTGCCCAACCAATGTGGAAGTGCACTGCCTACATATGCCCAGGGATGTGCCCTGATTGCCACAGGTCAAGAAAAGTTAGTGATGAGGGGGTGCTAAGGGGCAGTTCCTACCAAGGAAGGCCACTGGAAGATGATCAGTGTATGATAACCCAGGTACAGCACCCTTCACTGAGACACAAATGGAGCTTCTGGGAAATGTTTCTGTTCCAGTTACACTGGGATTGGTTCTAATGAGGTTGTCTGGACATTTGGTTATTATTGCTGTTGCCCAAGAAAGGACAAAACTGATGGGTGAAGATTAATGTTTTCATAGTAATAAATGCCAGGAGCCCCAGGGCATATGAGGGGAGTTTTCTGAATATGGCCTTGCCTCAGGGAAGAGGGAGCATGGGGAGCATGGCCAACAGCCCTACCCGGGGAGCAAGGATGCAGCCCATCACTGTCATTTGGGCTGCAATGAATGCTTTGAAAGCAGCTATTGTTTGTGGCCTACATAAGCTGACAAAGTGCCTTCAGAGCTACTTCCCACCAGAAAGACATTATTATTATCATTATTGTCTGGATTTGTTTCTCTGTTAGTGGTATTTGACCAATTTTTGCACAGTGGGTTTCTTTGTATATTCTTCCCTAGAGCTGCAGTCTTTGCTGTCAGAAGTTTGCTCTCTATAAGGAGTTCAGCAGCAGGTCACAGACCTGGTTTATAAATGAAAAGACAAATAAACAACCAACTTAGAAGACTAAGAAGACTCCACAAATCTTTAAGTAACCTATTGAAAAACTAGAAAAACATATTTCTTGGACTTCCTTCTTCTTTTTCTCTTCCAGCATCCTCACTTCTCTGAGATCAAGCAGCTTTATATGATTGTCATTTTCCCCTCAGATTAATCATTATTAGGTGATATTTAGACAGATGATAATGGGGTTAAGAGAAAACAAAGAAATTAAAGGAGATAAGAATAAGGCGATCTGCAGTTTGAATGTACACCACTGAGCCTTTGTTCACAGGTATTGATATTATTTCCTCCACTCCAAATATTTTTTTCTCTTGGGAAACTGTCTCACCTTTAGATAAACTTTGTTTATGGAAGGTGTTTCAGTACAAAAAATGAAAAGCTTAAAACCTAAAGAGTTAATGTGGAACACTCAGTTAAATCAGAATGAAGGCTGGGGTAAAAACTAAACATTGGACCAAAACTGAACATTCCATTGATAAACACCTCATCTGCTCTGCAAAAATCAAACCCTGCAGATGCTCTAAACAATAATTCCAAAGGGAGTTTTTAACTTCAAGTGATTTCAGGGCCTATCTGTTTCAATGTATAGGAAAAAATAATCAGCACACTTGAGGGAATGCTTTTGTTGATGAATTTTCCTAATTTGCAAAAACAGGATGAGTTTCTCATCTATTCTTTCATGCAGTCTGTCTAGCCATTTCCTATACAGATCCTGAATTTTCCAAACTTTTAATCACTCTTAAAAATCTAAAAATATGTTCTATTTTTCCCAAATGATTTTTATTTTAACCCTCTGTTTCAGATTGACATTAAATTCAGAGTGCCAGTCTCTTCCCTGCTAACAGCACT
This sequence comes from Drymodes brunneopygia, assembly GCA_013400955.1. Taxonomy (NCBI): domain Eukaryota; kingdom Metazoa; phylum Chordata; class Aves; order Passeriformes; family Petroicidae; genus Drymodes; species Drymodes brunneopygia. The sequence goes on from VZTZ01001590.1 coordinate 128,887, forward strand.
AAATAATGGTATAAGATTGAAAAAAACCTGAAATACTGAGTGACTTAAACACACACTTTTATATATTTACACACATTTATGCATACATACACATGTGTATACATACATGTAGGCAGGAAGAACTTACCTATGTCCCAGGTGAGGGGGTTATTCTGTTCCATCTCCCTTTTCCCTATGACATACCAGATACAGGCCATCCAGTGAGCAACCAAGGCAAACATGGACATGAGGAGCGTGAGGACGATTGTGCTGTGCTGGGAGTAGCGATCCAGCTTCTGAAGGAGACGCAAGAGGCGCAGGAGCCGAACTGTTTTCAGAAGGTGGACAAGGGAAACCTGGGAGAACAGGAGGAGAAAACCACTCGTCAGCAGCCAAGCAGCTTGTCAGCAGCTTGCTTCTATCACACACTTCTCTTGTTTCAACGAAAGGAAGTTCTAAAGCTCTATGAAATTTTGCCCACTCTTCATTCAGCTGCAGAGCTGAATAGACTAAATCTTAAGACAGCAGAGAACAGCAAAGAAGATGCTTTAAAAAAAAAGTGTGAAATTTTGATGTGTAAGTACATAATTACTGTTTCTGATATACACCAAACAAACTTGAAATACTAGATCTTTCATGTTGTCTTTTTTTTCATGCAGTCTTCATTCATATTTATCTTAGAAGTTTTTGTTTGTGAAAAGTGGATTCTTCCCAGCTCTATAAGAGAAACACAATTGTGAACCTGACGAGTGTTCATCTGATTGCAATATGAAACCACAAAACAAATATCTCCAAGCACACAATGATTTTCAGATTCAGCTAACAGTAGACCTAACTTAACTGTGTATGAGATGAAACCAGTTTAGAATTTAGCATGGAAGAGGCAATAACAAATAGCAGATATTTTGCATAACAATAAAGCAGAGAAGTTAGAGAAGGCTCAGATTTGTTCTTGAGATTTAAACCTGTGTTCAGGGACCTGACCATATTTTGCTGCTCTGTACTCAGTAGTAGTCAAAATAACCTTTCATTAAAACTTCTGATACTGCTTCTTAAATTCTTTAACTAAAATATTATTGCCTTTCAATTTTATGTAGCAAAAGCAGCACCTAATCTGCTCAGCCACCTAAGTACACATTAGTATATCAAGTATATGGCTCTGGCCTTAGAGGGGTTCCAGGATAAAGTAAGCAGTCTCTGGATGACCCCAACCCTTCCAAGAGCATCCTGCAAGCTACATCCACACCACAGTGTGCACAGCCCACAGCTTTGCATGGAATGCACTTCGCTCATATTTCAGCTATTTGGCAATTAGCAAACAATATACAGGTTAGGATCCAAATACTTTTAATGTATTTGTCTAAGATTAAATACCCATGACTTTCATTAGCAGTAAGCTTTTTTTTTCTCTTCCTCCATTAATGAGACAGTAGGATTAAAGCCTGGTTGATACAGGATACCTGCATCAGCTAGAAAAGTAACATCAGACTTGACATGTCTTGCCACTGCACTCCCGGAGCACAGTAATGAGCTCTCTCAAAAGCAAGTCTAAAAACACAGCTCAATCAATATCATTTTGCTTTTGCTAATCCAGAATATCCTGAAGCTCAACCTTTCTGTTTCTGTTACCAAAGCTAATAAGCTGAAATCTAAATTTTATAGGTGTTCATTCACCAGCAGCTAGATCTGAGGTGATTGATAAATTCTGTAACATCAGGTGTTTCTGATTTCCTCAAAGACTTAACTAATTGATTTTATTCCACTCTCGGGAATTAAGTATGTGGGAAACCTGTAAAGAAGAAAATAAGGAATCTACAAACATTTTTTTTTTGTCACTACAGTTTTGGTAGCACATAAGTAATTCTCCCATGAGCCTCTTCAAAGGGCAATATTTGCAGCTCATTACTTAATGTGGTTTTTTTTTTCTCAAGAACCTTTACATTTTTTCTCATGTACATAGTAAGGAAAAAAAGAAAATCAACAGAAATATGACATTTTTTCAAAATACTTTGTTGAAAAAAGATCTGACATTTAAGCACACAAACATTTACAAGGTCGTTTCTTGCATTTCTTTTCTCATGTCATTCTCCATCTACAGTGTCAGGGCATTAGTTATGTCTGTGGCCTTAAACCCACAAATATTTGCAAATCTAGGGCAGAAGATTTCAAAACATTTGAAGTAATTGCCATGTTTACATTGCTACAATCATGTAACTTTAATTTATAGTTCTTCTATGACTGCCATGAAACTGTACCAACTGTCTCTGTTGCAGTGGTAATTAATTTCCCAAAGTCTCCTTTTCTTCTCTCTCATCAGCTTGTTTGAATCAAACATTGTTCTGTTGCACTTATAACATAAATGGGTCCCTATTCATGACTGACTCTTCAAGGTGTAGTAGTAACATACAAACATCTGTATAAATGATTTTGTATATAACGATTGTATATGTGCTATGGCCTGCACATGGGAGCCTTCATCTTGCCATGGGACCCTATGTTCTAAAACATCACAATTAAATAATGACAACTTTGGTGAAATTATTTTTTTTCAGGTTCCTGCAAACAAGAAATTGCAAAAGGACTGTTACAATTATACGTGTGCCCTGCCAGTTATCAGTCTTGCCTGAATTCTGACCATTTTTGTGAAGCTACAGATATAAAGACAGTGAATCACATATCATAATACTCTTTTTAATGTGGAGGCACGTTTCATTTTAAGGCCTAAGGACTGCCCCATTTCAAAATAATTTCTGCATAAATTTGAACACAGATGTAATTAATCATGTATTACTGCACTGAATTTTCTCATTAGTCATGCCAAATGCTCTTCTGGTAATGTGCCCAATATGTCATTGGAAGATCTAAAATGCCATCAGGCAGCTTCTTTTTCTATGTCACAAATTTAGGAAGACAAAATAAGGAGTCAGCACTCATACTTCTGCCTGCATAGATTTTTCTCTGCCCACAGATATAAAATCATCAAATTTTTCCATTTTGTTAATCGTTTTAGACTAGCTGGGTTAACCTTTTTCTGTCAAAAGGGCACAGAATTTTATTTGAGACTAACACAAACTCAATCAGCATAGTCCTGAGAAGTACCTGCAAAAAATAAAGTAGCTACAAACCAGAGATGCAATTCTCTGCTTGGAAGAATTATCTCCTTCATAAAAAATGAATTAATGAAGAAACAGGATACATTTTAAGAAATGACTAGTGGGGGAGAATATTACTCATTTTTTGTCCACCTGGTTAGTTGCTTTTCCTCAAAAACTAATACTCTTGCTCTACAACCATCAATAGCTACTCAGAAAGGAGCAATTCAATCATTATAACTAGTTCTTAATGGCCTGGTTTTTATGGCAACATTTGACACCATATTAACCCAAATTAAGGGATCCTTTATGTTAGATGAACACAAGGATGGAAGGAGCTGGTGTGTCAGCAAGCACTGAGGATAGCCAGGAATGTGCCTGTGACCTCAGATCTCCAGAGTCCCTGATTTGAATGGTAAGGCAGAACCCAGGTAAGGTGTAAAGGCAGTAGAGCCAACTCATACAGTTTTATTTTCATTTCTTTTGAAATATATACAAAGGTAACAAAAGACTCCACAGCATTTACATGCACTCAGGCTCCATCAGTCTCCAGCTGGGGTATGACATATACGTGCCATACATACACAGGTATGTATGGCACTATACCTATGGCTTGCGGAATTTAGAGCGTCCCTAAAGGTTTGGCCTTTGTGCCGGGGCCTGAACAGCAAAGGAGTGAGATGCTCCCTGATGCCCCTTCTCACCGTTCTGTTGAGGCAACATCTGAAAGTCGATGAAGTGAAAATCTGAGAACAGACATGAGGAAATGGCTCATTAAATCATGAAGTCTGAAAACAGTGTAATGTGATTAACACCTCCCCCCGTTCTTGAAACAGTTGATAAGTTATTGTTATCTTGAGGATTATATTAACAGTTGCCAAGTTAAAATTTAGTAAGGCACTGTGTTCCCATCAAGGAATCATACAGAGGTCTTATTAAGGGAAAAAGTTTAAAAGTACAACAGACAGGAGACTTGTATTAATCATATTGTGGCAACATTTTTAATATTGAGATGTTTTAACTGCAAAAACAATCATTAGATAGTACTTTTTCAGAATTAAGTATGGAAAGCTTATCAGTCCTTCCAGTGGGGGTAAAAAAGTTATTTTCAGTTTTTTTTTAATATTATCTTTGGCATAAAAGGTAAACCTGGTTCATGTAATGAAAAATTATTAATGGAAATTAAACCAACAGCATTATGCTGACTGTTTGGTTTGAGTGTGAGGGATAAATTGAGATAGTAATGTATTTAACCAGATTACCCTCCCTTTATAAAATAACAGTGAACAATGTGAAACTAGATTGAATGCTAGATTGATGGCTCTTTACGTAATAAATGACATGAAAAGGGAGTTCATTGAAAGAAATGGCACTAAATGATAAAATCAAATATAATACTTTACATGGAACCCTTTCTGACTAGTGTTATTCTGTTTTTTTTTTTTTTCTGATATGAATCTCCATATTTGTCTGTAACTCACTTTTAATGAAATTGAGATTGAGTACATCTGTTTATGAAAGATCAAAATTCTGGGAATTAGAAAGTGGCCAGCTAAAATTCTTAGTCTCTTATGGCAAAAGTCTGCCAAACCAAGAAACCTCTGTCAACACTTTCTTCAAAAACTAAAGTTTCTGATTCAGAGGGGCAGGAGGTGTTTGCATTTTTTGGGGGGAGATTTTTTGCTTACTTTTTCGTAGCAATTTTTCTTAGTAGATCCTTAATCTATAAAATCCAGCAGAGCTAGCAGAATAAAAACCTTTGTCTTAGCATAATTAAGCCAGTGCAAATGTAACCCATCATGACTGTGACATCACCTGACACTAGAACAAACATTTTTGAAAGCAGATTAAGCTTTTTGTCATTACATTCCTAAAAAAAGAGATGAGTAGAAACCAAAGTCAGATTAAATGACAATTGTAAGCAATACATGTTAGAACACCAAAAAATTAGTAGGCATGCTATAATTTTTTTCATTAAAATTCCCAGAAGTAAAGAGAAAGAGGATTATTGGCTAAATAAACATGCTGACCATAACAATCATTTACTTTACCACATAAAAATTTATGAGTCTTGAAAAATTAAGGACTGAATTTATGCACTGTAAGAGAGCAAAAGCCATTGCAAACAGTATTTGAGTACAGCAATTAGACATTAAGCTAATATAGATGCAACTGTTTACAAAGCAAAGATAATTGAATTAAAAAATTGGTACATCCAGTGTGAAAATACACCACAAAGCTGTAAAAGACACCAAGGTATTTTAGTTAATTAAGTTTTAGTCTCCAGATCTGGGAAAAAACCCACATCAACAAACCCCTCTTGGAAAAAAGAACAATTAAGAAGACAGGTTAGTACTTACCACAGAGACATTGAAAGCATAAAGAAGATCAAAAGGAAGTGCAGCAATTAAATCAATGATAAACCACGTAGTCACATAGTGGATACAAATAGATTTTGCTTCAAATATCACTTGGCCAGACTTGCTGACATATGTTGTTCGGAAATTTAAAATAATATCTGCTTGACAAAGAATGAACAGAATCAGAGACAGTGATTTCTTGATTCCTGGGCACAACCCCAGGAATCCAGCATATAACATTGATAGGTTTTCTTGTGCATCATAAATACCAGATGAACAATCTAATACAGCAACAATAAAAAGCATAGTGGTAAGAGCTGCACATACACAGAATTAAACCAATGAATGAATTATTCTTTTCAAGGAGTAAAGAGAATGTCTAAAACATTTATCACTCGCTGATTTAAAAGGTGGTTTGAATTAAAAAACAACATCCACACACATTGATCTTTAAATGGAACGAAATATTGGTATTTTTCTAAATGAAAAAATAAGGGTATTATTTTTGTCCATAAAATTTATTTACATGTATTTTGAAATATAAAATAATTAACTATTTTATTTAAAAGTGTGATTTAAGCTCTTTTAGTGGGAACTGCTTAGCACAGATGACAAATGTCATCCTCAAGGATAACAATTTTTTTATCAACTGAAAAGTGCTGAATACACTTGAACAAAAGGCTTTTTGGGCTATGGTGGAGATGACAAAAGTGACATGAATTACTTGGTGACTGGTGTATTTGGTGTGTTCCCATCTAACATTCCAGGATGCGTGTCTTTCAATATGAGATATATTTTTGACATGTCTTGCCAAAACACATTAGCACTCAAAGAAAAGCTCAGATCTTGACAACAGTCTCAATTATTTTCATGTCCTACAAGATGAAGACTATAATCTGTCCTCAAGCCATGCACCCTGTTTCTACTAACATTAGTGAGAACTACTTGTGTAACTTTTACAGTGTCAGAAAAGAGTGCAGCCAACCATTAAGGCTGGTGTTTTGCAACAAGATAGCTTTAGGGGAAAAAAAAGATTGATCTGCATTTCTCTCTAGATGTTCTTTAGGTAGGCTACACCAATACTACATAAAGTGACCTTTTCTTCAAGCCTGCTAACCATAATATGCAGGAGGACAGGAAACAATTTTTCCCCCCCACTGAGGGCAAAGCGGAGAGAGATTCAGCACACAGAGAAAATCATGTTTGATCATTCCTTTGGGGTATCAGAAAAGATTCCTTTAGGACAAATTTTGATCGCATCCCAAGTTCTAATGTTCTGAGTCTGGAAAATAATAATTTGCCAGGTTTCACTGGCAGAAAATTTTTATGCTGTCTTCTTCAGCATAGACAATCTGCCATGGTCATTTGTCATATGGCTAACCTGCATATTGCTAGCAGTAAACCCATGGTATTTCTAACAGCTTGACCTTGGCCACTATCTCCCTTTGACCCAGTACAGTCAAGTCTCCTAAATTAATGAAATCTTTGGGGAATTTCTCAGGTTTTTTGGCACAGTGTTGATCCTGCAATTTTTAGGATTTAGTGCAAAACTTTAACACAAATTGACCTAGACACATAGCGGAAGCTACCTGGTTCTGTGGACTGAGGCCTTGCAGGTTATAATTGGTTCATGATTTAAGAATTACTGTTTTCATTCAACCAGGTCCGCAGGCTGAACAGAAAATGTAAGTAAAATCAGAGATATAATAATTTTAGATACCTCATGAAGTTGTCTCAGCTGGCCCTGCATTTTTAAAGCTAGAAAAATGTTATGAAATTTTCAATAATACAATCAAGATGGGGAAATAGCATAATTTCACATGGTTCATAATGAGCAAAGAGATGAGTTTAACTCCACAGGCACTTTGTAGAGACAATTAGTTACCAGTCACATTTCCAGATCAGTATGGCAGCACCAGTCACATACAGAACACCTTCATGAAGATTTGTTTCATAGAGATAAGAAGGATGGAGATATTTGGGTCGCTAGTAATTTGAAACTTCTCTTTCTCATTTGTCTCAGAATCTCCAAAGTGGAGTTATCAAAGTTAGAAAAAGTAATTGCTTATTTATAGCACATTAGCATCCGTGAAAAACTAAAGCTTTTACAGAAAATGAGATAAATTCTTTCTTTAAATGTAAGACATCCAGTACACCAAAGGCTTATCAATATGCATATGCAATTCACTGTTCAAGATTGAAAAGATTAGGGGTTTTTCTGCATTGCACCCTTTTCTGCCTTCCTATCAAAGCAATTTAGGACAACAGCCCCAGATAATAGCTATATACAAAAAAAAAAAAAAAANATTCAGCTTATTAGATAAAAGTCCAGAGGGCGGGAGGTAAGTGTGATCTATCTTGTATTTCTTGACAACTTTCTGAGCTATACTTGGGTGCAAACAGTTTCTTCATGTGGGCAATATTATTTACAACTTAACTGCTGTTCTGAAGTACTTACTGAGAAATCTGTAAAAAGAAAAAAAAAACCAGAACTCCTGAGGCAAAAAAACTTCTAAGGGAACGATAAAATCTTTAACACAAGTTTAGAAATGACCGTTTCTTCTGAGAGATTGTATCATTTCAAGGAAATAGATATTTCACAAGGATTTTTTTACTTCTGTTTAAAAAGCGGAAGATTTAGTTTTTCATTTTTTAAAATAAACGTTTTCTTATCACTAATAATATCTTCTAAAAGTACTAAGGCATTATTTAATATTTTAGAAATTGTTTGTTAATCTTACTGTGCAGTAGCATCTACAAACTGATGACAATTGAAAGAACAATCTGAGATTCAACACAAGCATCAGTAATGGAAAGCTTCAGAGATTCCAGATAACTTGAGAGCTTCAAAACGAATGGTTTTCTGTAGTGCTGAGTTTGCTCCAAACACTGTGAGATGATGTGAATTTTAATCATTTCCCACAACATGATATTTGTGAGTTTACCCCTGTAAACCAGGCAAGAGGGATGTTTAATCTCAGAGCTGATTCTTAAAGCATATATGAAGTGATTCCAATATATTTGGATAATTAGCGGGCTAAAATTTTTCTACAAGAGATACATTTGAATATACTATCTTTAAATGTGCTCTGATAAAAACTTCAGCTTGTGTAAACTTCATATTTAAAGCTGTGGTTGATATATTTGCTTCAGGCTGGGACAAGGACTGCAATCTCTCTTCTGCTTTAGCACCTCTCATAACACAAAAACCAAACACTAATAACAAAAATTATTTCTAAAGAAAAAAGTCTGAATTTACTTTATTGTAAATTTTTTAATGTGAGATAGGAAAGCATCACTTTAACTGGTCTTGTGAGCTACACAGACCATGTCATGTGCTCAGGAAAGCAGAATAGGGCATTTAAATAATGTCTCTGACATGAGAAATGTCATTGCAGAGTTATTTAAAACTAAAGCGGGAGGAACAGCAGAAAATATCAAACTTATTAAACCTATCTTGAAGTACATATCTAAAATACCACATTTTTCTTGATGTAGAGAGGGAAAAAAGAGTGAAGCACCTTCATCAGGAAAAAATTGGGTTCTTGTTTTATTACATAATTCAATTTCAGTTCAAATTAGGCAGAATTGACTTTAATAAAGGCCCTTAAATAATGCTTAATTACATGGACTTTTCCACAACATGTTTACTGTGTTTAACACGGGTACACGTTGTGTTAAGAAACACCAATGTGTCTTAAGCCAGTCATGATCTTCTCCTTCCCCACTCATTTCTGTGCACGCTGCCGTGCGTGAACCTTGAGCCAAGAGTGTCAGTCTTCCAAGAAGTGAGTTATTTTTCTTCTGTTGAACACAAAGGTGAACTTGACCTGAAAGCATCCAACAGGGAGAACCCAAGATCCCCAATTTCAAGGGGCTTGGAACAAGGAGTCACCTGTGCACACTGTGTAGGAAGATGGGCTTCTGCTCCACACACCCTCTAATCACAGCTCCCTGCTGATGCAATTACTTACTGCTGTTTGAGTCCTGTTCTCTGAGTCCCCCTTCTCTCTACCCTACAGATTTATAACCTTTCTCTATAAAACCAATACAACACAGACCAGAAGCCCTTTCAGGCACTAAGTCCTTCAGATGCATGCAGAGATAATAAACAGTGAATCTGTGAAACCATGACTGTCATTTTTCTCCTGATTGGATCCCATGGCTAATTAGCTCAATCTGCATGGATTCACTCAGACTGTTATTTCCACTACTGGTAAGGTATGGGCACACATGCTTTAAAAAAAAATTGTAAGAAATGTGATATCTCTAAAACTCATGCAAAGATACACTGGAAGATTACAGAAAATGCATTTTTATAAAAACAAACCCCAGTTTTTTCTGCATTGAAAGGAATTTAAAATTGTTATCTATATACAGTTGCAATTCCTAATTTATTTGTATATTTTGTTCCCATTAAGCTCCAACACAGGATTCACAGCAGTAAACACCAGAACACTGGGACCATTATTACCCTAATGTCTTCCAAGTTTGTAATCATCATGGCTAGATGGGTCTGTCATATTTTCATTCCAAATACCTGTAGCCAATAACATGATCTAACTGGAAAGCTCTAAACAATTACTTTCCTTATTTGAGTGTTCTAATGGCTTTTACTCACCTATTGGCAACTATTTGCTTTTTCACAAGCTTCCAGTGTGAAATCCATGCCCTAGCAATGCTCAATTCCTAAGAAAAGGCAATTTATTTCATAGTTGGGCATAAAAGAGCTGGGAAATCTAAGCAAGTTCATAAGGTTTTGAAACTGGTGATCTCTCTTGGATTAAAGCTCTGCAAGAAGTGCTACATCCTTGACCAAGCCATCTCTTTCTACATTTCTGTTATGTGGCACATTCACACACAGACACATTCACACAGTGAATGGTATGAAAACACCAATTCAAACCGGTATTCAACAAAGGGGAAAAGATTACATTGAAAAAATGATGGTTCTACTTAGAGCATAATGCAGATTGGACTCATATAAAAGGAATAAAATCCACAAACTGATAGTCATCAAGCCAACCTATTAATCCATAAGATATTTTCCAATATAATACCCCTTGTACAATCTTAAAAGCACAATATGTGTTTTGTATAATCTCATTTTCTAATCCCTAATAAAAAAAATAGATCTGGAGGCCAGCTGAGCCACTTTACCCATAAACAGGATTATTTTACCTGAAGCAGCTGATTTCCCTGTGACAACATTTTTTTCTCTCTTTAGGCATGATTGTTTAAAAAATAAATCCTGATGGGATTAAACATATGATCAAGTTACAGCAGAATAACAATTCAGGATTAGTTAGGTGGTTCAATTACTGCCCATGACATACTCTCAGATTTCAGAAAATGCAATGTAATATACCTCAGTTTAACAGTCTTTCAGTGGGAACTAAATGAAATTGAAAAACCCTGTGCCTTTAGGGTAAGTGGCATACATACAAGCAGTGATTTTTTATTAGACTGCAGTCACTCAAACCTGTGCTTGAAAACCAGATGACTTAGGTGTGTTAACCCCATTGACTTTCCGAGCAGAGAGTTTTCTACATGATCTCCCTCTTATAGATACTATGACTGACTCTTCTCTAATTTCTTGTAATTTTTTCACTTTCCTTTATGTGATTTTACATTGGTTGTCTTTAGCTAGTAATACTTTCCCCAACAACCAGGCTCTTTTATCTATCTGACTGTTTCAGCAAATTTTATTTAATGATACAAGAATAATGATATTAGAATCTGGCCAGAGAGCTTTTAGGAAAGTTTTCAGGAAATATTAGTGCCATATTTTTTGAAGAAAAATTTATCTGTCTCTATATAAACTCTTAATTTTTCTATTCTACTGCTGAGATAAACATAGATGTTCCTAAGAAAACTGCCTAGAACCAATTTATTCAAATGGAAGTGTGATTTTTTCAGTTCAACATCTTCCTTCCAGACATCTATAACCACAATTAGCTTGATGATTTTCTTTCAGAGCTTGACATGATCAGGTGAGGGAGATGGAATTGGGTTTATGTAGGAAATGGAAGTAATGATCATCTTATACCATTGTGTAAGAACCTGAGCCATTGTGAAATCAAATAAAGCTTACAAGAAAAAAAAAACACACCAGAGGTTAAGTACTAATAAACTAAGTACTAAAATGTAGGGATTTTATGTAATAAATGTGCAAAACAGAACAAAATACCTACTATATAAATAATAGAATCAAAATAATGTCTTAATAGCAGCCTATTGCAGCTGCTAGAGCAACAGCATTTTTTCCTTCTTTTTTAGAAAGTTTTATCAAATGGTGAACAGATATTAAGTAACAACCGATAAAAACTATAGAAAAATTGTAATGGAAGCCTAGACCTGTTTGAGAAAGAGAAAGAAATCTCGTGCCCATGATGAAGGAAAATTACAGCCTTAGGAAAGAAACACTAACACGAAACTTTTAGTTCCTTTGTAGTAAATAGTGTCATGTCATTATGACAGAAGCTAATGATAATCTCATAGGAAATCCAGATGTATTCAATATTTATCTATTTATTTATTTGTATTCAATTCTTATCTAATTTTGGAATGAAGCAGCAAAGCAAGGTGGTGTCATATTAGATGTTAAATTACAATCCAGTGTGCCTGAACTAAGAGTCAGGAGGTAGCAACATTTTAAAAACTAAACACTTAATGAGATGTCACTTCTGCAAGTTAATGAAAAAACCTCCAAAATAGAAATATGTGGTTTACAAGCCACAAGTAAATAGAATTGTGGATTCTTTAAGGTCTTTGAAAAAGAGTTGATGTCCTTCAGTAAAACATGCTTTAGCCAAATACAGTTTATCGGAACAATAAACATGCTTTAGACAAATACAATTTATTTAACACGTGTGCTAAATATGACGTTTTCTATTTAAGACTCAACTAGATGGTAAAAATTTCTAGTTCTTGTCAGAATCTTTGTGAACTGAAAGGTCATACAAAACTACATATAACTGAAGTCTCAGATGTATTGTGTTGATGCAGGTAAAAGTGAGAAGGAAGAAGGCTGGACCAAATTTTATTTGTTAATACCGTTAGAACTTAAAGAAATTAAGTATCCCAAGATATGATGTCTAGATCCTAATGGACTTGATATCTAAGATGGAATATCAAGACCCATCATTGTATTACCAGGATGGTATTTTGTCAAATAGAAAAATCTTTTCCACTGCTTCAACAGAAAAAAAAAAAGAATCTCATTGAGGAGCATTATCATTAAAGAAAATTATGGAAAATTATTAGAATATTATTCTGTCAGAGACAGAAATAGTTCATGCCTCAAACATTGATATAAAGTTTTGCTCATCATAACCAAAACTGTATAAAGAAGCTACAACCAAAGAAGCTTCCCTGAAGATACCTGCCTGGAACTTTGGACTGTAATCAAACTACTGAGATTAGATAAAGGGAAAACCCATTCTTTCATCAACCTCAGGTCCAGGGAGAAACAAACAAGTAAACAAAGAAAGGAACGTAAGCCAAACCCAGCAGCCATGCTGAAAATCATTTCTAGCTTGCTTTGGGGTGGGGGAGTCTGTAGACCCCAGACCCATTTGCTGGGATCAGGTTTGCACAGATTTCCCCCCCAGCCAAGGTGGGGGGAGGACGTTTCGGTGTGCTGTAACCTCTGCTCAGGAGCAGCGAACCCATTCTCCCTTACACAAACTGGCAGTGGAACCCCCAGCCCTGGGAAGGCCACATCCACGAGACATTCATGTGAAAGGCAGCTGAGGGGGTGCCTTAACCCATCAAAGGCCCCCCGAAGTGCCCATCAGAGTCCTTCCTGAAACCTGCACCTCAGGACTGCATGTGATGCAACAAACCAAGAGTCTCCTGTAAGAGACTGCCGCTTCCTCCCCCAGGGGGACATGCCGGGGCATTGCTGCCTGGCTCAAGGGTACATAAACCCATCAGATTCCAGGCTTTTCGGGGGGACTTTCACCACCAAGAAGACCAGCTGGAGAGAATCAATGGAGCATTGTTGGGATCCACAGAGTGGTGATATTTTCCTTATTCTGTGCCTGTTACTCTCTTTCTGTCCCCCTCACCTATTTCCTACTTCTTTCTTTCTCTTTCTCTCTCTCTCTTTCATATTTAGTGTCAAATAAAGCCCTTACTATTGTCACTGGCATATGGTCTCGTTTGCACCTTAATTCTGCCAGGGGTATTTCTAAGAACTTTAACAACTAGATGTTAACATTTTACCAACTGGATCATAACACCCTTAAGCAACTGTACATCTAAAAATTTGAAATATTCCTATCAAGTATACTACTCTCAACTATTTTTCTTCAGGTGCAACCCAAATATAATTTTCTCCTGGCCACTAGCACTTAAGAATATTGTGCAAACACCCCCACTTAGTTTGCGTGGGCAGTCACAGAGTCTGGAAAACACATTTTAGAGCCACATTACACCTCCATTGAAAGAAGCTCTTTTTTAGAAATCCTGTGGCTTTAGCTGGTTAACTAGAATTCAGATGAACAACAGTAACATGGTTAAAAGCTACCAATTCTTAAAATATTTACCATATTTATTCACATGATATTATGTAACATGATGGACTTCTGAATAAGAGATTTCTGCTAGCATGGAGTAACTATAACTCAGAGGCTTTTTGCTCTTAAAGTCACAGTTGAATACACTGAGCTGTTTTACCAGTCAAACTTCTCCAGTGAGAAGAGTTTTTTTACCATTTGATACCAAGTTGCTAATCACTCAAGAGTGGCATGGTCCCTGTCCTAAGTCAGTGCTATGATGTATGTTCTCAACCCTGATTCATTCAAGTTTGTCAAATAAACAACATTTTCAGTGATTCTAATGGAAGAAAATCTATTTTTTGAGTGACGGATCACAGCTGAACTGACTCCCAAAATCCATCTGTAACTGACAGTCTGATTCACTCCTCCTTACTATTTGTCCTTACAGTGGAAAGCAGTGTGATATTGAATTCACATCCAAGTGGAAGTACTGTTTTACTTGGGTGAATTATCCATTAATATATATTTTAAAAAAGGAAATTTGAAGGCATTGTTTGAACGGGTACTTTTATAACAAAAGTCACTCCCTCCAGAAGGGAATGGTCAGTGATAATGCACTAACATGGTATGTTCTATCAAACATCATACTTTGGCTGCTGTAGACATGAATAACTAGCACCCCAATGTCAAGATGGGAGTTATTACTTCTATCTCCTCCTTAGCCTTTGAGGTTCACCCTTTTTAGTTGCTTTCTTTGACTATGAGGTTGTTAAACTGTGATTAGTTAATCCCAGTCCCAGAATAGCTGACACACCAGAAAAGCATCACATACCATGGCCATTATAAAAACACACTAAACTGGAAAGACTTTCTTTCTTATAAACTATGCTGTATCTTTTGAAAACAGACTGAACATATTGAATAGCTAAAATATATTTTATTGACTTTTTTTACAAAAAAAGATACAGGCTTTGGAGTCTTGAAAGAAAAGCAAAGAATTTGAAATATTTCTGAAAAATTAACTGTTAGCTCGGCTTTGAAAAGAAGCTAGTATGTGTGACTGCAGAATTGTGAAAGTTTCTACATGGGCAGTTTTCTTAATAGAACCTGCAGAAATATGGCAGAAAGGAGCAATTCCAAAGAGTGGAGAAACATCAATCATATGATGGAACTTTTCACTAAATTCAACCTGTGTGAGGCAGACATAGTTGTTGGGTATTTCATGAACAGATTTCACTTCACACAAATGTTGCAGAAAACAATGCAAAGATCAAATCAGTAAAATATTCAGTGGGCAGCAGCAGAACTGCCTCATTCACCTCCAATTTTTGACCAGTTCCAAGAGAAAACCTGAAATATTTTTCTCAGAACTTATCCCAATTCAGTTTGACAGCAATTCATATAGACAACAGCCATAAATCATACACAAAAAGGGAAAATAGACCACATGCTAATTCACAAAAAATGTGGTAAACTATTAAGCATCAAATAATTTCCTTGGAAATTACCTAGACTGTTTATTAAAATACTTTAATCTTATTGAAAAATAAAACACTGTATTACCATTTTATTATCAGATAGTAAAAAAAAAAAAAACTTTTTTCTAATTATAGCTCTAATGAAGAGGAGTTAGTAGAGGCAATACAAGTAAAATTTTCAGAGTGCCTCCATTACCATAACACTTATCTGCACTTATCTACCTGAAGATACAGAAATATTTCCATGAAATAATCACTTCTTGTGCCTTGTGCTTGTCTCTTTTACGTCCAGATTGATGTTTTTGTGCACGGAAACAGCATCTTGTGTGCAGACAAGCATCTCCTCTCCTTACAAGGTATGCAAGGAAGGAAAAGTGGAAAGATGTTTAACATTGTAGTGGCCTTGCCCACCTCAGTTTGATGTTTTGAGGGAGAATGTTTAGGAAACTTATTACTGCTTTTCCGCATAAGTATTTTGCAGTGTTTTCTTCACATTACTAGGGAATCCATAGACCATGAACATTTTATTATTACCTTCTCTCTCAAATATTATGTATAAAAACAATGTGACTCTATCTGATTACATGTTCTGTTCATATGCATTCACAAATGAGACCATTTGTTGCTTAGAAATAAATTCCCAGCGAAAATTTTAAACCACTCCCTTGGTCCTTCCCTGAATTTTAGGGTATTACAGCCTGAAACCACACTTTCAAAAATTCAAAACACTGCCATTTCCTTTCAAAATGCACAAGTTTTCTCAGATGTGAGGTTCCCCAGACACAGAAATTATTTTATATTACCTTCTGTGCACTTGCAAAGATAGGAAATTATAATCATTATAATGAATAAGAAGATGAAAGAAAAAAGAAAACAAGCCTTCCATTTTAAAGCAATCTAATAAAATTTATAGCATTTAATACTTCCTCATCTTATTACAACAAATTTCATTCAACATATATTATTTTCAGTACAATAATATGCATACTTGAATGACTGTGTAAGTTATGAATGATGATATGAATTTCTACAAGGTTTATACCATATTTTTAAATCTCTACATATTAAATGTCAGAGACTCAAGGACTTCATATGATTTAAAACAGTTTTTGAAAGATTTTAAGTCATTTACATTTGTGATAGATACTAATAGCCCCACAAGTCCCCTTCATCTACAGTGTCATGCCACACAAATCAGAGCTTTGGCGCTTTTAGACATGCTGTTTTAAAAAACAGAAATTGCTGATAAAACACTTTGTTAAATAATATTTAATGAGAGACAGAGAAATATGCATAAAAAGAGAGGAAATCTTAGTGTAAATCATGATCAATTTTCTGTCTTCAAAGTGTAAGCCATAGATCAAATCTTCAGATGAGAGTGTGTGTGGGGAGAGCGGAGGAAGGGATGGGTATCTGTTTTCTCCCCACAGGTGGCAAAGTAGTATACTGCAGGAAATCACTTAAAATAACTTCCCAGTCTGCTTATAAAAGATATCATTTTATAGCCATAATTAGTATCTAATGTTTGTCTTCCACTAAAAACTAGATGATCCACAAATAGAAAATTGAGCTCTTCTCTCTATAGTCGTTCCTGCTACCTTAGATACCAAACAGTCAGACCCTTTTGATCTTATTCAGTAAATAACCCATTATCATCACCCAGAAAGCCTATTTATATTTTCACTGAACCATTTCACTGAACCCAACTCCTGTTGAAGACCTCCTATTCAAATAGTCCTGTGAGTAAACAATAAAGTATTGATAATTTTTCAGATACTGTTCCTTTCTTCAATCAAGATGTTCAATAAAGTTTTAAAAAAACAAAACAGATAAAGAAAGGCAGTATCTGAAAACTGGAATGAAACTGTTGCAGAAATAAAAACACTACTCTGGATAGTTAAGAAACAGTAAAAGTTATGAAATTGGAAGGTTATTACTAATTAAATTAAATTAACTTGGTGAGAGATTCTCTTGCCTTTTTTTCTGCAGAAGACACAAAAATTTAAAAATATTATTGAAAGTAACCAAGATCCATTATGCTTCTTAGAAGTATTGATATTCAGGCTCCTAAACATATATATCTGGAAATGAAGGACTCAGCTACTGTCTGTGCAAATGCAGGCACATAAACTTTGAGGCAAATAGTGCAATAAAGCAAGTAATAGTCCTCACCAGATAAAACACTTCTTAGGATATTTTTAATGAGTTTTTAAAAAATACATTAAGTCTAAAAAGCTTTTTTCTGCACCTCTTTATGATTTTTGAATACATAAGGCAATAAAGAAATTCTAAAACTGAACTAATTCTACTCTATCTTTGGTTTAGAGGAAGTAAAAGATTTATTTACAGGGGGATGTTAGAGAAGGTTTGTACACATAACAAAGGGAAACAGGTAATTAAAGTACACTCAAATGTGACATCACACAAGTTATCACAGGAAACATCAAGTGAAAAATTTAGTTTCATATGAGAAGACCTAATTATGTTCTCCCTTCAACCTCTTCCCCGAAGATGTCACAAAATGGGTTATTTTCATTTATCTTCTGACTCTATTTTACAGAACTTTAAAGGCTAAAGCAGTTAAACCTCTAGCTAGATGCTTTTCTCATAAATAATTTAATTCACATCATTACTCTTGTAAGCACCCCAAGTCAGAACAACACTTCCATATGTAATTTTATCATGCTTAAGCATATGTTGACTCATGTCACAGAATCACAGAGTAAACTGAGTTGGATGGGACTCAAAAGGATCATCAAGTCCAATTCCTGGCCATCCGCAGAACCATCCCCAAGAGTCACACCAGATGCTCAGTCATAGTCAGTCTTGGATAATACAGCTAAAAACAAAGACTTTGTCAAGTCCAAACAAGTGTTTATGCAAACTATGTTCATAAAAGGAATATTACTCCATGCTCTCAGAAATCTGAGTAAAATCAAAGTAGATAGACTCTATTTCTCCAATCCATGACTACTTTTTTGATACCTCAATCCGTGACTACAGGGCTGTGAAACAACTGAAGAGCCTTTATCAGACAGATCTCCCCACTGACTTTCTGAGGCAGCAGCATCCTAAGAAGAATTTTCTCAGCATTTCTCACTGACTTTTCTTAGAGCACATAGATCATCCATCAAAGACGTGCTTGTCAGAGCCACAGTGCAACAAATGCCCTGAAACTTATGCTTAAATTTAAGTATGCTGTCAATCTCACTACTTTCAATATAGTTATACATGTTCTGAGACATATTAATTCAACATTTTAATGGACAAGGGACCATGGAGAGATGATCATAAACACACTATTTACTTTAAATTCACTGCAGGGATTTAAATGCAGTATGACAATGTCCTGAAAATACTCCATAAACCTTTCCTTAGAGCTGGAGATTTAAATCAGATAATAACTTTAGAAAAAAATGATTCTCGGGAAAATTGAGCCATTATTCAAGCTCTGGGGGAGGAATATGAGTATTCTACAGTACAGTGTTTGTGGTTACCAGTAACATGATTAGGCAAAGTCTTTTCTAGTACCTCATGCACATTTCTTTGAATGTATTTAGTTACAGCCATAGTTTGATTTCCTGGACTACAGACCTAAAAATCTAACTGGAAAATACAAAGTAAAATTTACAGAAAATCTTCTTTGCTTTATTTTCCTCACTCAGCTGTTTTACTGATCATATAGATGTCTTTGCTTTTGACTTACTGATATAAAGGCTCCATATTTCCAGCAAAATATATAACCAAAAAAGTAACACTGAGCAGTTCACCATCTGTCTTTTTAAAAATGAATGCTACAGCACATAAATCAGTTAGATACAGATTATACTCTCTTCTGCTTATATTCAAATAAACAAATTTATAATACAAACCAGTTATTTACACCATTATCAAAATATTGTAACTTTGAGTCTACTCTTTTTATAAAGACACTCAGGTACATCAAGTCGGATAATTTGATTTAGTGTTCTTAATGTAATATTAATTTATGACTGACTAGAGTCATAACCTCACTCTTTTTATGCAAGGCACAGGATGATCCTTGACGATCTGCTTTGCAGAATGCAAGTTTCTTATTGCAGTGCTTGATAATCTTGTAATGTGAATTGTGAAAGTGAGAGAGTTCTAACAGTGAGCATAAAATGAAAATTTAGACCTTAAGTCTAATGACAAAACAATGACCAAAGGAGGAAACTCAGAATCATTTGCTATAACATTTGACTCTTCCATCAGCCATATCACCTACCAGTCTTACTGTCTACAATAAAGCTGACAGAGAAATGGAATAAACTTTTCAAAAATTTTATAAGAAAATCTTCTGAGTTATTGCTTAGTGTTTATGGTGTTTCAATTTTCTTTAGTTCTTTAGTTTAGTTAGTACCAGAGAAGACTGTGATGTCACTTTTAATGTTTTAGCTAAGATATATTTTTTCACAAAAAAATAGAGAAGATTAAAGTGGAAAAGGAATTTCAAACCTGAGAATGATTTTATTATTATTTTTTTGTTTTCTTTTTCTCTCAGAACCCATCCAAACCCTTTTCATGCTCAAGAAAGACATACTCAACTTGGCTAATTTCTTAAAAATATTAGCTTCTCCACTTGCAAATAGCAACAGTTCTGAGCTATGGTTTGTCAGTGTGACAGCACTCAGTGGTATTACATCTGCAAAATCTTGGGGAAAAATCTGTTTGACTCTAGTCAGGGATTCTTTTCAACATTCAGAAATAAATTGGAAAAAAGATATTACAAAAAAAATAGAAATTTCTGGTACAAAATGGTGCAAAGCTGTTACTAGATATGACCTTGTCTTCTTTTTGATTCTTAAGAAATATAAGAATTAAATGGATCCTGGAAATAAAAAGTTTAGAGAATGGATCAGATGACAAAATCCAACCTCTCAAATTCTATCCCAGTTGTCAATACTGCATATTGATATTGTACGTGTGTGTTATTGCAGTATGACTTTTAATCTTACATCAATATTCTAAAAAATCTATTCAGCTTGTGGTCCATGACTCTTCTAAGTGTTTGTGAAATAAAAAAATAAACAGATTGTGAACAAAACTATAGCAATTCCAGGGTACATCCCTATACTGGGAAGGTTTTAGGCATCCACAGGGTGAAACAATGGATTTCAATCTTCCTTGAAAACAAAACTCCCTTTAGAGTAACAGCAGAACTACCCAAATCAATTTGAAGTAAAATAAAAAGGGAACAAAAAAAAGGTGATCTAAAGTTCAGATAAAATATCAAGTCATACAGCTAAAATTGATTTTCTTTAAAGTCATGAAAGGGATAATTATTTCCTTTTCTAAAATATTATTAATTCTGTGAAAATCCGAAATGTCAGAAAAGAGATCCCAAACAACCCCCAAACATATCTTACCGATGATAAAGAGGATTTCCACGGCAATGTCACTGACAGTTGTGCTTCGAGCTGTAGACAGCTCATCATGGCCAATAAAGGAAACATTGTAAGGTACAGTCACAGCAACATAAAACGTTGCAAGTAAAATAAGCCAGTCCCAGCCAGATTTAAAAGTGCTAAAATGCAACAATATGAATTTGGATTTTTTTGCATCTGAAACTTTGTATTCTGGAAATGCTGGTTTATCTACGAAAACGTTCTGAAAAAGAGAGAAAAAAATTAAATGAGACAAAACAATAATTTGATTACACAGAGGCATTTCTTGCAATGCAGCCCTTAGGTGGTTTATGTTTTTTGTAAAAAAAAAGCATAATAACATACCACATACTCATATGCAGGTAAGAACGAATGCTACTTTTTTTTCTAACCTTGACCTGGCATTTATTTATTCAGATGGCTCTGTTCATGAAATAACTTTTGTGAATGTTGAGGCAGGGAGAAGACTAATAAGTTACAGACTAAATGGTGTAAGATGGGACTGAATCTGGCAAACTATTTCTTCCTCTGTTGAACTAATTCTCACCGCAGAGCAATTTTATTTTACTGTACAGATAGGTTAGAGATTTGTATACACGAAGAGATAGTACTGTAAATAGGAACATGTAGAAAGAAGTAGATGGTATTGAAGAAAAAACCTTGTACATAGAGGTGTGAGGAGGTTCTTTCAGACCAGCTCTAGCCTGGTCCTATGGACTGAATGGCTCCAGTATTTGGAGCAACTTTCTTGGTTTAGTTTCATCTGCAGGAATCCAGTTCATGTGAATGAAAGTGCAATTAGTAGGAATAACGTTTTGATTTTCTTTAAAATTGCACTCCTGATCTAAATCAAACTGTTAGTCCACCAAAATATGGCTTCAGAACTGACCACCTTTGTCACTAGACAAAGCTTTGTCTTGAGTCTTTGTGTTACTGCTGTTTTATGCAACCAAGATTTCAGTGTTAAGCTGTAGAATTTCTTAGCTTTCACCTTTCTTAGCTTTAACAAAAAACACCTATCCTCCCAAAAAGCAGCATGTGGGATGTGAACTGTCTTGCATTATTTACTCACAAAATTCTTGCTCATTGTTACTGTGCTCCTGGTTAATGCTGTTCCAGTAACAAAGAGCCTCCCAAAACAATATTGTGCATTCAGCAAGCTAAGATTACTTCTGATTTTGAAGTTATTCACTATGAAATTAAAAAGACAAAACCTGCATAACCATAGACTTAACTACATTTGCCTTGTCTGTCACAGCCTCTCTCTTTGTGTTTCCTTCGAAATACTGATGTCGTTGCCTTCTCTATTCTTGGTTCTTACTCATGAATCTAAGCAGCTGAATTCTCACTGTTCTTAGAGTCAGCCCATTTTTTATTCACAGAAAAGGAAGCATTCCTCATATTATTTCCAATCCATAGCTCCAAAAATGCATGTACTAGAGCTAGTAAATTAGTCTCAGAATAAATGTTTTAACATGGCAAAATAACATCTGCACTAGCATTTTGACAGTACAGGTAAGTCATCAAAAACTATTTAAGAGTCATGTTCCTAAAAAATATTATCATATTACTAGGCAATGAAAATATTCCTGGAAGATCTGGTCATATTTTGCAGGGGTTTTTTATTATTATGCTTTTTCGACATGAAACATTTGTGACTTAAAAAAATTTAATAATTTTTTAACATTTAATCTTTTTTCCGCATTTAATATTTAAATTCAATGGAAGTGACGGTATGCCCTATGAGATATATACCAGTCATGTATTTTCATGTCCTTAATCTATACCAAGCTTTTTCTTCTTGCAATTTCTAATGTAACAGAGGACGCATCTGCACTGCTGCTTAATTTTGGTAACCAATAAAAGTGACATGCCCAGTAGCAGATCATCTCTTCAGGGCAGTCGTGTTCTATATCTTTTGGTTACTTTTTCCGTTGTCTGTCTTCCATCCTCCCCTAACCATTAAACAAACAAAAAAAAGACAAAAGAACAAAACAAGACCATTTTGTTCTTGTGTGTCTGTCAAAGACTTTACCTTATCAAAACTTATAATATACAAACAAAAAAAAGACAAAAGAACAAAACAAGACCATTTTGTTCTTGTGTGTCTGTCAAAGACTTTACCTTATCAAAACTTATAATATACAAAAAAAAAAAAAAAGAAACTAAATATAGTTCTGATAAACCGTTTTTGCTACCCCTGCTTCCAATAACTATAGGTTTTCACTGTTGGAACAGGCTCTCCAATGTTATTCTAGCAAATTTTTA
Organism: Drymodes brunneopygia; assembly: GCA_013400955.1. NCBI lineage: Eukaryota > Metazoa > Chordata > Aves > Passeriformes > Petroicidae > Drymodes > Drymodes brunneopygia. Next base: position 151,973 of record VZTZ01001590.1, read on the forward strand.
TATGATCATACTGACTTCATATGTATCCTCTGTGCTAACTTTTCTCCTGAAACACAGTTGCACAGAGCAGGAGACTTATTTGTTCTCATTAACATTTCTTTAGAAGTCATTCTGTTGCTGTGTTGTTGGTATGTCTATGGTTTGATTTAGTGTTAGCAGCATTCACAGAATGTTTTGTGGATTTACTCATTAGTTATAGTTACTGGGGGAATACAGAATTAATTTGAAGACAGAAACATTATTACTTAAATTAAGAAATGAAAAGATAAATATCACAGCACAAATATGGAGAAATTCACATGAAAACTTGCCTAAATGAAGTATGACCTTTTGGAGATTAACAGTATTAAGAGTTTCAGCCAGAGCAGTACCTTGAATCTCTTTTCTTTTTTTTTTTCTTTTTTTTTTCTTTTTTTTGGCAAATAGTAATAATTGAGATAAAATAATTGAGACAACTAGGTAAATTGGACCCTAAAATTCTGAGAACTTGTGGAATCTAAGTTCTAAGAAGTTTTAAAATGTGGTTTTCATGGTATTAAATGTCTATTTACAGTATGATTAAATGCATTGTCTTGCTATATGGTAACAAATACCACAGAAGGCAGAACTGTACTTCAGCGAGAAACATTCTAATCCTTGTTACTGTAAAATTATGACCAGGATACTTCTCAAGTCCTCACTGACCTTTTACAGCACTTCCATTTTTTTTAAAGGTGGTGCAAAGAGTAAGTTTTGGGGGGGAGGGAGGGGGTAAGAAAAGAATTTCACCTACATTATTAATTTTTAATTTGTTCTTCTCTCTTCTTTGTAGATGTCCAGAGATATGATAAAGGACAGCTCTACTCCGTCTGCGTGCTGTCTCTAAATGGGATCCCGCTCTTCCTCTTCCTTTCCATTTTTCTGCAGAGCAGAAGTGAGACTCCATTAGAGATCAGGAAATAACACTTTAACCTTTGGGACCTGAACTACTGACATTTCAGACATTGGTAGAAATGTAAATATTATGCACATCTTTTCTTTTGTTTAATCTTTTGCAGTAAAGAAACGAAAATCCCCTCTCCTGAAGGGCAAATAAAAGCCACTGTGAAGTTTTAATTGTCAAATGCCTTCACACAACTCAGAAGCAATTAATTGCAACATATGATTTCATAGTTAAGGTAAATGTACCCTCTACTGTTTCAGAAAGTAGATATTATTGACTAGAGGAAAGGATGGCTAGAAGTAACCACCGAAAATATCCTTGAGTTGATCCTACTCTCTCTCTCATTTTATTGAAAGAAAAAAAATCCCTTGTGTTGTAGTTTTTAAAAACAAAGAATCTGACTTGTATTAGGCTTTCATTATGTCAGAATATGCTAATTTGTAAGCTAATTTGTAATAACCAATTCTTGCATTCATGCACTTAGACTTCTTTTCCCACCACACGGCCACTGGCAAAATCGCTTGACATATTCCTTGGTGACATGAAACCCATTAAGAGTAAAGACTGAACATTATTTTGGAGAGGTGTGTGGTTTTTACCTCCATTCAGATGTCTGTAATTGTCAATCATGGGAACAAATTTTGTTCTTGCTTATCAAGCACTAAATTCAAAGTAATTCCAGTCATTCTGACGGAATTACAGTGAATTGATGCCAGAATAAATGAAAGCAGACTTTTTGTGATGTGTCAGGGTTAAGAAAAAAGAAATTATGGGAATAAAGGAAGAAACCGTCTGTCAAGGAGGTTTAATTAAAGTCAATTGAATGCATACAAATTAAGGTGAAAAAAAAATTAACCAAACACAAAACTAATTAGCAGAGCCAGAATTTAGCAGCAAGCAAAATAGCTACATCTTGAAACCTGCCTAGAAAAGCAAGATAGATTTGTATTATAGGAGACTGATGTATTTTTGGCTTAACAGCACAAAACCATACATAACAAAATGTGTAGGAGGAAAAACTCTCCAAACTTCTCAGAAAAGAAGTTTTTGTGTAATTCATGCAAGAGTACTTTCTAGCTGAGGATTTTTTTTTCACTTGTCAGTAAAGAGAAGGGAGGGGGAAAAAAAGTAAAAAAAAAAAAAGAAGGGGAAATCTTTCTACTGCAAAGCCAAATAGCTACTCAAAAGTTGAAGGACGCAGATGGAGAAGCCTGGTACTTTCCCATCTCCAATACATATTGGTGTCTGCTACAATGAAGTAAGAGAGAACAAGGAGCATTATTTCAGACAAGACCCAACTAAATTAATGTTGTTTTTTAAAAAATAACCTCTCAATCATCAAACCACTAAAAACTCACACTAAATTTTAAGCGTTCTTAAATTCTGGGTAAGAACAAAGTGCTTATCCTCTTTCTGTAAAGAAAAATGAATTTAAGTCTATTGAATTTGGTTTCCACTGTAGTGTTGTTCAGCTATAGTAGCCTGGTTTTGTCATATGACTTTGAAATTCTCTTTAAAACTATTTACAGGCCTCTTTTTTTTTACTTTTCTCAACCTAAACTGCCATGTTGCATGAGGCCACTCAGTTTACTCTACTGTGTCCAAAAGTAGTCATTAAGATAGGCTTCAGATCTGCTGTGAGTCAGGCTGGGAAAAAACTTTTCTCGAGCTTCTGGCCAGCAATGTTTTTGAGATGCTTTAGCTAAAGGCTTCATCCTCCCGCTGCACCATATCTAATACCTGTCCTTAGCCTACAGAGCCCAGGGTGGTCCATCCTGGCAGATAAAACAGCCTTGGTGATGTGATGCATGGTGAGACCTGCACTGAAGTGAGTTCAGAAGGCAGGCATGGTGCCTGCAGGTGGAATTTCTTTGAGTACTTTCAGCAACCCCAGCAAAACAAGGCCCTTCCAGTGTGGAAGGGGAGCTCTCAACCTCTGGTCAGCCTCGGAAGCCTTTTCTTTACCCCTGCTAGATTTCCTGTGCCATTTTAAATATATTCTTTAAATGTGTCCTTTCAGTAGCTCCTGTTTGCAGAATAACATGCAACCTTCAAGCTATGGATACACGATTGCCTGATACAATGGTGTAATACTGCTTTCAGGTATTTTCTTTATAACTCCTAACCTCAGACGTGCCTTTTTTTTCTTCTCACGTGCTGAGCACTGAGCTGAGAGTTGTCTGTAATTTCATCTCTTTTCAGAATGTCATCCTACTATGGAAACAGTTGATGGTACACATATTCAGCTATTATTTCTTTTTTCCCATATATTTACTGACACAGAGTTTTCACTTTCTATCCACTCTTTAAATGAGAACAGGTTCCTTGTAATTTAAAATTTTATGTTCCAGCAACCTGATAATTTTTGGCTTTACCCAGATTCCATCTTTCCTACCTAGGTTCAGTGATTCAGTCACTAAGGATGTTGTACTCATTAACCTGCTTAGGCTGTGGGACTTGATATGGCACTTAGAATCATACCAATTGCATATTTTCACAGCAAGTGACTTCTATCACATGCTGATTCCACTATTTGCAAATATTAATTAACTAATGCTACCTCTGTGTTAATATTGGAAGTTGCTCAACTCCTGGAGACAGAAAAGCATACATCAGTAAGGAAAGCATTACATACATGATGAAGCAATAATTTTCTTTCGAAACAGAAGTGGCAAAACAGTTTTTATGGTTGTTATTAGAAGTGAAAAAAAATGAGTTTATTGTAAAGATGAGATGCCATCAGAGCACGTGTCAGTAGCTTATAACATAAGTAAGTGAATGACATTTGTGAATTCTCCTGCTTTCTGGTCTCCCAATGCCTTCAGGAAAAAAAGTAATCCCGAGCCTCAGCAAACTACATTGTTCACCAGGTGGGCCTCTACATGCATGGGATTATTTTCTGTAACCTTCCTTCTTTTCTTGTCATACACAGTTTACAGCACACTATTCTGGAAGAGACAGCTCATTTTTTATAAACACCCATCTGTTTCCCTAAAAACTTAGGTACCTGACAGACTTGATTTTTTATTTTTTTCCATGGCTGATCTCAGAAAAAAAAAATCTAAGAATAAATTCAACCATAAGCAGAAAGTCACTTTAATACAACTTGCTTATTATTGCCCTGTGCCAAAAATCAAAAGGATTTCTCATCTCCCCAAATACAGTGAGAAATCTCATTCTAGAAAAATCTCAGATTTCAGGGTCTATTTCCTGGTGCTTCTGCACATCTCTTCATGTGTGATGGTAATCCCCTCCTCAAGATACCTCTTAAAAACAATGCTTGCAATTTTATATAATCTCTCCTTTATCAGAGAAGTGGTAATACATTTTTAACTCATATTTCTGTCCTGGTTGTTTTTCTTTCAAATGAGGATAGGTATAGTACTACAATCATCAGACATGACAATTGCAAAAGATTTTCTAAGAAGAGAAACTAAAATAACACCTCTTTGCTAAGTTTAATATTAGCCTCCTAACAGCTTAAAACTTCTTACAATCTTGTAAGAGAAGGTTGCAGCAAAAGAAAACACAATCAGACACAAATGTCTTTGTAACTCTTGTCTTTTCCACTGCGTTTTTATAAGAACATGAGGCTTCAATCATCCACTTTATGCTAATAGAAAGTGGAGGCATAACTCTTTTCCTGTCCCTTTGGGAAACAAAAAAGATCTACTTCTTAGATATAAATCAGAAATATAAACCCTGACAACTTCTGACAAACTTTCCTAGGTTTATGCTGCCCTAGCTATGCAGGAGAATTGGAAAATCAGCTTTACTGACTAAATTGACACCAAATGTATGTCTGCTCTCCTTCAAAGCATTTCATTGAATTCTAGAATAATTTAGGTTGGAAAAGACCCTTAATACCATCAATTTGCAATCACTAATTGTGAATTCCACCACTAAACCATGTCCCCAAGTGCCACATTGACATGTTGTCTTTCAAATACTTTCAGAGGTGGTGACTCAACCACTTCCTTGGGCAGCCTGTTCCAATTTTGATTAACACTTTTGGTGAAGAGTTATTTCCTAAAATCAGAATAGTCAGCATAGCATTAGATAGAGTCCAGAATACTTCATGGTTTATAATGATCTCATTCTCCAGGTAAAGTCTGATACATTTATAGAATTGTGGAATGGTTTGGGTTGGAAGAGACCCTAAAGATCATCTAGTTCCAATCTTCCTGCCATGGCAGTGATACCTTCTACTAGACCTGGTTGTTCAAAGCTCCATCAAACCTGGCCTGGGACACATCCAAGGATGGAACATCCACCACTTCTCTCTTCCAGTCCTCAGCTGTACCAGTGCCTCCCTGCTCAGCCTTAGAAGTTTTCCCTCATTTTTCATAGCACTAAATTTTATCCCTTCAAAAGAGCTGCTTTCAATTTTCTCATTCATGCATTAATTGAAACCACTACCTACAGCTCCCTCTGGTGTGATACATACCCAACATGCTTTTGTATGGAAATATCTCCCAGTCTGATTATGGGTTATTACCACTGAAAATTTTCAATACAAGTGTGCATGGACACAAACCAGAAAATTAAGATCTAGCATTTCGTTCATATATACAGGAAAATCCAAGAGATTTGCCTGTGTCTACCTAAAACACAGAGAGTGAATGAAAGCAACCTGCATCTCTCAAATTTAACCCAGAACACAATATACTGGCAGTATGTGAATGAAATAGAGAGGGATGATATAAAGTAACCTGGGAGTTTAGTTATGGAAACACATGCACACCTGAGTAACTTTATTCAGAGAAGGTAGTTCTACCAACATGCAATGGGACAGAGTTATCCTGAAGCCTGTGAGGCTGCAGAGATGGATCTCTAAGCAGTATTTCTGAAGTACAGTAGCCATGAAAAGACAGGTTCAGCATTAGGAACAAGACCATGAATCTTCATCGCTTTTTTATATTTTCACAAGAATTTTAGCTCAAAGTTATATTCCAGCCCCAACCACTTGATTGCCACCACTGTTCTGTTTGCTTGGCTGGTGGGGTTGTTAGGCTTAGGGTAAGATTGATTCAGGCACATTGACTATCCTCTTCAAAGAGAGTAAATATGACCATCTCAAGTCATGATGTGCAATAACCCTGACTGGGCAAAAGTAGGAAAAGTAGTATAGATATAGATCTCTTTAAACAATTTGCAAGAAAGCATCCTCAACAAAATCAGTGAATTCCAGGTTTACATGGACCCTATAGTGGATGTGCTCTGTGAAAATTCTAAATTTGAGGTTTATTTAACAGTGTAGTGAACACTTTTATAAATAAATTCTATAAAATAATGAAATGACTTCATCTTAGTAATCTGGAAACCTAAGCCAGGAGCTAGGATGAGAAATGAAAAGATAAAATTTTTATTCTACTAGCATTTTGCTCAAAGGACTAGATAAATTGGATGAGTAGATAAGAACTTTTTCATTTATTTCATTGTTTACAAAGTTAAAGCTAATCATGAGATGAAACAGCAAGTAATGCCAGTTCCTGTGGCGGTCGTTCTAAACCAGAAACCCAAAGAGGAAGAAGATCTCTGGTGGCAAGTTCCACAGGGAGAGGGTTTCCCCCTTCACACTCCAGAGACAATGGTTTAGGCCACTGGGTCACAACCCCCAGGTTCCTGTCACTGGCCTCTTGACCTGTCTATTATGTACCACAGTTCTAGAATATTCCTTGTTACTCGGTTGTTTATTTGTTGTTCTCTCCTCTCCCCTCCTTTCCCTAATCCCTATTCGACTGGATCCCCTGGGACTGCCCTTGTACCCTCAGGTCATTGGTTGTTATCCCTCCCTTAAACACCACTGTCCGAAGCTATTCGGGGCTCTTAGTCACTGTGTCCCTTTGGGGGTAATAAACCTGCCAAATGCACAAACTAAGAGTCCTCCTGCTTTGGGAAGTTCTTTGCTCTCCTGCTAAGCCCTGAGGGCTCCATCGCCTCAGCTCGGCGCGGACTAGTGGAGTCCATTGCCGGCTCCCCAGGGAAGCCTCCCCAAATGTGAGGCTGACGGCTTTCCAGGGTCGCGCTAGCATTCCCTCGCTGAGATCCGAGCGGGAGCAAAAAGCAGGGAACACGAGTTCCCACCTAAGAAAATTTATCATAGAAATAGCATAATTTTGAATGTATGAACTAGATTTACTTTTGAACAATAACAACACCAAAAGCAGAGTAGAACAGGACAAAGGGACTCCATTGCTAAAAGGTATCCAATTAGGGACAGACTTGAAGAAATCCATGATGCTGCTTCATGCACACAGTGCAACACTGTGAAAATGCATAGTAACCAGGTTAATGCTGGGATTTTTAATGTTGGTTGGACCCTTCCCTGCTCAAAACACAGAGTGGTATATTGTAATACCTCTGAGATCTCTCCTGCTGCTCTATTCTGAAATCAGGCAGGGAAACAAACCTCCCCCATTACCTTTCCCCTGTATATCTTAAGGCTGTCACAACCATTCAGCCCAACCACACAGAGAGATGTTTTTACCTGTAATATTTTACAGGTACTGAACAGCTTCTATTTGAACCTGGGTTCAGTGAACAATTTGTAAAGAATTTTTCCATCTTTTGTTCATCTTACAACTCTTATTTATAAAAGGCTTCCTGTAAGAAGTGCAATCAAGATTTTCCTTTGTCCTTTTAATACATGTCTTGAGAAACTCTGATCACTTTCATCACGAGGTAAGGAATATCACAACAGAAAGTGTGATCTTTGAATAGGCCCTCACAAATAACCCATGTGCACTAAAATAAATACTATGATGTCTACAGGAAACACAATGGTGTTAAATCATGTCCAGTATCATTGACACAAAACACATTTCATAGGCAGTCTTAAAAAAACCAAACCACCAAGGAAATTCTGAAGGACACAATTGGGGTGAAGCAACTCTGAATGAACACAAAAAAAGCCATCTAAAACCAGATTATATGGAAAGTTGGTATAACTTTTTTCAAGCTTTTCAAAAATCTAGCAAATTTTCAGTTATTATTCAGGGGACAGAACACCAGCAGTTGCCAATAAAGAGACAACAGAAAAAAGTCTTATTTGGCATTAATGACAGAATAAATGCACTACCGTGGGCAAGAGGCTGCATGAGTTCTGTTGGTTGTAAGACACATTCTTTCTGCCAACAAAACCCAACAATTCACAAAACTGTTAGCTGCATGGTGGATCCAAGCTAGCCTCTAGCTGCTTTTTAAATTGTGTTAACTGATTAATTGATTCAATAAGAAGATGTACCTCACACACATATCAGCTATATACTGTAAACATTATTACAGAACATTTTTTAAAGGGGCCAATTTTATACAGAATCAGTGGTATGATTATCATAATTTTAGTATTATGCCTTCAGAGAAAATTGAACAGAAGGAGAAAAGAAGCAATATAATATATTGCTATTAATGTTTTTATGAATTAGAAAGACCTTTAAACAGTGGTATTCTTATGAGATAAAAATCCTTAACCACATTTTGGTCTGCTGATTCTTCCACTATGAAGAAAAAAAAGGGTGTGAGGAAACTGACACACAAAGCCAAAAGAAAGGTTTTTGTCCTCTTCCAGTTTGTTGTTTGATGGGAGTACCCCCCTAAATAAATAACTAAATATTCCTTTTTAGATGTCTGTATTTGGGTCTGTCTCAAAAAACTCAGAATTCAGAAAAAATATTGCAACAGACAGACCTTACTTCAACTGCTTCCAATAGGCTGAGTTTCAGAAGAACTGTGAAAGGGAATTACTTTAAACTATTTTCTCATTTATTAATGCTACTGCTGAAAAGTTACAGGACTCTTATAATGAAGTAAAATATTCCAACTCAAAAATAACTCGTAATTGTCTAAAAATAGTTTATTTGCCAGCTTTCTGCTTTTACTACTCTAGAGCTGTGTCACAAATGGGAAAATTGCCATTTTTACTATGTCATCAAATTTGAAATATGTCTATTGATTCAACTGAAGTGAGTGGTCCTATGTAGTTGTTACAGAACAAAATGTAGTGTTGAATTTACAGCTGGGTCATCACTCACTTCCAGCTGTTTTTGATGTACTATTTTTACCTAGAATAGTTTCTATTTCCCATAGCAAATTACCACAAGGCTCACGAGACAGTGATATGATCATATATCATTATGAACAAAAAAATAACTGCAATAATAAAGAGAATATTTGAAATATTTTTCAAAAACCCCTAGAAGTTAAATAATGCCAACTATTTAAGTCACCAAAACTTTTCATTCCCTTCAGCAAGTGTTAATATCTCTTCCTCTACAAGTGTAAAGTATTTAAGGACATAATATCTCAGAACCTGAAGGTTTTCTTTTTTCCTTTAATTCCATAAATTTAATAATGTATTTTATTCACTAATATTTTCCCCTCCTTTAGAATATTCAGAAAAAGGTGATCATAATTTCAAAGTCATTCATTGCAAAAATAATTTTAAAAAACCACACAGAAGGTGATGTTTAAGTACACCTAGCTCACTCAAGTGAAAATAGTAATATGTGTACCTGAATAATTGCTATCCTGTAATGAAAGTAAGCCTTTTGAGAATGAGGACTTGTTTTCTTAATGGATTTATGTACAATACAGAACCAGATAACTAATCTTTAAAAATGTTTTGTGGTCAGTGTAACTTGTCCTGAGTTAAAACAGCAGAGGGAATAGATTCTTTTAAAAAAATACTTTTTAAAGATAAGACATATGTAAGTTCAAAACTGTATGACATCTCTGCATATGTTCCATGTGGTTTTTGAAAGACCCAGAAAGTATCTCTGATTATCTTTCAGAGAATGAGATTTTCAGACTCTTAAAATCAGACTGGTCCTAAACCCAACCAGTTTTACAATTTTAAGTATAAAATTTAGGATGGATAGTTCTAAACCCATCTTTTCTACAGCTATGCAAATCTCACTTGTAATAGATCTTACTTGCTGTGTCTTTACAGGACCTCAGAGTTGCTCTGAGGAGCTACAGCATGAACTACATGCCCTATTACTGCAATTATAGTTAAATTCTGCAAATAGCCCAAGGCCTCTAAATGTGTTTCTGAACACAAAGTACACATGATATATGCATTCTAGTCCTCCTGGTCTCTTAATAAAATATGAGATACCAGACTGTGTCTAGGCCAGTAAAAGCCTTTAAAGATATTTCTCAGTTTTCAGATTTTTTTCCCATAGAAATAAGAATGGTTGTAAATTATATAGGAAGGTTGTAAACTGACTGGTTAAAAAATCACCTACCACACACACACAACTCTGAAAAGTTCTTCAGCAACATATGTACTGAACATATTCTCTGTTTCTTCCATGCTTTCTCTTGTCTGTCTTACATGGCTGAGTTTTCAAACTTTAAAAGGAATGTCTGAAGATACTTTCCAGCAGTCTGACAGCAAAATGAAAAACAAAAGAAAACAGAAACCCAAACAAACAACTTCTCCCTCCTCTCCACCCCTTCATAATTTTGTTTTCTGAGGAAAATCTGCAATGGCATAAATTTATCTAGGAACTGGTGAGTATGAACTTATTGGTTGCTTGCATGTATTCTCTCAACCTTCCAGGATATCCCAGAATTCAGTCTGCTGCTCTGCATTTGCTTAAGAACCAGACTTTGCTTTTGTTTTTTCTCGTTTTCATTCTACATATATCACAAAGGACACTTTTCCCTCAGCTCCAGAGCATGCCCCGTCTCTCTCTGAGAGCTGCTGGAATGGAACTGCCACATTCATTTAAGACTCAGTGCAAGGCTAGAGCAAGAGCTGCAAACATTGATATGTCTCTAAAGATTCAAGGCTCAAATACAACTTATTTGCTTGGATAAGAAGGTGAAAAGGTGAGAGAGAGAGCATCTACGTGCTCACAAATGCAAAAAGGAGCAGGGAAAGAAAGATAGCTCTATTTTTGTCCCCTAAGTATTTAAACTGTCATGCACAGACCAGGAGGAAAGGAGTTTCTCTTTACTGATGGCAGAAGAGTTTCAGACCCTTCTTACTTTGATGCTGAGCCAGGAGCAAAGTCATTCTAGGGAAGATGCAACTGAGTCATTGCAGAATAAAGGCTTCTTCAATATATTCTTCCTTTGGGCAGAGGGAATATTGGGGTAAAACTCTGCTTCTATCCACCTCCTCCGTAGATAGAACTGCATAGTGCCTGTGCATCCTGAAACAATTTGAACTGCTTTGGTTGTTGTAAATCTAGATGACTGCATGGTTATGTTCCCCATCCCAACATACTGCCTCCTGACAGGTATAAGAAGCTTTAAAATGAAAAATTGTCTCCTGAATATTCACTGCCGTAGCTTGAGCAATCATGAAGTAGTTGAGACAGTAATTAACCAGAATAAATGGAAGTGCACATTGCAGAATTTCTTACAAGAGACCATTCCTTCTCCAAATAGACATTTTCAACATAAAAAATCTGGAATGTAAAATGTTTGGCACATGGTATTTCACTTCTGGCACACTGAAAAGAACAACTCCTCCCTCCAACAAATGATGCATAATCAAAACAAATCTGTCTCCTTGTGGAAATTCATATGGACCTCAGGATTACTAAGCAGCCAGAAAAAGCCATCCAGTTGAACCATAACAGGCATCTTAGTTTAATCTGTGGTGGCAGAAGGTGTAGTCCAACTTTCAATTCACAATATTTTGAGAGTGAAGGCATCTTTGCCAACAGGCAGACCAACCTGAAACATGAAATTCTGTTCAAGAAAAAGCTTTTTTATGATTTGTAGGGAGTCAAACACTGGAAAAGACTGCCCAGGTAAGTGGAGTCTCCATCTTTCATGTTATTCAGCACATATCTGTATGTTTTCCTGGGCAATGCATTCAATCTGACCCTGCTTTGAGAGGGGGATATCCTACCAGATAATATCCAAAGATTCCTTCGCACCTTCACTATTGTGTGGTTCTGTGGTTACTATATATTGCACATATTTTTATAATAATTCTGGAATAAAGTTGAGAAAATCTGTCCTAAAATAATTGTTGTCAAACCAAGAGTTGAAAATTTTCACAATAAAAAAAAAAAAAAACAAAACCAAAAGCAAATAGATTACCAGTTAAAACTAAAGGAAGCTTTGTGAAATGAGTCAAACGGGAATTTTAGCAGTGACTATAGCAGTGGAACTCTTCATCTATGTTATTACACATTAGCATGCAGATTAGAGATCCAAAAGTAATCACAGAATAATTTAATTTCTTATTTTCCTTCCTGGATTCCTACTAAATTCCAACATATATTCTAGTGTCTTATAGAAAGTTCATATGCAGAAATGACAAAGCAATGACCCAGACATACCACACTGGAGTCCAGATTTGGAGAATGGAATTTTCATTTTAATCACTTTCCCTCCTAAAGACAGTGGAACTTTTAACTGGTTTACCAGAAAGTAGCTCATTGTAAGTTAGGATGCTAAAATAAACCTCCCATAAAACTACCTAAGAAACAATTTATTTTTAAAAAACAACAACAAAAAAGACTTTTCCTGTATATAGAAAGGACCATCAATTTGCTTGAAGAGCACACTTTTAGGAAGAAAAGGTGGTGACTTGCTTTTCACAACAGCAAATTACTACAGATACTATTAAGCAGATGAAAAGTAGAGTGTATTTCTACAGTAAACTTACAGGTAGGGCAAACATGTATTGTTGAAAGCAAATTAGTGATACTGAAAAACTGAAGTCTTTAATGATATTGTCAAATTGTCTTAAAAACCAAACCCAAACCAAACCCAAGTGTGAAAGTTACTGACGGTCATAGCACTTCTTAAAGACTGCCAAACTTCTCAGGCATGTGGTTTTCCATTTTTATTATATGAAGGTCTTAGAATAATGTCTGCTTCTCCCATTGGCTGATAGGACTCTTTTCACTGGAAACTTTTATACAGAAGAAAAGCAGAAAAAACCCTGTTAAATTTGTATTTAGAATGACACATTCAAAAGAAAAGGTCACAGACGACATCTGACATTTGGGCTGGGTAAAGGAAAATAAGGTAAAAAAGTGGACTTTTGCAAGGCACATTGGCACAAAGGACCAACTGAAGTTGTGTGAACAGACGAGATAAAATAGATAAGAAAATATCTGCAGAAAATCAAAGACAGAATTGGCTCCTGAGATTTGCAAAAGTAAATATACAATGCGCAAGAAGAAAGAGGCCATAAAATAGGAGATAAAGTTCAGGAAGGTGTCATTGTAAAAGTACAAGGAGAACAAGATTTTACAGAAGAAACAGGTGATATCAGAAGTAGGAAAGACTTGAGGAAGTAGGGTCTGGAGAAGACTTTTGGAGGCACAACCAGTGACAATGTGCTACCATAAAGTGCTGGTGGAGTGTCAAGGGGGCAGATATAGGAGAAAAGGAACATGAAATAATTTTGTTAGACAAGTGATTTAAGGAGTTTAGAAATAAAAGGGAGATGGAATGTAACTATTAATGACCCAAACAAATTATAGAAGTCAGTTTTGGGCAGAAAAGAGAAGAGAGAGACTGAAACAAGAACAGTGATTCAGGGACCTTGCATGGGCAGAATAGTTTCACACTGAGAATGTCTGTATCTAGTTTCTCCTTCCATACACAGTCTAAGATCAAGAGACATGCTAAAAAGGCAACAAAAAACTGTGCATAATGCAATTACCTTATTGCAATAGCTCAGTGTCAACTACTAGTTTAAAAATTATTCGATTTTTGGAAGGACAAATTCAGTAATCCTCGAAAAAATAAATCAAACTCTGAACATTAAAAAAGCTTTTTCACACATGCAAACAAAACACCAGCTCAATTTTTTGTAATCAAGGTACATCCTACATGCCTGATAGTAATTGTGGTCTAAGTAAAGAAGCATGAATTACTTCTAGAAGCTAAACATTCTGAAATTTCAGATACTGAATGAGTTGCACAGCTAGTACTGGGAATTCTTTTCTGACAATAATGAGATGATATTCATCACTGGAGGATTAGTGAATCACTCTGCATAGGAAGAATTTTAATGTTATTTAAAAAGAGTTAATATACCCCTTCATTTATTTTTGCATAATCAGGTGGATATACATAAAATTAAAATGCTGAATTTTTAAAAAATATTTTGAATAAATGGGTAAATCCTGTTTGTTATCTCACTCTATTTTATGAAACAGAGTAATTGTCAAAGCCCCACACTAAGTGCTACTTTCTGCTTCCCTGATGCTAAAAACATGAAATGATTGTCATGGTTTTAAAATTAGCATGAAGGGATGGAACAACCAAGTTTCAGGATGGTGCTCCAAAGAATACATCATGGAAGAAAGCCAAGTGTCAATATCCATAAGCTTGTAGCAATTGAATGGGCATTTGCTGGTGCAGTGTAGCCCTGTGTAAGTGCATTCCTGTGTCAGTACACAGCAGAAGTAGTATTAATTTGTAAATGTGCAACAGGAAACTGGAGTCAAAATCTGCTTAGCTTTATAATTTGACATGAAACCACGTCAAAAGACCATCTTAATCCATCCTAAAATAACCATGCAGCTACAAAATGTTTATCAGATAAACAATAGCTGTCATTTTGCAAGTAATCAGCAACATACCTATTTCAAGTCCTCACTGGCATACTGAATGTGATTTCTCAGCGAGTCTATCCTGAAAATTTGCACCACTTATAAGTAAATCATCAGCCTTTAGAGCACAGATGTTCTGGCAATCTCTCTCCTACATGGTTCCACATATCAGGTTTTAATAAATTACTTTCCTAAAACTTGCATAGGAGTAAGGTTTTCTGAGGCTTAAGGAGAAACAAGGTAAAATATTTTTCATACTTTTATTTTTTTGCTTCAAGAGCTAGCAATTGGTTGCAATTGAATGTAAGGAAAACCAGCAAAATGTACTTGTGTACTACTTCAAAATAATTTTTCAATCTTCCAGATTAGAAATTTTCAAATATATTCAGTGCAAAAAGTGAAGGATGCAAAATTCCCTCCTAAAAACCTTCTAATATTCAGGGCTTGAAAAGTAAGTAAAATGTGAAATTATTTGTCCAAATGTACACAAGAGGCAGAGAGCATAAGCATAAGTGTTTTTATGGATATTAATCAGCACAAGAGAGCATAATATTTTACGGTTTAAAGCACTAAAATTTCACAAAAGGATACTGAATTGCACACCTCTGTAACTGAAATATAACTTTTTTGTAAAAAATGAATATTTAAAACCAGAAAAAAGTTGAATATTAATTGTTCCCCTACTTTAGAAATCCATGAGGAGAAAAGGTGTTCTAAGGGCCATAACTATGTCATTTTTGAGATATGCAGAGATGGCTATCACTGGGTGAAAAATTTAAAGACATCTCAGAGTAGTACCATATTGGAAAATTCCACACTAATGACATTTTAAAGAATTCTTGAGCTACTCTTAGTGTGTACAGATAAACTCTTTCTAAACAGTTCCTTTGAGCCTGAAAAATAACAAAACTAAAGTGTTGGTTCACTATACCTTGACAAAATGGAAATCTGGAATAAGTTCACTGTCTTTGATGCACAAGTTGATGCTCACTGCTTAACCTTCATCCCCCCACACTGACTTTGCTTTGTGTTGGCAAAATTTAGCAAACCTTGATTACACTATATAGCCAAAATTATTTTATGGCAGTTGTGAGCCATTACCATAAGACAATTTTTTTAAATTCATGGAAGAGAATCCTTGCAGTGTTTCCTTTAAGAAGCAAATAAAAGTGAGAGTGTATTTCTTATACTACTGGATAATCTGATGACATAATAAGTCTTATAACTTAATAAAGTGTAATGAAAATGAGATGACACAAGAAAATATATGCTTATCAATAGACAAAATTAATTTTAAAGCTGTTTTAAATTCTGCTCATTGGAAAACATGAAAAACTGCATTAATTTATCTCTCAGCCATGCTGAAATCAGATTCACAGATGGAATGTTTGAAAACGTCTAGCTTTTCCAAAATACCAAAATATACCTCTGCAAATCCAGAAAGTAAACAAATTAAATCATGGTACATAAGAACAAATTCTTAGGACAAAATACTCTTGTCTCCTTAATTCCATGTGTACAAAACCTGCAGCATTATGTAAATTATAAAAAAACCAAACAGATTATTTATCATTCCATGTCATATATCAATTTCTTCTTTGGAAAGTTAGGAGGTCTCTATATAGAATAGTGTAGACATGAGAGAATGTTCATGCAGGTGTAATTCTTAAAAACATATAAATGTTGGTTCTTATCAATGTTTTTGCAATTCACACAAACCTTCCTTTTTGTCTTCTGCAGCAATCTTCGCTTTTGTGTCTGTTATATCTTTGAAAGAGGCCAGAAAGAGTACTACATCTCCTTTTTCATTCTTTATAGGAACAATATCCAGTAAGCACCAGAATGAAGACCCTGCAAGGATAAAGAATGAATTTAATTCAAACAGATGTCTTTTAGCAGAGAGAGGGGGAAAAAAAAGTGAACTGCTTATTTAGGAGGTCAGTAGTCAGGGAATCACAGATGTTCAGCTCATGTAAATCTCTTTGCATCATTGGTTGAAGCTCTGTAATACTGCTTTCTCCAGAAGCAAGACATTAATTTAAATGCAAAATTTATCTACAGGGATCATTAATAGAGTTTAATGAAGCTGCTTACTCCTCTGAAACCATGCTTTCCTTTGAACTCTCGATTGATGCTGCTTATTTCCTGGAATAGCTTTCACTTTGTTAACTTGGTGTCTGAAGCATTCATGTCTGCTATAGAATCATTCTACCTTAATCATCTGACTTGTTACTCATTAAAACCTCTTGACAGAAGACCTGATAGTCAGAGCACCATTCTGGCTAATTCAAAGATATTTAAATTAATCAGACATCAGACTTAGAATAGAAATAAACTTGTTGCACAGATGGTGAGATACATATCACAAATCGTCTCCAAAATTAATATCAGCTATCTTCCTTACTTTCTTAATGTTTGCCTTTTTAAGACTGAAGTTGTACAATGCCGAGTTTGACAATATTTTTAATTCCTGTCAACCTTTCTCTGTCCACACCTGCTACATAATTATGCAGTTTAAAATAGATTTTTACTGTTTGCGTCACATGTCCTGTTTGCAAGATATGTTGATCAATTCCAATGACATAATTCATAAATTTCCTATTAACACCTCTTGGAAGAAGAAAATGTTGAATGCTAGATGCAAATATCCTAGATCCCACTCCCATCCATGCTGGAGTAACTCAGCTCAGTACCAACCAGAATTTTGTCTCTTTCAGGTTTTAGGTATGAATGCTAACTACTTCTATCTACATCAGCCTATTAATATTATTTATAGGAGATATAAGTACCAGTAGAGAATCTAAAATTTTTTTTGGTCATGTCTTTACACTTCCACAATCTGCTGCTTCACACCATACTCTTTTCAGCATTCATTTACAAGCATAAGTCTACTTAAATTCATAAAAAGAAACAGAACTAGCTCTCTGGACCACTGCTGCCCCAGCTGACTACTGCCAAATGATCAGCTGAGCTTTGGGGGGTCCTTAGGAGCAGCAAGCACATTAGCCACTTCCTGCTGTGCTGTCTTCTGTCTTCAGCTTTGAAAAACAACTGGTCACAGGAAGATCACAGTTAAGTTTTAGAATTTAAATTTTCAAGTGGAAGTTCCCTGGCTGCCTTTTGAATACTGTAGATGAGCATGGTAGGTGAAACAGCAGTTTTCCTTTTGAAGGACCACCACAGTTAAAGGTACAAAAATATGCTTCAAAGGAAATTCATCTGGCCCTGTCTGTCCTGATCAAACTTTCCAAGAGTCACACAGGCAGCTTTGGGACTAACATTACTGGTTCAGCAACCTGGTAGCACTTCCACTTAAGGTATTTTTAAGATATATTTAAAGAAGGGACAGGGAGAAATTGGAAAAGGAGGAAAGAAAACTGGAGGACAGAAAAACCGTGGAAAGAAGCAGACTGGTTTGTATTGGTTTTATATGTTGTTATTTTGAGGTTTGAAGAAAAAGAAAGAAAATATGCCCTTTTAAAAGAAGTTAAAACTTAATGTCAGAAGCAAGAGAAGCAGGACATTTCTATTGTTCCTTCTCCCACTTTGATTCTGGTTTTTTTTTTTTTTTTTTTTTTTTACAGATTTGACTCTATTAAAAATGTTGGGAAAACTGCTCAGTAACATTACTGTCAGAAATGTTTTAAAGAGTCATCACCCTCTCAACCTGAAGTGGTCCATTCAAAGAGAAGAAGCATTCAGAAACCTTACTGCTTAAAAGTAGAAACATAGGTCTTTACAAAATACCATCATAACTTCTAAACTGGCCAAACTCCTACTGGCAAAATTACTTTCTACCTGGCTGCATTCTAGCAGTAGTTTCAGTGGGCAAGAACTCACTCTCAACTCCTTCTTCTAAACACCACCAAGAGGGGCAATGGTCTTTTAAGCAGCTGTTTCAATCTCCCCCAGAAGTGGAAGTATATCTTATTCTTTTCAATTGTTTCATGTCTTTTCTACACACACCCACTCACACAAAATCGCCATTAAGGCCTGAAAGAAAATTGCAGACATCAGCCATTTCAAACAAACCTAATTCAGTTATAGTAATATTGTCTGAAATGATAGATTTGTAGGTTTAAGGGAGTTATTACAACATGGTTAATCATTAGAAATACAAACAAATCGATTTAACATTTAATGGTTTAATACATTGACTCTTTTGTAGAATCAAAGTGTATTTGAATTCTTTACAGGTGAACATTTGTCACTGAACACTGGTCACTGAAACTGTTCCACATTTACTTTCACTTGCTCTTTCTCTCAATCATATTTTCTTTAATTTTCTTTTCTCATTCTCCTTCTCTGTAAATACATCTGAAAATATTTTGACTAAGCAAAGTAAACATGCATAAAATATGGTGTGTGCCACTAAAGAAAACACACATCCAATATATTCACAGGCTACTTTCTCTCCTGAAGAGTTCCAGGCTAATGCCCTGTGTGGTGAGATGTCAGTCTGGGCTGTATTTATACACCCAATCTTTAGAAATCCTAAATCTGTGTTGGTTAATTTGGTGGAGTTTTTTTCTGTTTTTATTTTGTTTGATTTTTTCTGCCTTTTCTCTGAAAGAGCAAATGAATATGAAGTTATTTTTGGACTAGATGAGATATGTGTTAGGTCAGGACTAGGTCAATATAAGGTTGCATTCTGTCAAGAATAGAAGAACTCTCTCTTCCACTATTGAGGAGCATTCTCAGAAAAATACACTGCAATACAATCTGTTTTGCTGGCTTTTACTGAAACCCAGCATCACATAATTCTATAAACCAAAAGCAGAACTTTCTCCTCATCAAAAAAAGTAGTGCCCTATTTTGTTACGGTTCTTTTGAATGCACTCATCTGTGAGACAGAAATTCCTTCCCTGCTTCAGATGGTGCATACAAAGGTTTTCTGTTTTGTCAAGAGCCGTCTATCAAAGAAATTTCTTTTGGAGTTTTATTTATATACAGACTCTTTTTATTGCTTCAAGCCACCACTCTTGGAGAAAGAGTCTAATCTTTCTCTTGCATTATGAAGTGAAGGGTCAAAATATATTTTAATATCCTCAAGGCTTATATAAACACATCACAGGGAAGGAGAAAAGAAACCAAACGAAGCATAATCTTGTCACAAGGCAATTTGGCTATACTCCATGTTTTTTATATACATAAAAAAGAGAGTGCTTTATGGTCAGTCTCTCAACAACCCTTTCTACCTTTCCTCGTTTTGACAGCTAGAAGTCTGTCCTCAGACTGAAATCAAAACAAGGGTCAACAGATCACAGCATTTAAAAGGAAAAATTTATACAGAACCCTGCCATTAGAATGCCAATAGCCTTCAAGGCCAAACACTCTTTTCACTGGAAAATAAGGCCTGCTTAAACCATGGGACAGGCTGAGACCATTAGCTCTGTTGATGAGCTATGTGCACTCATCGTGTGTAATAGGACATCTGTAGTCATGCCCACCCCAGACAGAGCCCAATGGAATACTCAGAATGGAAATATCTTTGGTGGATATTTGGGTATTGCAGAGGTTTCATAACAGAGATTTGAAGTGGGATGATGGTCAACAAATTTACGCAATACTTGAAAAAATAAATAAACTCTGCCCCCATCTTGTTAAAATTTTACTTGATACTTTTTTAGCCATACATATATCTAAGAAATACTTAGAATGAATGATACTCATGCCAAGCTATGGTTTCCTTTTGCTCTTAACAGTCTGGGAGTAGTTTTGTCCAGGAAGAAAAGCTTTAGGCTTCCTTTTACTTTTTGACTTGTGTGGTTATACCTACTTCAATTCCTCGGGACTTTTCTTGCCACACTGCTCTTCAGAGGGACACTGATCCAGTTTATACAGGACAGTTTATACCGTCCCTTCCATCATTCAGGGGTCAGAAATAAAAGATGCACAAATTTCTGTGATCTATCTCCACTTTGTGGTGCAAGAAAGAGGAATCAAGCTCTTTTGTGAAGCTCTGAATCTGCATAACCAAATGTGCAAATACAAAATTAACCAAATGTCATGGTTCCTAGACTAAGCACCCAAGTATCTGAAGAAAGAAAGTAAGTTTATATGGTTTGCATACTAGATATAAAATTCTTGTGACACAAAACAGTAGCTCTTCAAGGTATAAGATATACACCTCTTATGCAAAAGAGGGTAGAATTAAGTTTCTCAAGCCATCATAAATCTGGAATTGTTCTTTTTGTTTAAGTAGATGACTCAGTAAACTAAATACTGTTTTAGGCAGATGCAAATCAAGCCTTAGAGAAAACTATTAAAACACATCACCGTATTTCCAAGGATTTATGTAGAAGACAAAGATAAAAATATTTTCATGTAGATAGCTGTAATAAGTTGTCAACAAGATTGATGCTAAATCCTCAGCATTACAACAGTGTCTCATTGGTGCTTACTAATTATTAGCAAAATAAACCTGCTGCCGGATGCATCATAACACCAGAGAAGTTTGAGCCTGATCACTTCTGCTTTTCCATCTCAGAAAGTGTGCACTTCAAGACTGACAGACCAGGGTGCCAAAGACTTTGTCTAAGGAAAACAAACTCTCTCATCAGCTCACCCAAAGATTCCCAGCCTCACTGATAACACATCATCTTGAAAGTTATGTGGTTTTGACAAGATGTCAACATTTTGTTGAAGAGAGCAAAGTGCAAAAAAAAAACAATGCTTAAAAAAAATTGCAACTGAATTGAACAGAAAAGGAAAGGAGCTGCAAATTCAAGTACTTTCTCTTTTGTAAATATCACAGCTTTGACAATGATCAATTAACAAAGCTAACGCAAGGTTCTGCTGCTTTAAGCAAATTATCACCTCATTCTTCTCCATCATCTCTGTAACAATCAAATGTATAATTTAACAAAATCTATCTTGAAATCTCCTGTTGCAGGTGCCAGCCTATCTGCTATACCCTAGTGACATTCTTTGGTCAGAAAAAAATTGCAAAACTAAGAACTCATGTGGGCTACCATGAAACTGACTTACACAGGAGCAGGTTGTTGTGTTAACATTTTCATACGAGTGGTAAAGAAGACTCAAGAACTTGTTTCCCCTACTTCTGAGCACCAGATCATGCTTGTATCCTGGAAGTAAGTCTCCTTACAAGTTTTAACAGTCAATGTAAATCTATTCCAAAATGGATTTATAATCCATTAGTACATCCAAATTGGATCCATTCCAAGATTTACTTACATCTCAAACCAGAATTTAGTTGTATCCCAAGAATTTGGTAGATGAAAGGTTATAAGAAGATATTTTAATAACAAAGCAAAAATTGTATTTCAGTATGAACAAGTAGGGAATTATTAATCCTGTGGAGTTGATTTAAAACTTGTTAAAAATAGCTCTCCAATCCTCTATATACCCTATGGAGTACCACATGTGATTATTCAAATCTATTACATCTCATCAGAGATATCCAAATCCATCCCTCCACATCTTCCCAGCCTTTTCTGTGCACAGCTTCAACCTCTTCTCTGTTCCTTCTGCTGCCAAGTAATCCAGTGCCTCATGTGTCATACACCTCATATTGCCCAGCATGTCTAACTTTCTCTGCCATCACTGCTGTGATGGTGAGATAAAAGAGGGAAAGGATGTTCTAAGAGAAGAACCTTTTCAGCACAGCAATCTCCTATCCTTGCCTTTCCCGCAAACTGCCAGTGTTAAGCAGAGAGAAGCTTAATTCACAACCCCAAAGTTTCTGTTTGTCACTGTTTGGACACGGACTGTTGGTGTTATGGCAGCTCCTAGTCTGAGTGCATGTCTTTTCCAGCCTTAGTGGAACAGTCTTGGTATGCAGCAGCTAGTACAGTCTGCAGTGAACATTTTATACTCACACTTAATTTATGAGCTCCAGCGCATCTACATTTCAGCTTTGTTTACTCAACTTTCTGGTCTCTCCTTGTATAGCTCTGCTATCTTTCCTTCTTAATGAAACCATTTCAAAATCCTCTAGTTACCCTGAGTTTTTCTTGAACAAAAGCAGAGAACTAAGCAATGCCTTTTAATGCCATGTGAGATACATTATCCTTAAGCATACCACTTTCTTTTTGTCTGCCCTAATTTCCTTTTCCTATCTCCATCCAGATTAGAAAAGAAAACGACATTCAGGGAGATAAGTACTTCCCTGATGTAATACATTTACTGGGTTCCAGTTATGACAATTAGCAAAACACACGGGATTATCTAAAAACTCAGTTAAGTCAGTGAGATGCATTCTGTTTAAATGCAAAAAGCTTCAGGGTAGATTCATAAACATTATCAGTCTGCAACTTACTTTCCCTCCTCCTCCAATGATCACTACTTTGTCACAGTTATATTAGTACAGGGCATTCAGCATTTGTCAACTAACTCATGGGAAAGTACTAATTGAGACAATCTATTCATATAAACAAATGGCTAAAATGAAAAATAACAAAACCAAACAGAAGCAACAGAAAACAAAACAAAATACACTTTCTTCAATATCTTTATACAGACTGCTTCAGAAATAGTCAGGCTCAATCCTTCCTGAGCAGTCTTGTCTTTACTTCATTGCTTTCAATCAAGCAATTTCCAAATGAGCCAAATTTTGCTTTCCCTTGATTACTGTATTTTTGAAATATGTTATTAAAACTGTGTTTATAACCTATGGCCCTTATTCCTTTTGGACTTTCAGAGTCAACACGTAGATACAATCACAGCACTAAACAGGATTTCTCAGCCTACTGTGGGATGCACTTTTGAAAAGAAGGCAAGAATTCTTTTTAAAACAGGATGATCTCTCATATACATTATGTATGTCTGGATATATATTTGTATATATATATGTGAAAAAAC
Source organism: Drymodes brunneopygia (assembly GCA_013400955.1). NCBI lineage: Eukaryota > Metazoa > Chordata > Aves > Passeriformes > Petroicidae > Drymodes > Drymodes brunneopygia. The sequence goes on from VZTZ01001590.1 coordinate 175,256, forward strand.
ACATTTATTATTTTGAAATTGTGTCTTACGTTTTCACATCTGAAGGAGTTAAAGCAAACATTCACCTAAATATAACTGTTTTTAAATTACTTTTTTTTTAAGCTCATTATTTTATTACCTGAAAAGAGAGGCTTCAAAGATGATGTGAAATTTACTGTAAGCAAAAAACCCAGCACTCTCCAAACAGACCACTACACGTCTAAAGAAAAAAATCATGTTTTCTGTTTCAAAAAACTAGTGAAAATTATATAAATAAAAATATCTGCAAAATATTTTTGCTACCCTCACTCTGATGTCTGTGGAAGTGGCAGCCCCTAGAAACAGAAGGCCTGGGGTCTGAAGAATGGGAGATCTCCCAGCACTGGAAGAGGTGCTGGATGCAGCCTCATGCTTATTCATAGAGTTTTCTAAAGGCATGACATGGAGAAAAAGGGGATTCTGCTGGTTATTCATCTACTTGCAGTGAAAGGCTGCATTTTAGAAACTGATCAATTTATTTTGCACTGCTTTTTCCAACAGGTTAGGTCAGAGAATATTTTGCTCTATAATCCTTGTCTATTATTGTCTTATCTGTTAATATTAATCAGAAGTTTTCAGCAAGTTTGAGGATTTTCTATTGAGGTCATGATTCAAGAACTTTAAATTGCACTTCTTATGCAGTCCACTGGCACCTTTCTGGAAGGAAGGGGCTAAAGCTGGGACCTGAGCTGGAATTGAGTCATGAATCTGAACTGATAATTCCATCCTGTCAGTTTTGGGTTTTTTTGTACAAAAGGGCTTCAAAACGCACGCTGAGAAATTACATAACCTGGTAGAGAGGATTAATCTTCCCAATTCACCACTAGAATCCATGTGAGCACATGCTGTAAACAGACTCCGAGCCTGCTCAATGAAACAAATTATAGTAACCCCACCAGTTGGAAGGCAGCAGGTTTTAACCTTCTAGTTATTTAACTGCTCTATAAAATCAAACTGCTTTCGCAATTCCCTACCCAAAACAGTGAGAGGGTTCAGTAGACAGTGCTGACATGAGCCTTCTACTACTCTTCCGAAAAACTGTGGAGCTAAAGCAAGAACCTATGGTAGTGGTCAGCAGAGGAGGGAGCAAATACTCTGCATCAGAATATAGTATGTGAATTTAGGTATCAGGGATGAAATAAGGAAATGTCAGCAGAAGAGAGGCATATGATCATGTGGAGAAATGGTACTTTGAACTTACTTTATCCAAAGAACACACTAACTCATGGTGAGTCAATCAAGCCTTTAGGCAAAGCTTCATTTAAATCTTACAAAAATTAAAGGCAGCAGACTCAATGTGGCCATAAAATTCTGAGAAAAATTTGAAGAGAAGGGTGACTAGTCTGATGTCTTATGAACATCCTACTGCAAAATAAATACCAACATCTCTTACTAAAAATGGATGTATAAAAAGTAGCATAATGAAATATCTTTTAAAAAATAAAAAAAGGCATCCAGCAGTACCAACAGCCATTCATACCAGGTGCAGCTGGAAGCCCGGGGTGCCTGTGGAAACACCATTTGCATCTGTTAGCTCTGAAGGGCATCAAGTTGTAGCAATGTAACAAGTAATAGGAAAATTTACATATCAATGTGGCTCCAGAAGAACAAGTCTTTTCTCAGTGAAATATGCTTTTAATACATCATGTTGCTACTGAAAGAAGATATCCAATATCACCGTGAATGCCATCAGAACAAAGTATCAGCACTGTCAGTAAGCTGCAGTCTTGCTGAAGTCTCATTAAATTCTAGAAAAAGGCCTCAGATGGTTTAGATCACATTGCACACAGGGGATTTTGCTGTCTTTTTTTTTCCTTCTAACTGAAATTCATCCCTTTGTTTTGTCTTCTCCCAGGCTTTTGCTGAATGCTTCACCCAGGCTTCAGTAGAGTTTAAGCCAGAGAACTACAGAGGAGCACAAGCTCTGTCTTCCTCTTCTGCTGCAGAAGCTGAGAATGTCTCTACAACATCAAAACATTTCAGAGGAACACTCTACCTTTCATCAGAAGCCATGGGTCAAGCAAATGAAGGGTTTGGAGAGAAAAGGAGACAAAAATTCCCTCTTCTGTGAAACAGAGGAAAATAAGGACATGTCTTCTGTCTATATTCTACACTGCTTTTTAAAGGTGAAGGCTACCCTGAAATCAGTGAAATCTCCTAATGATTAATGAGTTATATGAAAAGAGGAAATGAAAAAGAACAAGAAAACAGGAAAAAGGGAATAAAAAACCCAAAAAACAAAACAAAACAAAAAGAACAAAAAGAAAAGAGAAAAAAGAGAAAAAAGCAAGAAGTAAAAATAGAATATTCCTTTTATAAAGTTACAGATTATTTTTTATGGCTCAGGTAATTGCAATTAGATATTACCTTCAGATTAATCTTTCAATGTTGCTTTTTTTTTTATTTCCCTCTTCCTGTATTTTGTACTATAATTTAGCAAATGTGAGCAAACCTACCACAAAAGCTTTTTAGCTTTCTTATTTTTAGATGCTGTTTTTAAGGCAGAGAAGCAATGAAGCAGCAGTGAGGCCACATTGCTACAAACTGCTCTGTCAAGCAACCTGTCAAGGGGCTTTCTCTACACTAGTAAGGAGATGTCACCAGAAAATTGAGGTCTTTGTACGGAAATATTTTTTTTACCATTAGAAAATTCTAATAAACACCCCTTTTCTTACTGCTGGGCTTAGCTGCCAAAAGACATGGTGGATTTCAGGAGATTTTTAAAGAAGGCAGCCAGTAAATGTTAAACTGGTACCATACAACTCCCATGCTTCAAAATGCTATTGGGTATTTTTGGACAACCATTAAAAGTATGTATTTAAACTTCTTGTTGGAAAGAATAGATACCATTCTGCCATGAAAAAAATACTTTCTGTAGAGAAGCTTGAGGAAAACCCAATTTTCTTTAATTGTAAAAGAAATTAATTTCTCTTCAATTTCTTCATAATTAATTAATTCTACAATTTTAAATAATATTGAACTCTTTGTCTAAAAAAAGCTTTTCTGTTTTCTTAACACAAGGAATGCATTAAATATAAATGATGTTGTGGAGTCTTTGTTATTCTCCAGCCACATTATTCAACCACAAACATGGCAGTGGATGATGTCTTGTGGCCTTGAGCCTTATTTCATTTGCCTGTGGCTGTCATTGCTGTTCATGTGAGAACACTCTTACACCCAGACTTCAAATGGCCTTTTGCCTGGTGAATCCAATAGCTCAGTAAGAGGGTCTGACTTCCACCCTTTTTCTACTCAGATTCTGCCCATCTGAAACAAGACCTTAATCCTGACCTTCCTGATAAGGATATAGCCTTATCAAAATGCATATTCTCATGCAGTGATGAGAAGAGACAAAATACCTTGATTTAATCTTACTGACTAGTAATAAATGAAGAAATAAATACAGAAATTAAATAACTCATATCTTCCTGACCTTACAATTTACGTATCAAACCTTTAGGGACCAAGAACTACCAGGCACATGCCTAAGACATAACCCAGAAAGTGTTTAAATCAGTGTACACATAGAGGCTGACAAAGTGTCCCTTGAGTCCTGGTGAACTATCACAGATAAAGCAAACTCTTCTTGCAGCCAAGCCCCTAAAGCAGCTTGTAAAATAGTCTCAGCAACACCCATTTGCTCCAGTCCTCTTGAAGTGCAGCAAGTTTTTTAACTCGTGGTTTTTCAAAGCCTTGTGGAAGGGATGAAATAAGGAAATGTCAGCAGAAGAGAGGCATATGATCATGTGGAGAAATGGTACTTTGAACTTACTTTATCCAAAGAACACACTAACTCATGGTGAGTCAATCAAGCCTTGTGGAAACAGCCTTTTTTTCTGGGTTTTTCACAGATACAATGGTGACCACAGTGAAGTCTCTCAAACATCCCCAAATCACAAGTGGCCACTGCTGATTGCATCGTGTTTCACACAGCTTACACATACACAGAAAGAGGCCAATTCCCTTTCAATGAAGGAAGTCTGTGGAACTGCTGGATGTTTTAAAAGGTTGTATGTAAGCACAGACCTCTTTTCAAACACTACAAATCTAATTTTGAGGCATAGGAAACAACTCTGATGGGGTCATAGGGGACTCAAGGTGTGACCTTCTCAGCGACTGAAGATGGAGAGCTTAGACTGGACTAAGTCACTGATTATAGGGCTTATTGTAGCATTATCTTAGGCTGTAACAGAAAAGGAAAAAACCCACACAGCTGCTTAATTGTACTTCAGTTTGAGGGAATGTGAAGACTTCATTTAACTACCTGTACTTGGTATTGACAGATTTCAGCAGAGGTCTGACAGGGAAAAAAAGAAGGGTTTATTTAAATAAAGTTACTCAGCATAGTGTCCAACTGCTTTTAGATTATTCTAAACAAGACATCGAGGAGTGAGCATTTTTCTCACAACTCACTTGAATTCCAAATGGTTAATTTGCATTGCCATTACTACAATTAGACAACTTAATTTGTTGCAGGTGTTTTAAAGAAAATGTAGAAATAATAACAGAAAAAAAGTTTAAAAATCAGCTTCTAAGCAATATAATTTTAAAACTTTCTGAAGAAGGCAACAATCATAAAATTCTTTGTCTTTTAATGATTGTCTTCTAGAATCTAATAGAACTCTGTTAAAGAAAAAGCAAGAAACTGGCTGAGGAACCAAAATAAATACTGAAACTATGATGAAAAGTATATTTTGAGTTGAATTTTTAAAAGATATCTCTCTCTGAAGCTGCTGTGTCTGGTGCCATGGTTCTCTGTGCTAACATGGCAGAACATATTCAGGGTGAGAAAGTACAACCAGTTTATCCTATTCTATGATTTCATTAAAATTCCAAAATGAGACAATTTCTAGTGGTCTCAGAAGGATTTGTCCAAGCACAACTGCTTAAGATCATTCTTCTCTTGAAATCCAAACCCAATGACAATGGCAATGAAATACTGCAGTTCATCCAAGAGAAAGATAATCCACTTTACTCATCTTCCTACCCAACTCCTTGCACACCACTCTTGTTGCAGTATCAGCTCAGAGCAGTCTGGAATTTCCATGAAATTGCATGTGGATTTCTGGGGTTGTTTTAGTTCTAGCAATCATTCCTTTGAATAACAATTGCTGAGCAGAGGTGCTGTGTGAATTCTTAAATGGTGGTTAAATAACTGTGAAAGATCCATATTCAAGCTTAGTAAATTCAGATCAAAACTACTTGTTTAGAATAAACAATCTAATTTACTGATTAAAAACTGAATCAGCTTTGAAATAAATTTAATCAAACTTAAAATATTGAAAAATGTGACAATTAAGGAATCGATGCATGTTCAGGTGTGTAACCTTGAATATCTGCCCCAAAAAACAAGACATGTAGGATCTACATTTTAGACCAAATCCAGAAGAACAAACCAAGAGTTATTGTCTTCATGCATTCATATCCCTTCTAGTAATATTTTATCATAATGTTGTACTAACTATTAAGATTTCAATAAGTAATTTGAGGCACTTCAGTCTATTCCATGAACTGAGAATTACCCCTGAGGCTTGAAAGTGCTCGTTTGGTCTTGTTGTTAGGCCTACAGAGCAAGGCTGTGCTTAATAACAGACTAAAGCCAGATGGGGGGTTCCCCTGTGACACCCTAAAGCCTCAACAGGACAATGAAATGTGGCCCTGTGATAGCCAAACATTGCTAGCTACTTGTCTCCCACTGACCTGTGTTCCTAGCATTGCATCAGCCCAAATAATAGTGATTCTCCATATCAGATAAACTGGAATGTATCCATGCAATCCTTTCAGGGATGTTATTCCCAAAGTTCTTATGTTTTAAAACTTTTTTGTGCAAGAAAACCAAAGTTGAATAAGCTTAACAGCTTCAGAAGTTCAATTTTTCCTCTGAAAAAAACCCCAAACCCAACCCAGATGCAAAAACATTTAGCTAAAATTGATGTTTTGCCTAATTTGGAGCTTGCAATTTGCAGCTCTATTGAAAAACCAAGTTAATTTTTTAAGATAAATTTTGCTTTTATATAAGAAACTCTTATGTTATTTTAATACCTATTCATTTCTGTTTCCCAATGGTACAGAAATCCATGGAAATGAAAAATATAATAGGCAGTATGGGAAATTTTTTCCTATTTAGAAAATGTATTGGTATTGCTTCCAGTCAAATTATACAGAGGGATGCATGTAAGATGGATAGTGGGAATTCTTTTAGCCTCAACAATTTCTCCTTATCTATTTATCTGCGATTCATCTACTTCTCTGATAATTGACCTCCAATCACTTTCTGCCTGTATTAGTAGTTTCTATTACAGGCTTGAAGCACCCCTTTATGATGTAAAAGAATCACAATTTATCTTTCATGACAAAGACAATGAAATGAATGTCTTAACTTCTCTAATTTCAATACCTTGAAATATATCCTTACCGTTCCTAGTTATCGCTATACAATACTGGAGAAAAACAGGTCTTCTCCTTCCAGGTTAAAACAATTTCCCCCCTATATTCAGACATGTTTTGCAATTTGGAACTATATTTGAATAACCTTTCCTGAAACAATTTCAAGAAACTCTGTGAGTCTCTTCTATATGCTAAAAAGCAAAACCAACACCCGCACACACTCCTGAGCCTCCCCAAAAAGACAAGATGAGGAAGCATTTAGCAAGATCTCCCAGAATAACTTCCGACTTTCATACTATGAAGAGCAGCAGTCATGAACACAAGCCAACTAAGGAACATTCCTCCCTTTTTCTGTTAGTGAAATTGAAGCTGCCTTCTCATAACACTCTAAATCACTTTGTAGTCACTATGTAGTTATTACTTTTAGAAAATAACTTTTTAAAACATATAATAAAAGTAATATTATTTGAAGGGAAAATGTTTCATTCATAAAGACAGAAGAAGAGAAAACCTATGAGAAAAACATGGTCTAGACATACGCCTATAAACTCTAGCTATATAAAAAAAGAGAAGGTGATACTCAACACCCATGGATCCATTGAGCCCATGGATCAGTAGGCTCCTGTTACAGTGGTTGAAATCCTTATCTCAAACTTAGTGTCACCTGTTTGAAGATCACACGAGTGTGGCAACAAGAACATATGGAATAAGCACACTGAAAGAAGCTAATATAAATGAAAGAAGTTGGAAGTGTGTCTCATGGCCTGCTGTCTTTCATGCCTCATGCATCTTGACTAGGAAATTGTCCTTAGAAATGCCATGTCATAGGAGTCAAAGCTCTGATGGTGCAACTTGAAATTTCCTGTGGCCTGTGGGGTTGCTTAATGCCCAGAAATTTTCTTTTAGTGACAATACATACTTAAACATAAATTTTACTTTTCCACTTTTTGAAATCACTATTATTGTGTTTTTGTATAGTGGCTGTTGAGAAGAAATCACTTGGCTCATTCAGACATCTGAGCATTTTACTGATGGGATTGAAAATGTTACAGATCCTATCTTGTGGTGACTGTGAATATTTAATTACAGCTTCATCAATAAGGGGTAAAAACTTCAATATAAGAAAAGGCAGAAAAAGCAGTATCATACTGAGTGCAAATAAGAGTCTCACAATCCAGTTTAGTACCCTGAATTTCTCCTATGCAACTTTGTACTGTATTTATATAAAATCAATACCACGAATATAAACATGGTCTTAATGTGTACCAAACTATCCTTATGCAAATCTATTCTTGCGGGCTTGATGGTAGGCACATTAAATCATTACATAGAAATGAACATTCTATATTATATGCATTTACGCTAAGTTTCATTCTTTATGGCTAACAGAATAGGAAAGAGAGACTTACCATTCTTCTTATAGAACATGATTTCTCCTTTAAATTCTATCTTTTCCTCCAACGATTTCTCAATTTGTAGAATCATCTGCTCACTTGTTTCAGCACCAAGTAAAAATTTACAGCTGCAGCTCTTCTGCATGACTTCAGTCCGTGCAAACCCAGCAAGATCACAGAAGCCATCAGAGCAGTAAACAATGGGGAATCCCTTAGCCACCTGAGCATTTGCAAGGATGAAGTTACTATCTGCAGAAGAACACAAAAGTAAAATATGAATTAAAGTCTAAATTCTGCACTGCTTGACATAGTACTTTCTTTAGCATCATGAGAAGGCACAACTGGATAGACATTTAAGAGCAAAGTCCCAACTGACTGCAAACAAGGATCTATAACTTCTGGTTTCAGACTATTATTCTGAAATTAAGTCTAATAACCCACAGATCATACACAATAGTTCTTTATGGCTTTGCACAGTTTGCCTCATTGTTTTCTCAAGCAATACTTTATGATAGCTGCCCCTGAGATAGATGTCAGCACATTAAAGCAACCACCTGACCAAAGACTGGTGACAAATATAAAAATTTTGGAGAAATTTCAGATGTTATGTTATGCTGCCACTCAGACTACTCTGCAGTCTGAACAGACACAGCTACATCATAAAAAACCCAAAAATCTCCATGGTCTCAATAAGATAATGTTGACCTATATCAATGCTCAAACTAATTTATTCTGTATAATTTTGCAAGCGAATGCTTAGAAGCACTGTTGAGTGGCACACTAAGCTACGTGGAATTAGGGACATTCTAGACTACATGAAATCATTTGTCCTTTATAGGGCGTGGGGTTGATTTTGTTTTTTGTTGTTGTTGTTTTGGGGTTTTTTGTTTGTTTTTGGTTGTTTGGTTGGTTTTTTGTTTTCTTCATTTTTGTTTTTGGGGAAAAAACATTTCATCCAAAATCAGTTGTCTGTCTTTCGGAGCCCCATCCTACTTCTCCCATATGAAATAGGCATATCAAAATTTCACCATTCTGTACTATGTAATGCTTTTTATAGTTTTGCAGTGTGTTTAAGCTGCAGCTTTCATGTACATTCAAGAGTAGCATATTGAAATGGACATCAATCAACCAAATGAGGTGTCCTGATACGATTTCAAATCTATGGCAAATCTAATGGTCAAACCTATTGGCAGCCTAATAGCTCATTCTCATCCCTTGCTGAAATGTTTTTGGAGGCTTTGTGCCCCAGACCTTCATCTTCAGTCTATGTCAACAACTCGGGCCATTTACAGGTTTTTTCAGTTATCAGGGACACCCTTTCCAGACATTAATTTCTCGTACAGATTTTTTGCTTGTGTTTCCTGATCTTGAAGTGAGAAAAAAAAAGTTTCATGGGATGAATCTGTCTAGATTTCACATCGAGGGAGGAAAAACAATTTCTTGCCTATTGCTTGTTAAGGAATGTTTACCTTACAGCTTGCTAGCAGAAGCTTAGGAACAGTCTAGTCCCAAGACAGATATCTCTCATTTTTCAGACATGTGCAAGTGAATTCATGTGTATGTATTAAGGGGAAATACTATTAATTAACCCATAATCCCTTGATAAATATTCATAAATTTAAATAGAAAGAAATGAATTATTTTAATGGAAAACTCAGGTTGATATACCTAATCCCCATACAGGGATATATTATTTATGATTGGGAAGGAAGGGACAGAATTCATAAACTAAAATAGAGGAAAAATAAGTCTGTTTTTCAGTCTGAACTGTCACAAGAGTTCTACATCTGTGAAATCCCAATAACTTCAGCTATGCTACTCTTCAATTACCCAAGGGATAAAATACTGCCTTATACTACTTTCAGTATTTTAAAGACAATACAGGTTTATTAAATGATCAATTTTCTCTGAAGAATTTCTTTCAATTGCCCGCGTTTTGTACAAATTTAATTAAATTATTTCAATAAATGATTGTTATGTTAAAACAGCCTTCTCCCATCTACCAAATAATGTGTTTTTAAAATGCATTCTAGGTCAGTGCAGTGCTTGACTTAGCCTGTCATTTTTATTTGCCTAACTGGGGAATAAGTATCATTACCGTTCATGAACTAACATGCTGCTCCCCCTGTCAACACAAACCTAAATCCCCATACTGCCAAAAGAATTAAAATCAAATGCTTGAGGTGAATAATGACAGTGTGACAGTGCAAGACCAGCAGACCATTCATACCAAATATATTTGTAGCTATCAAATTAATTTACTTCTCTGTTTATTATTGTTTAAGACACAATTATGTGATGCAAAGGCTGCTGTGGGGTTTTGTTTTTCTTTTTACTTCTAATTTTTGAAAGTTGTATGAAGCAGAATGTGGAACACCTAAAGGAGAGAAAGAGTAGAGAAGATGTGCAGTAGTGTATGAATATCATTAGGAACAGGAATACACTGGAATTAACCAAGCATACCATGATATTATGAAAAATGTAAGGTGGCCGAACTATTGTCGTTTACACCAAAATAAACCCAGAGTAATTGTGGTTGCTTTAACATTCATGGAATAAACCAGTTTACTGATTAATACCAATCCAGTACCAGCTAAAATAAGACCCAATCTTTCTCTTAATATCAGCAGATGTCTGATAAGGCTTGTAAGTCTAATTTTGCTAAACTTTTTGACTTCAACAGCAAAGCATCAGAAAAATACAAATATATTTGCTGTTCTTCTTAAGCTTGAAGTTCAACTAAAAAGATGAGAGATGCACCTATGATCCCAAATTAGTACACTGAGGGACATATCTAAATAATTTGTTGAAAAATTTCTTGTCATACTAAAAAGGATCAAGAAACATTATGCCCAATAATTGCATGTATCATCCAATTCTTCAGTAATGTTGATTAAGTGATTAACATTTACCTATTGCGTACAACAAATTTAAAAAAAAAAAACAAAAACCAAACAAACCCATACTTTAAAATATTCTGGTTAAAAGTTTGTTTAATTCTGTAATTTGTTTTTAGTTCTTCGAATCTTTAATATCACTTGCTATTTACTAACGCATGTAAAACACTATAAAATATTTCAGAAAACAAATACTGAGGGTGAAATTTCTGTCACTCAGTCTTTGTTGTGACACAAATAAAAAACCCAGCATTTAATTTAATTATCTTCGATGATAGCCAGCTGGATTTTAAAAACTGGAGTAAGATAAAAGACATTTTTTTAGAATAATTTATTAGAAACCTTTGGACTGGAAGACAACACATCTGCTTAATTTTGAACTTACATTAGGAAAGTTGCAATGAGTGATACAAACCTGTTGGTCTGTGTATTTTGGTATATGTTTGTGTGTAGATTGCAACACTTCCACAATAATATGGAAGTTGTTGAATTTCATTTTATGCTTTCAGCACATTGGCCTGAATATTATTTTATTGATCAGGGTCTTTGATCAGGAGACAATATTAGCTTACTGGTGGATGTTTCTTTTAAAATTTATTTTTAGATAAGAAAATATTTCCAAGCAAATTTGAGAAAGATGTAACCTTGAGCCTTTGGGGAATTTGGAACAGAGCAGAACTGCTGAAAATCTGTGAAAGGAAGAGCAGATTTGGACTACTGAGGAATAAATCTGGTGCAGGTAGCTCAGTTTTCCAGCAGATTGAGCTCTGGATGGAAGCCCAAGACAAGAGACCATGAACTGCCAACTCTTTGGTTGGCAAAGGGCACAAAGGTGGGTGATGCCAGCCACATGGATGGACTCTGAGGGACACAGCAGGAGCAGAGGACTCAGGAGAAAGACTTGTGTGAGGAGAGACTGTGAGGGTATAAAAGCCCAGGGATTCCTTTGCTGAGGGTCCTCCCCAGAGGCACCGGCTGGGGCTGTTTTTGTGTTGCTACACCATGAATAAATGGCTTTATGGAAAGAGCTATCTGACTCTCTACTCTGGGAAAGCTGGGATGGATCAGGGAGGCAAACCTGGTGTGACTGTGAGTGTGGGGTGTGCAGGGAGTCAAGCGGGCACCTGTCAGGTCACTGGAGCCACCCACAGGGAAGGGGCCTCAGTCCCAGCAGTGCAATGAAATATTTCTCTGGGAGTGCAACTGCCAGAGAATCCAGAGAATGGGCAGACTGGATCTTTTTTTGACTGTTTGACCCTAGATTTCAGCTCAGAAATTAAGTGCTGTAAGTTTCTGCAAAATAAATTTTAAAAATTCAAACTGGATATTTGTGTGTTAGCTTTAGGTAAAAATACTTGATTGTTTGTCCAAGCCTGCACAAGTTGTGTGAAGGATGATTTAGAAGTGCTTCTGTTAAGATGGGAAAAGAAGCCTCAACACAAAATATCCAACACTCACAAGGTTTTCCTTCAGCAGCAAGACAGTAGAGATGGATGAATATGAGAAAGGTCCCTTGCTCGTCAGTGCAATTTAAAAGCAGATTTCTTTCAATTGTGATTCTTTTACTTTAAGCTCATTTTCTGTGAAGATCAAGTTACTTTTTCAAACGAAAGGTTGAAGGAAGACTATTAGGAGCTTGCATGCCTGCCTTAATTTCAGAAGGAGCACATACCAGAGAGGATAGGACATTGATCAATAGAAGATTCATGTGGTTTTTGGAAATCTCTGCCAGAAACACAGCATAAAGCCAGAGACAATCAAATAAGACGAACCAGCACCACGATAACTATACCTTCAATCACAGACTTAGACTTTGTTGCCCTGCTTCAATGACTTGATACCCAAAAATCATAACTGGAGAAACAGAAGTTTAGATCTCATGCCATCTAATACAGAAAATCTTATTCAGTAAACATCCCATGACAGAGATTTAGAATTGAGACAATTAAAGGAAAAGGCTTTATGCAATACTCTTCCTCCTAATTAACGCCCACAATTTATCTGACACTGTGTTACATTTATACTCTGCATTCCCTTCATGAATCCTACTGTCATATCTAGCAAAAATGTTAACAGGGTTTTTGCTTTAGTACTGTGGCTATCAATCTCATCATTGTGCTTCCCCAGTTCTTTTAACAGCTCTTTTCAATCAAAGTCTAGAAGGTTTTTTGAAGCAAACACTTGACTTCTTTCGCAACTGAGCAAAGCCAACAACCATTCTAATTTTAAATATTAAATTATTTAAGAATTAAAGAGGAAGAAAAAATCCTACAAAAGAAAAAATCTATAGCAATCAAAGAAGCTGCATTAGATAAGCTAGTGACTCACATAGTTACTCTACAGATTGTAGAACAGTCCACAGTTCTTTTGGATGAAAGGATTTGCTACACTTAGATTTGATTCCACAGTTTGTACACAGGCGACTTAACAAGGGAAATCTCATTCCAGGTTCATGCAAATTACTCTGATGGAGAACATGACCACATTAACAGTTAAGATTACTGATTAATTGAATGATTAAAGTAGCATATGAAAACATTTAGCTTTATGTCAGCACATTTAGATGCAAGTGAATTTAATTAGAGCTCAAAATCATTTGCCAGCTAGTGTCTTTTGAGTCCGATCGAGACCAAGATGATTTTTATGATGCATACACTTCCCAATATTAAAATTCCTCTTGAAAAATCTCAGTAGAGTTGCCTGGGTCACTAATGTGAGGTGATCTAAACAAGTCAGAAAGAAAGCTGATTATACTGATACTTTCTCCCACTCTTCCAAAAAAATTCATATTCCAATGACTTTAGACCAGTACAGTGAAAGGTTAAATTATTGCATTAAAATGTAAAAGTATGGACTTATCACTGTAACTCACTGTGGCTTTTATAAATTACTTAATTGGCCAACTCATTTCATTACAGGGAAATATATTCATAAAATTGGGTAACAGCTACAAATTTATAGTACAAAACAGTATTTGAATTACGCAGCCCTATGAACTCGGCTCAAGGGATGAGCTTCCATAGCTCCCACTTGACCTGAACTGACAGGAATAATTTCCAGTAAGTAGAAAAGTTCTGGATTCAGCAGCTAAGAAATAAACCTTTCACTTTCTATTTACAATAATATTTTGTCTGACAGTGAAAATGCTTTACTGTATGCAATATTTATAGCTACAAGAGGAGTTAATCTGCAGTGCAGTTCAGCATGGAGATATCTAAGTGAAATTTGGGCATCCGGTTGCTAAATCATTTCCCAGTCTTATTGATAAACAAAAGATCATAAGCCACTTAAGAGGCTCAGTGTTTAACGATCTCAAACCCAGCTTTCATTGCCATTAGTGCATCAGGTCAATACTGGAATAATGGCTGCAGCTTTCTGCATGACCAGTAAAATTACCTATTCCTATAAGAAAGCAGACCAAAAAGCCAGACTGTATCAGAAAGAAATAAAGTGAAAAACAAAAACAATAGTAACCTCATGGTGAAATGGGCTTCTGGCATCTTAGTGAGGAAAAAAAATCGTTTGTTCCTCCATTAGAAATCTTTGTGCATGCTCCCATTGCTTTTCCAATCTCAGTATCATTTGCATCTACCTAAACTCTAAAATACGACACTGAGAAGGACTTGGTTGAAATAGCACTGCTGTGACTGCTCATTTATTATCACAGAGCACCTTTCAAATAAACAATCAGTGCAACTGTAAAGGGTGAACTATAGTAAAGGAGAAAAAAACTTCATCAGAGATGACTTAAACTTCAAAATTAAGCTCCACTAGCCAAAGTAAATAGCTGCATCTTTTCCTCAGAAGGAAATATTAATTAGTCTAAAATATATATTTGCTTTTTTCAATATTTTTACCTGGATTTACAAATTTACATATGCCAGTTGAATAAAGGTTGCAATGAAAAATTTCTTTTCCCACCCTTAAGCTTTGTTGATATTGACAAAATTTTATTTTTCAGTAAAAAACTATTACATTCTGTTTGATGAGCTTTATTTGTTTTATTGATTGTGTAGTGGCTGCCAGTACACAGTGCAGATGTAACTAAAAAGGCTATATTGCAGCTGCCAAATATTTACATGCCAGTTTTATAGGCATTGAAGTGCTGCAAGTAAAACAGCACATGGTACTGGAAAAAAAAAGTCAGAAAAACGAAGACGTTAATAATCAAAAGACACGGCTGCTCATGAGTCACCAGCACGTTGCGACAAGGTGCAGTGTTACTTGCTGGCTGCTTGATTTTCTTACAGAACTGAACCCTATACCCCTCATGAGGGAGTTCAGCTGCTGCTCAGAGTATTCTGTGAGTACCCACTGCTCAACAGGGTGCACAGGTTCCCCTTTCCAAGGGAAGCGTATTTTGCAATTTCTACAATAAAATACATGGAAATTTTAAGTTCATCCACCAGGGAAAAGGACCATTTGTGTAAGCCAGCTATATTTGATTTGCTCTTTGGGTTTTTTTCCAACTGTTCCATTGATTTAAAAGTCACCTGGAATTTAGAAATGGAATTGCTATAAATCAAACTGGCACATAGGGTTCTCATAAGCTCAAATCACATAGCCCAATGATTTAAGTGTCTGGGACCATGACTTGCTTTCAAGTGTTCAACCAAGAAAAAGGTTTGCAGACAACACTCTTCCTGAATAGAAATATTTTCAAAGACAAGGGCCACATTATAAACAAATATTTATTAATGTGATCCTGTCCATACCTTCCTTTATCACTTGTCTGAAATAGAAATGAAATAAGGAGTTGAAAGCTGTTTTGTTTACAGCTGTGTTAAGCACTATGTCACTTACTCACAATTGATGTTGGGTTTACAGACATACTAAATTTTCACCATTTCATAATATTTTGTGGGTTTAATATTCTACACTTGCCTTTACTACATAACATGCCTGATGAACCTATTTATAATGCTATTGCAGTGGATAACCCTTTGGATATTTGCACTCAATATTCACACTGCTACTGATACTGTAAAACATGGGCAGCTGTATGTTGCAGGTTCTGCTGAGAGAACTAGTGGAAGAATACAGGGAGAAAGATTTACCAGACATTTTTCTTGCACAACTGAGAGGAAGAACATAAGCTAGACATTTTGAAGCCAGTGTGAAATGGTTTTGAAAGATCATGTTCCTGGCTCTTTGAAATCAAATGCTCCTTTTTTCTTATGAGAGTGTGTTAATTATGGAGTGGTAGCTCAGGGGCTTGGAAAATATCTTGATACCATCTCTACTGGAAACAAGAAACTGAATTTCTGTGTAATGTGATGATGTGGAGTTCAAAGACTATTTACCTACTATTGGGAAAGTTTCATCTTATCCCTTGAAATGAAGTGGATATGCTCTGGAAGACTCAAAGTATCCAGAATTTGTTGCAGTAAGGGACCACATATATAAATACACAGCAAAATTGCCAGGGTTTTGAAATTAGTAGAGTTCATGGAAATTTGTTTCCCCTTTGAAAATGACCATGTTAAAAATTTTTTTTTTATTCTATATATCCTATAGAAAAGAATGTTTTCAATAAGCTCATAAAGCCAATATTTTCAACATAGAAATGTAAAGAGACATCAGTGCAAAATCCTTATGGTCCTTCTGCTTGCTTCTACCATGCAAGGCCAGAAGGTATTTACTGTCCACATGCTGAACAAAGGGAACTTTCAGCCACTATTCCTGAGAATGAAGGAGGAGAAATTCCACTTGCAGCCCTGGAATTGACCATGGAAGAAACAGACCAAGCTATGCCCTGTGAAGAGACTCTAGTGAGGCATGAATCATAAACATTCTCCTCTGGTGGCAGTGGGGCATTTCATGCCAAGGTTCCTCACCTGAACAGAATTATGTATCCTCAGGACAAAATCAGACACATTTAAACCAGACACATTTGTGTTTAAAGTGGAAGCAAAAGGGACAGTGGCCATCCTTCCTCAGCACCATCTGCCTAATGCAGCACTTGGGCTCCACAGAGGGTGATGCAGAATCCTCAATTTTGCATATGAGCTCCATTTTCACAGGTGAGATACACAAACAACAACGTCAAAACCAATATCTGTTCAGATACCACATATTGCTATAATATTCTCTGAATAAGAAATTTTTCCATTTTATAAAAGTGCTACACTACCCTGAAGTTGTTACTCAAAGAGGCTCAAAGCTGATTTTCACATATGCTAGCCCATACACATGATTTCTGGGCTTTTCACTGTCACTTTTACAATCCCCTATGACTCCCATGACAATTTCATGACAGCTTGTGGTGAGTTTTACTGTATTGATTTTCCCCTATAATTATTGTACTTCAATCTTAAGGTGTCAGAATTTTAAGAGCAACCATTTTGAGCCTTTGTAGTTTATATGCCCATCTCTCAAACCCTGAAATTAAAGGATAATCTTGAGTTCATTTTAGTGGGGAGAAAAAGCAGACTCCGTTGTGCCTATTCCAATGAAATGAGTTCTCTGCAAACAGCAAGAATTTCTGCATGCAGTTTTCTCAGAGAAGCAGCACTAATCTGAAATAATGCAGTGGAAAAAAAAGTCGGTTCCAAGAATTCTCTTCTGAAAAATGGACACAAATCATATTAAAAATGGTTCATAAAATAATGAACAGTGTCCAGGAAATGTCATTTCCAGAGGGGAGTATTTGCCATAATAAAGAATTACACAGTATATCCCAAACTCACCCTTTCTGAGTAAAAATATCCTAAGAATTTCAATATAAGGATCACTGACATTATCTTGAGCAAGCTCTGTAAAAAACCAATATTTTGAGGGTGGAAAAGGATGAGAGGGAGGTTACAGGTGAGAATGTAAATAAGCAATCATATTCAAAGGAAAATGATTCATCCTGTAGTGGATTTCTCAGCTGAGAATGATCTCATAAAAAATCCAGAGGAAAAGTGCTAAAGATATGTGGAAGGGCAAGTTTTGTTGTAGAATAAACAAGTAGAATAACCTTAATGGAAAAGCATATGTGTGAAGTAGACATGGGCTATTATTTCTTATAGTAAATTTTCTATGGACCTCGTGAATGACTGACATGGCTTGCAGCTGGAGTACCTGAGCTTGGACCTACTGATTTATGCAAGATATACAAATAATCAAGGAAGAAGCTGCTTGGGGAACCAAAACGGCTTGAAGTGAACAGCATAAAATGGTCTTCTGGAGAAAAATCCAGATTTTGGCTGAAGAAATAAATATGATCTGAAGATACAAATTATCTGGAACTTCTTTGCAGTAAAGGAGTACATAAATAAATACACAGTGAAATTGGCAGGGTTTTGATTACCTTAGAAGAAGAAAAAACACTTTGGACTAAGTATTGTCTCAATGGAAGAAATCAGGCACAGGAAGTGATTGCTATAAAAAAATTCACTGAACTGAACCCAAAAGGATTTAAACAGTGCAGATAAGAGAAGAAATAAACCAAAATCATGACAGGACTGAAGATAGTTACCCAAATCTAGACTTTTATGTGTCTGCTTGCTTTGTTCTATTTCTAGTTCTTTTTTATGGGAAATAAAGAGACTAAGTATCACAGAACCGCCTTTGGCATTTCTAAAGCTAAAGTTTTATTCTGCCATAGAACAAAACCAATACCTCTTCCCAGCTCTTTTCCCCAAAGCACTTCTGAAACATAAAAACCTCAAACCTTACTTCAGAAAGGGACCCTCAGGAGAACAATAGGCCAGTGCTCAATAATTAATGCAAGTCCCAAACCTCCAAAATCCCAGGAAAATGTTATCTATTAACTGTTATGCTGTGAATCAGTATCATTAGGGAACCAGGTAATGTTTCTGAGAATTCTATCAGTCAAAACATATAAATTCCACTTGGGGTTTTAACTAAATTCTTCTAACTGGTACAAAATATTTTAAAGTGAAAAAGCCCCAGTTGCTGGCACTACACTTGTCAGACAAAAGCAATATAACTTTTGTTCCACAGCAAAAAGTTATAAGAATGCTGAAATTTAATTCCAGTGTTGTTATGGGAGGTAGTTCAAAGTCTTGATTAGTTTTTCCGGAGCTCAATCTGAAGAAAGTGATGAAAAATATCTTGACAAATGGCAACAGGTGCTTGTGTCTGGTTGCAAAGTTTTCATGCTAGACAGAATCATCTTATTCATTTTGAGAGTTTAGAAATAATTTGTAGAAAGCCAGATATTTATATCTTTAACTCATCAAGTAAAAGTGGCACTGAGAAAACAGAGAAAAATACTAAAAATACGGAAATAAGGTGCCATAAATTACACTTACTGAAAACACCAAAAGTAGAGGAAAGCTATAAATTACAACATGATTATACTGCCACATTTCCTATGCAAACTGATGCTATAAATTTGAAAAATCATTGCTGCTCTAGATACTGTTTTGAAAGTAAAAAAATAATTCAGAGACTAAAAATCAGTTAGAGAATTTAACCAACAGCATCATATACACCAGCAGAAATGCTATTTTCAAAACAGGTGGCCAAAACACCAAAGCAGTGTAAAACCTTTCCTTTAACCTACTCAACCTCAGTATTGGGCAGGAGGTTCAACTCCACTAGAATGGTAGGAAGTGACTTCTTCAAGGGGTTACTCAGAATAAGAACCCATATTTATCATATGTTGAGGGTGTGGTGACCAAAATCCTTCACATCTAGCATCATCTTAAAGCACAGGAAGTGGGTAACATCAGCATCAAGCCAGGATAGAATTCAGAACACTTCTGGACTATGTTTACACAGCCAGGCTCTAAATGTTGAGTAAATGCACCTGACCGTGCCCACGGTCTTTCCTTCTTGCAAATAAAGGTCAAGGTGAGATACTGTAGAACTAATTTCTTAACTTGAAATCACTCTGAGATACTGTAGAACTAATTTCTTAACTTGAAATCATTCTGAGGAAAGAGGAAAAAAAAAGGTATTTTTTTGTTGTTGTTGGTTTTTGCTGGTTTTCCTTTTATGCTAATTAAATAAGGTTCATGAAGTAGGAGTCTGAACTTGTGGATTGCATTGTGATGCAGGAAAGTTATTCCATCTCAGACCACTCCTTACGTGTAAATATAAGTAAATAGGGCCATTACACAAATTGTGCAAAATAGCATGAATTAACTTTCTTAAGTTACAACAGCAATAATGAAAACTCTGGGCAAAAAAATTTACAGCTTGTGATCAAAAAAAAAAAGCATGAAGCATGACCTTAAAAGTCAAATAACCTCACACAAGCATAGAAAACATGATATAGTGGATTTTCATCAGAAATAATAACAAATGTTTTGTGGTGTCTTAGGTACTGTAGTTGTAGCCTTGGCAATACTATGGGGCTGTTTCTTATGGCTTTGTAACCTTTACCTGCATTTACTGGGGAAGTTTTCAGTCTCTGTAGTGTTATTTTTCCTTTATTCTCCACATACTCAAGTTCTTATATCACGGTTCTTTCTAGCCTTCCACCTGCAAGGCTGAATAGTGATGGGCTCTCACAGTAAGCATCTAACACTGGTTTAAGAATGACCCTTTCATTCCCATCGCCTCCTTATCTCACTTCATAAGACACCAGTTTATCAGACAGAACCAAAACACTGTGCACAGGCAAGTAATTAATACTGATTTATGTATCAATAAGTGTTAACCTGTAAAAGGTGTATACACAAACTTAACAAGTAATAAATACACATCACTACTGGCTAATTCATCAACCAGCACTATGCCATCATTTAATGATGACAAGCAATGGGGAAGAGAGGGAGGGTTAAACGAGGTTCTGATAAAAGTGAAGAGCAATAGAGAAAAAACAGGTGAAAAATCATCTACCTCACGGCCAAACTCTGCACTAGAGAACTGCCCAGAGCTCTTCTATGAATCCTGTCACTGCTTTCCAAGGTGGCTACTGGAGAGTTTTCCTGTTCCCATTGCACTCTCTATCCTTTGCCAGTGTTACTAACTACTTGCACTTTGTTAGATGCTTACATTGTAGGGTGCTTTATGGGCATATACACACAAAAATTAAAAAATTTCTCTAAGCTGCTTTAATAATGAACCAAAATTTAAATTAAGAGACACTAAAGAAGGGAACAGAGAGGGAAAAAATTAGAAATAGAGGAAAAAAATGTGGTTTAAAAATGGGGGTGAATTCAAGAAAGTTGCTATTGACATAATTGGCTTGCCACTTCTAGAGGACTCTGTGGGATACAGATGTCTGCAGAGGTCAGATTAACCTCTTGGCTTTGCTTTCTCACTCCATTAAAGATATTCCAAAGAGAAAAGTGCATAAACAGTAAGTTATAGATATTATCAATCTATTTTTATTAAATCCATCATAAGAGGTAATTTTTTATAATAACACCTTGAAGTTTATTTTTCACTGTATAAAAAGGTGCGACTGATTAGAACCATTTAAAACTAATTGAAATCGTGTCATAGGATTAAGTTTTGGTCTTGTCCCAGAGCAGTATTTCCCTGTGTTTCTAGTCCACCAACTAATTGCCTATATTTCAAAGGGTTTTTCAGAAGCAGGAAGTGTATTAGCTATTTCTCTGGAAGTACTACTAATTAGGTTTTAATTAACTTTTAAATTTGCTTTTAAAATATCTTGTCCATATAATCTCTACATTGTAAGAGCATTACTCCAAAAAAATATTCAAATACATGCATATATTTTAAATTAAGACTAAAATGAAATAAAAATTTAATCAAAGTTTCAAGTAAATGAATTTTCATTATGAAAAATGGCTTTATGAAAAAAAAAAGAAGAAACCAAAGGTAATAAGGATAAGTTCTTTTTTTAGCATTTCATGCACCATAGTAATGAAAATATAAAACAGCACACGGGGAAAAAATCAATTAAGAAAAGAAATAAAGAACACCATTTCCCAAAACTTTTGTTCTTCTCAGGATGTAACCTCCATAAAGGATTAACCAACATTTTTGCAGAATGCAAGAAAAGTAAATATGCTTGGATCTCTGGAAAGTAATACACTGGTGATATTTCAGTAAAGGATTTTCAGTTTGGCTTTTTATCCCTACATTTTAATGAATGAGTAAACTGGAAATGTATGAATGACATTTAGAGGACCAAATTCCATGCCACAGACACTAAATTTCATTCTTCAGAGGCACTGTCAGTAGTTTCTTTCAGTTATAGAGGTCATCCAGATCCTCTGCTTTAAACAATGGTCAAACTCATTTCTCTTCTATTTACCCACTGGTTCTGGCCTCCATTGCCACTGCAATTCCCAGAACTAACATTGTTTCTTTGGGTGATATGAATCCCTAGGAAAGGGGCTTTGTGTTGATTATTATGGTATCTGTCTCTAACTGGATTTAGGAGACAGGAAATAATGAGAGGTGAACAGAAATATCATTTGCCTCAAACTTGAATTAAGGAAGAATCTGAGAATCACATGTTCTTGATCTTCAATCTACAGTACTAAAAGGTTATAACACAAAGGTTAGTCACAGGGACCTTTGCCTATGCGGCATTTAACAACTAATCTTCCTGAACAGCTTTCTCTTCCATGTTGGCTTTCCTAGAGAAGAATGAATAGCCTCACTCAGAGTTTGAGTCCCTTGATCTTATCCCAGACTTCAAGAGCTACAACTAAACCAGATTATTCTATCAGCTATATGCCCACAGTAGAAAAGTGAGTAACCTAACAATCATTTGTACATATTTCACCTTCCACAAGAAGTGAAGGAAACTAAAAATTACGTTTAACATTTTCCTTTGTAAAGAGAAGCAATGTTAAGGATTTCACTTTACAAGTATATTCCTGTACCGTGTTGCCACATTTTCAATTACAATCCAGTGATGTTCACATTTTCCAATATATTTGTATGCAATTATTTGAATATTTAACTTCTGGTTATTAGTTTCTCCTTTTTTTACTGACATACCAGACATTTTCAGGTACTGCTCATAGTTATGCTGGAGAAGTAGGAGCTGATGCTAATTGACCCAGTCCTATTCAGATGTTGAAACTAATGAGTAAGTTTTTACTTTCTGTAACTCAAACCAAACTAGAAGAGACAAATGGCCCATTTATTTTATTTCATTTCCAAACCCAAAATGAGTTGTTTCTAAAAAAAACTTAAAGAAAAATTAAAATCCATATCTAGCCAAACACTTGTGTTGCTACATGGACATGTAAGCAAGATTTATAATGATCATGACAACTTATTTTTGTAATGGAGGTGTTTCATTTCCTAAGGGATTTTTTTCTCTGCAAAGTCACAAGTAAACAGAGAACACATTCATAACAAGATTAATATGCAATCTATAAAACTTCTCAGGAACATGATAATTCACAAGAAGCCTGTTCCTCAGCTGTGAGACAGATGTGCCCCATTGATGTTCCACTGTGTTCAGCACCCCGTCTCAGAATGCAGAATTACTGATGGTTGACTGGTACCATTAGTGATGCACCACCTGCTTTTTTCACTCAAACTATGTCCAGGCCAGCTTTGGTTTGAAAGGAAAATGAGGTGCATGCAAGCTCTCTGCTTTGCACTTGTGTTTCCTGAAGTTGATTTCAAATTTCAGGAATATTTGCAAGAAAAAAAAAATCCTAAGGAGGACGTTCACAATAGAGTTATAACAAGTGAGTTATAGACACTCCCTAATTATTACCTGTGAAACAAAAATTTGGGTTACTTAAATGGGATGGAGAATAATATAATCATAGAATTTTTTAGATTGAAAAGACCCTGGGGTCATCAGGTGTATGGACATGCAGCTCCTAGCCACTGACTTTGTAACTGCAGTCCACTATGAAAAGAACGTCTTCAGAATTCCTTTCCTTAAGCCATGGAACTTAAACCCTCTTCTTTCTCTTTTGCAGTTTTCCTTACATGCACCCCTCATGATTCTCCCACTTCCTCCCTTTCTTCTTGATGCCCCTATCTCAAGGTGGGTAAGCCAGGTTGAACTTCTCAGGTGCTGAGAGCCAAACAAATGGCTTGAAATACTTTCTGTGGCTTCTGATAGTTTCTTCTACAGGCCAGTTGCACAGACTTATTATTTTTTTAATTTATCCAGCAATCCCCAAGTTTATTTTCTGGGGAAGGAGAACTGACAGAGAATAATAAAGCACATCTTGTTTTCTTGGAATCAGGGCAAAGATAAGTGTTTCCATTATTATAAAAATTTTAATACTCAGATTTTTAAGATGATGCCAAAAGTATTGCATAATGAAAATTATGAAAGTGAAAATCTCTAAACAAAATCTTAATATAGATTTAGATCAATTCAGATTGAATAAAATCATTGATAAAGAGTATGCTTACTTTTGTTTGGAATTGTTAAAATACACTGGTTTTGCCCATTTAAAGGTGCTAAATTTAGGTCACTGCTCTACCATATTTTGTGCAATATAATGGTCCAGTGAATGTACTTTTGTGATTTTACTGGCAGAAGAGCCCAATTCACATATGACTCTCCTCAGGGTATTTGTTCACAAGGAGAAACCTTTTTATTCATATATAAATATAAACTATTTCAGTCACTGGGCTTTTTAGGGTGGTTTTTTGTTTTTGTTTTGGCTTTTGTTTGTTTATTTGGTTGTTTTGTTGGTTTTGGTTTTTATGGTTTTTGTTTGGTTGGTTTTTTGTTTGTTCGTTTGTTTGTTTTTTTAATTAAGAAGTTTAGGACCCAATTCTTCCTTTGGGTTGTTAATCTGTTCAAAATTAAATTCCACTGATCATGGTTCAAAGACACTATATCCATAACTAAAAAGTAGTAGCTAGAATAGAAACTCTCAAGCTTGCTATTGACTTGATACGTAAGTTGTAGTTACAATCCTTCATAAAATTCCTGCAGGAGCTGTGAGAGCACTGGCACTGAAGTCCCCTTTATTTCCCATTATTATTATTTCTCCCTCATTTTTTCTTTACATCAATTCCAAATGTATGCAAAAAGCTGTCTTGTATCATCTTGTTTTTCTGTCACAATACACATTAAAAAAGATTATTCTTGTAAGTGTGATATTAGCAGCTCAAGGTTAAATTCCATACTTTTTTCCCCCAGTTATTCTCCATTTAATAAACTCTGAATCTGTCTGAAAATATTCAGCTGAGTGGATCCTGATAAAATCCTGTTCAATCCTCTTTGGTTTTCCATGATGTCTTTTTGGAGTCATGAGTGTGCAGAACAAAATCATGTTATCAGAAAAAGAATACAGCAAATTTGCTGATGACACCAAGACATGAGGCTGGTACACCTGAAGAGTGGGATGTCATCCAGAGAGATCTGGACTGGCTCACAAAGTGGGCCCTTGGGAATCACATGAGGTTTGACAGGACCAAGAACAAGGCACTGCACCTGAGTCAGGACAGTGCTTGGCACCAACACAGGCTGGGGCATGAACAGATCGAGAGCAGTTCTGCACAGAAGGACTTGGATGAGAGGACATGACCCAGCAAGGTGCACTTGCAGCCCGGAAAGCCAATTGTATCCTGTGCCAGCCAGGCCAGGCAGGTGATTCTCCCCCTCTGCTCTGCTCTGGTGAGACACCTCCTGGAGAACAGCAAGGGGGTTAAAACTAAATGAACTTTAAGGTCCCATGCAACCCAAGCCATTCTACGATCCTATGGTTGCATGGCTCTGTGTACTATTCATATGTACTTTACTATTTAACATAAAGGTAAGAAGCAATGTGGGAAGGGAGAATGAAACAAAAACTCTTTTCTGATATGCATCATCATTTTCTCTCCTTGATTCCCTAAAGAAACGGTTCATAATGAGAAGAAATTGAAGCCATTTTAATCAATATATGTTTTTCCACTTTCAAAAATGGGTTTATCTTCTTCATCTTTAGATGTGTATATATATGTATATATATATATATATATTTAAAGTCTTCATTTTNTACATCGAAGTGTTTTTAGATGTATATATATATATATATATATATATTTAAAGTCTCATTCTCCGTGCTCTCAGTAACTCTGGTACATCTCCAGGGCAACTCATTTAACAGTAATAAATTTATCTTATTCTAGGAGAGATGGAAATCTGGAAACTTGGATTAAGTTTTAGTACTTCTGAAAAACATGTCATTTGAATCCAGCACTTTTACCCTGGCAGCTGGCAAATTAGATTCTGATTTCAATAATATTCATTTGCATTTTGTACAAAATATTTTCTCTGCATACTGAAGGAGAGACAATGATTTTAGGATCACAATCTAGCGATTAACCAATTTTATTAAATTGCAATATTGTTATCAAGGAGAACCAGTGAAACAGCAACTAAGGCAATAATCATTTTAGGTTGCTGTTTTAGTGTCAATAAATATAATTTGTTCCTAAACTTCCACGTTCTCTCTTTTATAAACTGTTTCATTCCACTTTACAACAGATGTTATATTATTTATTCTTCTGCTATTTTTAGTTTGTTGTTGTTTCATTTTTAAAATTCTTTCTCCCTGCAAAACAGGGGTGCCAAACAGCATTCAGCTGTCAATCTGAAAATATGTGACAAGCTTGAAACATGCATTGATAGGTTTTTCAACTTTATCTGTTTCAGGGAGAAATTACAGTAGTATCAAAAGGACTAATTGCTGGATAAGTTAATACATTTAGAATATTTGTAAACTATAAAAGGGACATGTGGCAGCTTTCCTTGCCAATACTAACCTACTCCTCTGACTTGCAAAAAGATTGTCATCTTGAAGAGGTTCATCAACACTGGAAAAGCTGACTGAAGTTAATACTTTGCTTTAAGCTGAGACGTTGTGCTCAACCTCAAGATTAAAAACAATATGTAGAATAAATGAAGTTGGCTTAAACTGAAAATGTGTACTTGTATTTCTTCAAACACATAGAGAGAAATAAGTATTAATTAAGCAGTCATTATGTGACTTGCAATAACTACTTGCCAATTATTTAACAATATTTTCCAGGTCAGCTAATAAAAGCTTAGAATCATAGAATTGTTTAGGTTGGAAAAGACCTCTAAAATCAAGTCTGACCATTAACCCACCACTGCCAAGCCCACCACAAAACCAAATCCCTGAGTGCCACATCGACACGTCTTTTAAATACCTCCAGGGACAGTAACTCCACCACTTCCCTGGGCAGCTTGTCAAGCCTTTTGGTAAAGATATTTTTCCTGATATCCAGTCTAAACCTCCCTTGTTGCAGCCTGAGTTCCCTTCTGGTTGTTCTGTCACTTGTTACCTGGTAGAAGAGGCCGACCCCCACCTGGCTACAACTTGCTTTCAGGCAATTGCAGAGAGTGATAAGGTCCCCCCTCAGCCTCCTTTACTCCAGGCTAAAGGCCCCCAGCTCCCTAACTCTAGATCCTTCTCTAGTGCTCCAGACCCTTCCCTAGCTTTGTTGGGCTTCCTTGGACACACTCTAGGAATATGTAGGAATGCAACAATAATCTGGACTAAAATGAGTGATATAAACAGAAATGTCAATAAACTGAGTCAGACATGGCAGCATATTTCTAAATGAGCAGACCTCCCATTATGGATAAAGAGCTGTAGCTGACAACCAGGACTTCCCTACTCTAAAAACAACATCTATTTGTTCTGGATTTCATTCTATGAGTGAATGAAATTAGAGTTTTTCCATCAAGTAAGCACACATTTATTACATATTCTACCTTGACAGTTCCCATTTAAAAGCAATGCTTATGAAGGAGCTGCATTTATTAAGTGTGCTTTGAAAGTGGTCCCTAGATAGAGTGATTCAAGTTTATTACACTGTAGGAGCATAAACTTGAGTGGCAACATGAGGCATATGTAGAAGAGTCACAGCAGTGTTTGTCAATTATAACTTCAGCAAGCTTGCAACAAGATTTAGACTTTAAAATCACAGACCCTGTAGCCCCATGAAATTGAGTACCCTGAGAACAGAGAATCAATTTCATCAGACATGCTGTAGTCTGGAAATACGGATTTTGTTCAACATGAGGTGCCTCCCCTTCCTAGTAGAAAAGGAGATTTGCATACATCTCTGTCCTTGTTGACTTCCTTCTTTTCTACCAGTAATCAGAAATCAGGAACACTGGGTATTTACCCAGCATGCAGGATTTGATCCCAAATGGGTTGAATCTGTAAATACCTGGATTATTGAATTATGTATTCAATTTCTGTCTCTCAGTCTTTTCTACTCCACATCAAAGATAACATTCACTGAGTCAGAGTGACTGAGCTGATCAGTCACCAATATCCCAGGATATTTTGGGTTTGAGTCCCCCCTAACTCTTCTTTCTCCACAAATTTTGTCTAGATGCTAATAGACTGACTGAATGTTTCAAAGACTACATGAGAAAAATCTGCCTTGTTTTTAATAAATTGGACACCACCATAGTTTTAAATGTGCTATTAATTGGAAGAAAGGACAATTTTAGCCATCTCTCTTTTAAATGATGTCCTTCTGTGACATGGTTACCACTGTCAACTCCTATTTCACCTTCACAGGTCTGACACTTAAACGCAAGGGCAGGAAGCACCATAAAATCTGTTGCAAGTTCTAAGACAGAAACAGCAAATATTTAAAATTTTATTACTTTTGATATGAATTGTTTGCAATTCTTGTATTATGAAATAAGTGTTATAAACAGAGACTTCAGGATTCCATGCCCTTGCCACCCACATTACAGTATGTTCTGACATATTTGTGTAGCAGAATCTTTTAAGCTATTTTTTCCCCAGAGGTGCTTAGACAACAGATACAAGCCACATACATGAAAGAAGAGGTAGACTGTATATATTCACTGTACTTATAAAAATGTCCATTCCTTAAACCTTGGTGAAGTCTCATCTGACTAAATATACTCCATATCTATACTAGACATCTGGTCTCCCTCTATAAATAGAGGGATGAGGGGTATTTCCTAGTCACCATTCATCTGTTTTAATGTAGATGTCACAGAGAGGTCAAGTGAATCATGCCCTGAAGTTATCTATTTCTATCCGCTAATTATAAAGAGATAAGATGGCTTATACTTAAGGTGGATATTTAGATAAGAGGAGCAGCATATTTGATATGGTCCAAAAAGTCATGGAGAAGCAGAGGTCAGTTGCCATTTATTATTCTTCTCTATTACTCTTTTAGAAGGTAAACCATGGCCTATGAAAATCTGGATAGCAAATTTAAAAAGGGTGATATGTTTTAAAAACTGTTGACACTGAAAACCAATTTAAATTCAGTCTTTTGAAAGGTTAAGCTCCATTTTGTGCCTGTTTTTCTTTACAGAAGACACCTGCACAAACATTTCAGGATTCCTCTACTCCACTCTAAATGCAAAAGTGCTTCAAACATCCTCTGGATTGAGGCCACCTATGACTTTGTCCTGGAACAAGCCTTCAATGCAGTGTATGGAGAAGCACCAGCTAATATGCATGGTCAAGCTTGCTGGTTCATAGTAATTTCCTGATATGTTTGGGAGGGAAAGTGCCTGTCTGCCCTGATACCTGATTCGTCTCATCCAGGAGACTCCACACTGGCGTAGCACACAGCTTCACATTGTCAAGGAAGCACCCAAATAATCTACAAGTTAGGTTTTTTTCTTGAGCAAGAACCAGCAGCCTAACTTTATCCAGTAAAGTCCCACACTTCTAAGTGCAGTTATTCTCATGAGTCATCTTATATGATGCATGTTGTTTATAAATAGGGGCAGAAATTCTGAATGTGCCCTTGTGTAAAACTGTTTGCAGAACAGGTCGTAAATAAAATGTTTTCTTACAGACAATATGAGACCTGACAAGGTAATGGACTCAGTTTTAGCTGTATATGGCCTTGCTCGCTATGTGCTGGGATTTATCTTGACCAGGTTCTCTGAAAAGAAAGTTTATTTAAAAGATTGACTTTTAAGAACCTAGGGCTTGGGTATATAATTAAAGGAACTTTTCCTATATGCAAAAAACAACATACATATAAGAGGGATGAGCACAAGAAGTTATGTTGGTACACGAGCTAGATATGGCAAAAAGAAGACAGGAGAACAAAGAAAATATGCCTTAAGTTTTTTGAGCTTCACACATTCCACTAGTAGCACAAGATCAGGTCTATGCTTGGCTTCCCACTATGGCATGCAACAAACTTCAGGTTGTGCTCACGGGCAGTATCTTGACTTTCCCAACAGTCTAGAGAGTATATTGGCTATAGAGAACACACTTGAAACACCTTTCCTTTTCTGTCCTCAAATGCTTTTAACATAGAAGGCTATTTGTGAGATACACCAGCATCCTGAGCTGAGACCTATCTTCTCAAGCAGAAACTCTCTACACCTACAAGCCAAAGAGGAGGGAGAGCTTGGATGAATCATACTCTGCAAACAGCGAGCTCAGGACATTATGTACCATCCCCTGAAACCTCTCATTTTTCACCAATGACTGAACATTACACCTTTCAGGAATTTTGGTGAAATAAATTATATCTTAAAATCCTAATGGACAGTAAAACTTGCAGTCTGACTAAAATATAAGCAATTTTTTTGGTACTGTTTTTTGTTTGTTTGTTTTGGGTTTGGTTTTGTTGGATTTTTTTAATCCAGAAAAAAAATGAACTGAGAATAAAAAAAACAGTGAATTAATAATTCATACACATTTTCTTTGAGATAATACTTCACATCCATGAAATTAATATTGGAAAATTTCAATGCAGTTCTAGTAACTTATGATATTATATTGAAAGATTGCAACAAAGAAAAAAATCTCAAATCTTCTTTATTATAAGTTACTCTTGTTTTAATGTCATCATGAGTCTAGATTTATAGGGAGGAAATTAATTCCACACGCTGACAATTCTGTTTTCAGTATAAGAGTACAATAGCAGTAATGATTTCAGTGAAAGACTATAAAGAATCCTTTAAAATGAAATGAAATGCCAGTGTAAGTTCTATTACTGTTCAAAAATGAAAAGGAAATTAAAGCAAATAAAATCCATGTAAAGCCTTTTAGTAGAGCTTACATGCATATCTGCATATATGTTCCATTCCTATTTTTCTGGTTATATATCACAAAGCATAAGTTTACCATCAACTTAAGGACTATATATACACAAACTGAAAAGAAACCTTCTAACTCAGCCCTCTGACTGGGGGCTGCACCCTTTCAAAGGTTTGTTCCAGCCTGTGCTGTTTAACAATGTTATTTTTGAGATCAACCGGATTAGAAAGACTTCAATGTTAAAATCAGTGAGAAGGCATTTTCTGGTTTATGACTGAGCATAAGTGCAAACAACTTTCAAAAATTAATTTCCCTACTAAAACATTTATAGAAGATCATCACCTGTTTGTGTTTGAATGAGGTTCTCTTCCTGTTTATTTAGCATATAGTCTACAACAAGATGCCAGATTTTGGCTTCTGCTGGCCAGGCAAGTTTTCCTCTCTTGATTCTCAAGCAAATATTAACTGGGTCAGTAACAACAGGCTACAGGGCTCAATCCCAGAGAGAAAAGGTGTTTGAAGGGAGCACAGAGTGGAAGATTGCAGCCATGTGATGTTAATTTTCAGCAGGTGTTGAAAAGTTCACATAAACATCCTTTAAACTATTTCAATTTACATCAAGAACACAACAACAGCACTTTCAGAATCAGAAGGTTGCATATGGCTTTTAAACTGTGACCACTCCATCTTCAGAATTAACTGAGTCCCAGTGAAACAGACAAAAATTTGATGATTTATCTTCCTTATCTATCTGCAAAAGGTTCTGTAACTGAATGTGTCTGATATCTTCAGCTCTGTTTCTGGTTTATGTTTACTTTGAATATGTTCTTACATCATATGATTTTTGCTGATATAAAAGGCCAATGTATTACTTTTAGAAAAAAGACAGATCTGTATGACTCATTGCTATCTCTTTTTACCTACAAGCACATCAGAAATAGAGACATTCTAGGAAATAGTCTCAAGAGTTCTATAAAAAGTATTCTACTTTCTACAACCCAATCCAAGATTCTGTAGGGTCTTACCTGCCTGTGATGAACTTGATCAAGAGTAACCCATCAGAAGCTGAGGTGGACCACAGCAGCAACAGAGGAAAAGAGAGCAGGTACCTCAGCATCCTGATGCAATATTGTGACTCATTAATGGGTCCCACCTGTATGAGTTCCTGCCCTCTGTCTGGGTGCAATGGAATGACCCTGCCTGGCACTGTTTTCCTCTAACAGGTCTGTGATAGCTCTGCGTATGCAGACACACACAATTCTCTTAGGACACATTGTTTCAAAATAAGGAAAACCCACTGTAACCAATACAGTGAAAATTAATTGTAATAATGTAAATTATCTTGGAAAGTCAGCAGAATCATGTAAAACTCTCCAGTCTGTGGCATTTGTGATATGCATATGGAGAACATGCATTTCACATAAAAAATTAAACCTCACCAGAAAAATACAAAGCAGTTTAAGGTGACTTTTTTTAATAACACCTGATTTTTTTTCAGTGAATGTCTTTAATAACACTTGGGGTTTTTTTGGAGTTCATTGCCTGGTAAGTAAACTCAAAGTGTGTTTGAGATGATGCTGTATTGAACGTGTCAAGTGGAAATTGGACCATAAGATTCAATGGGACAATACTATATGCTGTCCTTTTAAATTAAGACATTTACAGTGACCTTGATTATGAGAGAAGTCCACATGTAGCTCTCCTTAAACAATTCCCTTGGTCCTACTCAGGTAGTAGCCACAAGACCTAAGCAAAGTTCAGAAAAGTAGCGGCACCTATGTGGCACCACAGAGCAACCCCTAAAGGCATGGGGACTAGATCTTGAAAAGAAAAATGTCAAAAAACTGTAATGAAAGAGTAACTCTGAAAAAAATGCTAATGCATTCAAATAGATATACTCAGGTATTTTACTTCTTATCCTTATGCTTCAAGAAGATTCAAATTTAAATGAGTGAAAAGTTTTATTCATTATTTTTTCTTGTAAGACACTGCATGATAATCAGGAAAACAATAAGTGCACAGAAAGGGACAAATAAAAAGTAAAATANGAGAAGTCTTAACAGCAAATGTAATAACACCAACATGGAATACTGAATACATAATAATATTGAAGAGGATTTCTATGTATTTTTAAAGCTTGTTTATACTGTTCCAGAATTATTTTTAGAGATAGTTTTGATGAACGCAGCAAAATTGGCAAACCAAGACAAGAAGAGCTGTTCCACTGTTCCATTCTGATAATTATGACCAAATATTTTTTGTGATTACAAATGTAGGTGATTTCATCTTTTTATTATAGTGTTTCTTTTGCCTTCCAATTGCTTAAACTACAAGTTTCACATGGGCATGCTAATCCCCCTAAAATATGCTTGGATTGTATTTACCACAATGGATCTTTCACATTTTATTGTGCAGCACTGCTGAAATATATGGCTGGTGTTTCTGTCCTGAAGAGTCATTTGATGATATAGCTGTATCTTAGCTTCTTGAGTCTCCTATTTTAGAATACCAATGTAATTTTACTTCTCCTGAGAGTTGGAAAAAACTCTAACAATAATTATGCTTTTGGAAATGCCTCTCTAGTCACAAATTATCTCCTAGTAAACATAGTTACTTACAAGCACATAAAATAAATACTTCATTGAAATGTAATGTAATTTCATATTTATGAATTGACTTGCCCACATAGCTGCCACTTACATTAAAATATCTCAATTCTATGTAATGTTCCTCACCTATGACAAATCCTTTGTTGCTACTAAGGACACATGAGCATGAAAATTCATTGTACTTATGATACTTAGAAAAAATTAAACTGTTTGAAGAGGACTTTAAGGATAGAAGATGAAAACTCCAAACTTTAATTCAAAGTGTCCTAATGAAATATAATTTTTTTTAAGAAGAACAATTAGACAAATCTTAACTATCTAGAAACCAAAAGTAATTTAACAAATGTATAAATCACAATTTATACCAAGGATCACAGTTAGTATTGTAACTTAGTGATTTCAACTCAATACTTTTTCCAAACTACTCTTTGGCTCATGGTAAGGCACATTAATATCTCATATGTATAGACAGAAGTGATTTTGTCATCTACTTTAAACAAAAACGTTTGCTTCTAATATTTGTAGTCGTTAAATCTGACATTGGCTTTCATACTTATATTTTCATTTTCACTCTTGACAAGAAGACAGACCCATTCCCATACTGGGGAAAACCTCCTAATTCTTCTTTCTTACAAGAGGGAGTGATTCTCTCTATCCCTGTGGTTCCTAAATTGGTGTTATTCAACATAACACAGAGGTTCATATTCTCACATACATGTACTGTCACAAGTCGATACTCAACAGTTACACCACAGTCCCTTACCTTATGCTTTGCTACATGATCATTATCATCAAATGTCAAAGTGGAAAGAAGAAAAGTCCTTTAGCTGTGGAGTTTATTAGTGTGTTTATTTCATTTGCAAGCTATTTTACTTGATTACAAAAGATGCTTTAAACTTTGTCTATTTAATCTTGCACACTCTATAAAGAAGATGCTAGTAACAGAGGCAGAAATGTGGGAGTTTGACAGACACCAGTATATTAAACTGAATGTTTTCCTTAGTGAATTTTTGCTTATGAGAGAGGTGTGGATTCAGAAGAAATTTCATTTTATACCTTCGAGAAAAAAACCTCAAAGACATGACTTGAGATTTCTGTTGCAAAGTTTCTGCCTAAATCCAGACCAAATTCTATTGCATATGGTGGAAAAATCCATTGCTAATAAGTGAAGCACAGTGAAAGGCTTTCCTGGAATGAACAAATTAATGAAAGATCTAATTATGCAGCAATTTCCTGCAGATTTCTTCCCTCATGGGTTGGAACATTTTTCTGACTGGAACATGACTGGAACATTCAGTTAGCATGATCCAGTCCTGTTCTCCATGTTTATTAAACACATATATCAGGATTGTGCTAACACATTTATCTGCCATATATATTTCCTCAAATACACAGAGGAATAAACACAAAATGCTTATAGCAAGTTGCATATTCAATCAGCTGGGCTGGTGGAGTATTGCCCTTGGTTCACAGCCTAGCCCTGTCTGTGATGAAGCAATATTTGCTACAGGCTGAATCACCAGTCACAGGAGCTTTCAAAATGGTGTAGTCTTGGACAAACAAGATAATCACTTTTCTATTAGGAAGGCAGCACCTCTTTTCCAAACAAGTCTGCTATCCTAACAGAAAGACATTAGGGATAAGATTGACACTTAAAATTTGATGTAGATCTATTACTGTAAGGCTTTGTGTCTTTCTACTTGAACCTCTCCAAGAATATTTGCATATGCCTAATCGCAGCTATCCACAGCAGTTCAGAGTTTTCATGCCTTTATATTAAATGAACCTTTTCCTGATCAGCAGCTAAAATTAAACAGGCTGTTGACACTTAAATTTTCTTTAAAAAATGTCATTGGACCAAAGCCCCCACTTCTAAATATTTCATTGGACAGTACTTCACTACATATGTCATTAAATTACATGCCGGTGAGAGGCAGATACTGCTGTTTTCTAAACATTTCTCCTCCTTACAATGAGGAAAATCTTCCATCATCTGTAATCCATATAATATTTTCTTTCTTCTGAATGATGTAATCCATCAAAGTCACTCATGATTTTTTTTCAAAGTAAAGCATACTCTCAAAGTCAAACCCAGGACTTTTTTATATAATGTGACAATATTTCAAGGGAGCTTTCCTCCTTTTCAATATACTAAATCTTTCAAGACACAAGTTAATAAGAAAGATTATAATTATGGATTTCTCAAAGGATTCACTATATTTCAAAGATATTTTTTTAAAAATGGATATATGAAGAGGGAACAGTAAGGGTAGCATCTCCCAAATGCCTTTTCAAGACTAGTAGCAAAACTTACTTCTGCAAAACTCTTCATTCTTTGTAAAAGTTAAGGCTGTATGGTTATTATACATCTCTTGTTTGTATAGCATTTTGTTATGTTAAATTAACTAGTCAATGCCAAAAAAAAAAAAAAAAGCAAAAAAGACCTGGCATAAGAGCTATAATGGAGTGATTATGAATGCTTGCAGAATTGAAAAGGCAATGCTTGGGTCTACAGAACTTCTGAAAGGACCTCCATAAACAAAACCCAGCTCAGCCTTCCCTGTTGCTCTGTTTGGAACACAAGATCTCCTAGAGACACACGCCATCACAAATACATATTATGTGATACTATTATGCAAGTGTCATCAAAAATAGTGTTTAGCATGTCTATTCTCTGTCTCTCATATCTCATCTGCTAGGAAAGATTGTCCCTAAGAGGAAATATTAATCAATTTTACTTCTTTCTTTTCTTTCTCCTTTTCTCCACCTGTTTCTAATAGCATGGTAAGAGAAGATGCAGTAATTCAAATCTATCTGTCCAATGTTCCTTGCGCCAGCACAACATATTTCTCATATCAAACTAAGTAATGTTTTTGTGCCTCAGAAGCAGCTCTGCAAGAATTGGCTGATGATGTTGTTGGTTGAAGGATGAGGTTTACAGATTCATATATATATTCCTTTTTTTAATCTTGCGTGCCTTAAGAAGATGAAAAATACGTGAACTTAGCAATTTCTGCTAAATAAAATGTACCAAAATCCTTTATACACAATTCAGTTTTATATTAAAGCTTCCTAAAATTCAGCTAAAATATAAATCTTGTAGCTTCTAAAAACATCAAAATGAGACCTGAAGAAGTCTTTAAATCCAGTGCCCCAGTCTTAAAAGCTCAAGGCATCACACTGGTATTACTTTAGGTACCTCATGGTGCTGTTTTGTGCTGTCTTTTAAGAAGGCAGTTTCCAGTAGCTCTTTTCTCTCCTTGCCAGCAAGTGTATGACCATTTCTGTTGCTTTTCATTTCCTCTGCTTGTGCCAGGAGCACATAGTTTTACATTTGAAGTGACACAGAGACTGATGCCACTGTCAACAAGAAATTAAATGAAATCTGAACAGGCTAAATCCTGCTGGTAACAGCAGACGGATTTCCCATTTTCCTCAATGGAACTGTGAATATCTGTGCTTTGTCTAGTACTTGCATTCATTCTACTTGTAATCATATCTGCATATTCTGCAAATCTAAGAATATGTGTAGAGATGTTTACTCAGAGACTCAAGATCTTGTTTGCATGAACATCTTACATGCCAGTTTGCAGTTTTAAGCATTTTGCTTAAATGTACCCACAGAGAATTTTAAAATAAATTGTATTCTAATACTGTGTAAACAAGTTCCACTGAAAAATAATTAAGTTGTACCAAAATAAAGCTGACATGAAAGATTCACCAAAAGCCAGTAATTCCTAATGTATTTTTCCATTGTTCCCACTTCATCTTTTGCATCTACATCATTGCTGACAGTCTGCTATTGAGCATAATAGATATGTCAGTCCTTATTCCTATCTTTTTTAAGCCAGTAATTTTAGGATAGGTATAGAAGAATCTGTGCCTTAAATTTAGGTTGTGTACTTCTCTGAAAAAAATCTGTTTGGGATGAAATGGAGAAGGAGCTAAAGGAGGTAATAAAAGCAATGGAAAAAAATGTAGTTAGTTTCTGCATCACAATGTCTACATTATGTAAAGTAATTCTTTTCCCTATTTAAACAGCATTTTAGTCAGCTGAAAATGACATAACTAGCTTTGTTTTGCCCAATAGAATAATTTTCATCAATGCTATTTTAATGCTGAGCATGTCTTCAAGTTACAAAAACAATCAAAAGAAAAGTGCTAGGATTTTTAAATACCATGTGGAATTCAAATAGGAAGAGTTCAGATGACTGTACCATTCTACAGCCAGATTCTTCCGTGTGAAGATACATGCAAACGCTTGAAGGGAAAATGAGTAATTCCCTTATTTCTCCTGTTTAAATGAATGTGTAACCAATATGTCTTTCATTTTACATTTTCAACTTTCTTTAAAGAAAGCTCTTACAAGTTTAGCTCAGTATGCTTGGACTACTTCTCTCAGAAACAGTTTCTTAACTACAGTCTTCAGTTATTAGTGATCATAAGGACAGGTCACAGATTCATAACCTTTCTGCTAAAAACTGAAAAAGACAGCATGAAATATTTTATGTACTTTCCTGTGACTTACAAGCGTGATATGAGAAAGTAATATCAAGTTCATAGATTAATATTTACCCATACATCACTCCTGGGTCCACAACATTTCAGTTTTAGGCAACATATTATAGTAAGAAAATTAATACTGCATTCCATCTATTTAATGTTCACTTTACATAGATCCTGTCAGATAATCAGGATGATTAATTTACACTGAATACGCAAAAAGATCTGGCAACAAATACATTTGAAGTGTTCTGCGTTGTAATTAGAGTAGGATGAAAACCACAACAAATTTGCTTTAATTATTTCCTCAAAAATCGGTGGGCCATATTCTGCATTTTTCCTTCTATGCCAAATAACTACATCAAACAGGTCAGAGAACTTCTTGGAAGTGCTCCTTCCAATATATGAAACCTGGTTTCCATCCCCTCTTGTCTGTGGGATTTAGGGAAGGAAATAGAGTATAGGAAAGAAAGATGAATCAACCCCTTTCTTTTTTTTTCCCCTCAGACACAGTTGGTGATGTATGATAGAGAATGGAGTTCTCAAGGCTTCAGTTGCTCACTACTATTTCTCTCTAACTACCTGTCTGCCTCTGCTGAAGAGCAGCACCAGAGAAACAGCTGCTTTTCTTCCTTCAGGATTCTACTGGGAATAATGGAAGAGAACACAATGGGTAGAAACCAAGCCCCACACAGATAATTTACTACCATTGCCCATCCTCATAATTTCTGTCTGAGGGTATTTCTGCCCTGAAAATGGCTCCACTGAAATTAACCAAGTTCTTAGTGGCATAAGGTAGTACACAGAGTCATTATAAGATGATCAGTACTGAGTTTCTGCCTTCCTCTTTGAATCTGTCTTCACCTGGTGAAACCACGACCTCTTGTCTCAGTTGCCGTATATTTCTCCTGAGTACTCCTCTCCACTCCTCTACAAAGTAGGCAGGAGGTAGATTAATCAATGTTGGCTGATTTTGCACAAAAACATATCAAGAACACTAATGATATCCATTACACTGGCTGCACTGTGAAGATACTAATCACCCCCGAGAGAATACAAACATTGTAAATCAACATGGCTGTTTGTGCAATAATCATTAGACCATGGCTGAAGGGAATGATTGCAGAGTCTGGCCCTGTTGTTATTATTAGTGAAACTGAAATTAATTTGAAATCATTCTCCAGCAGAGTTAGTTTGCTGGGATTGTACAAGAAATGCAGACTCGACCTAAAGAAGAGGTTTTGTCCTTTTCTGTAGAAATGCCATGCGTGCTTCAAACTGAAGTTGAACTTGCAACCAGGAGTGTGCTGAGATCATCCCTTTCACCACATATTGACAGGGAAAATTCCTTGAAGAAGCTTCAAAGAGTTAGCTTGAGTGTTGAGGTAATTAACTATTGCAGTGGCTAGTGTACAACTCAATCACAACTGTATGGAAAGGAAATGAAAGAAAAAAAAACTTAAAATAATTTAAAGCAAACTTTGTTCTAAAAAGAGAAAATCTCATATATTCAGAAGAAAAAAGAAAATCACAGCAAAATATAGACAGACTAGAAAAGAAAATCATACTAATCCTTATCAGGATTTAGAACCTATCTAAAGATACAAATTTATGACCGCCGTCAATAATTATATTTTTAAAAAGTCTGACTTTTCACCTCTTTCTAAAGTTTATATACCAAAGCAGAATATTTGTGACAGAGTACTGCCTCTTAAAGATGAGTTTTAAAGTAGATTTATAAAAATATAATCTAATCCAAGTTATATATTCATAAGTACATTTGTTCATTTTCTAGACAAATCTTTGTATCTACATTTTAAAAAAACAAATAATAGTACATCATGGATTAAAACCAGTCATAATATATTTTCCTGTTTGAGGACACTTTCATCATTTAGGGTTCTTATATATCTATTTAACAACTCTGAAGCAGAAGACAACCGTTGTGTTATTGATTTATCTCCACTTTGACAGAGTTTCTTAAACTTTGCATAATTACTTGCATTTATTATGATCTGTCTACGATCTATGTAGATCTCACAGAAATGCTAAAACCTCATGCTGGGCTGCTGTGTTGACGGCAGGTTGCCTCCAATTTCCACCTGTTATACTGTATTAAAATAGATAAGAGAGTATTAAATACAGTGGCAACACTACTTAGCGTAATTGCTGTGGGGATGTTTTTCCATCATTACTGAGACACACTGCAGTGCAGAAGACAACCCCAGGATGCAGCATATGCCCGGAAACTGGTTTTGACATGCTCTGTAACTGAAACTAAGCCTGACAAAAACTAAACTGCAAACAACAATGGTAAGTAACAAGTGTCACCTGAACCACGTTGTCATCAATTTGAGCTATTCAGCCACTTACTGGGTGAATTTTGTGGTTGATTATATCCCCGAGACTGACTGAAAAGGGAGAAATTGTTCAAAATATTCTGAAAGGATTTAGGATAGCTACAGTTCTTGAGGTTTTTTCACAAAAGCCCCAAAATTCTTTTTTTGTTTAGTTTTTAAACTGTATTTGGCTCCCCAAATTAAAAAAATCTATTATTTACAAAGACTCATTTCAAGTGTTTTATATAAATTCCTTTATACAAAATGAAGTTATGAAATGTACATATATACCAACACATACATACACAGTGAATATCTAATCATCAAATTGTGTTAGTGGTCAAAGCAATACAGACCCTAACTAACTCAGAAACACCCAAGGTTATTGAGTTAAATAATATGGAAAAGTTAAAAAAAGGAAAAATCAGGCAGCTGTATTAGGAGGATCATCTATTTTGTGGGGTAAAAACTACAGACTTAATACCCACAAAAGTCATAGCTATCATTTTCTTGATGAGATAGAGATGCATTACCTATATTATGAAGGTCCATGTTTCAAAAAGCAAATGTAAAAAAGCTGAGTAGACCTGATCTGGTAGACCAGAAGCTTGAGTCACAATCAGAAGAAAAAAAGACCATCACTTACTATAATGTCCTTCCTTTTTCACTCATGAAGAAATTAAAGGGAAAAAATAAAGAGAAAAGGAAAAATAAAGACACTAGATTTGGACATACACATCCTCTCAAGTTTTTGCTTCAGTCCTTTCTTGAATCAGGGTTTTGGTAAGCAATTTAAGCAAAAGAATGTGATTTATTGTCCCAAAGATGTCCTCTTTCCCCTGGGATCTGATATATATACAGAAACCTATTCTTAATCTCCTTAGAGACAGAAGACTGGAAAATACTTGGTGTGATGATAAAGCACAAAGAACAAAAAGAAAAACAACTCTGTGAGAGAAGTCAGTGTGATAGCAAGGCCACTTATCAAAGGAACCAAATCGCTGAGCAGAATTTGAAACCAGCCACTGGGACACACAACATAGGCAAAGGATTTGTCCTCTGACAAAATAATCAGAGCCCCACTTATTTTTCTAAAAATGCAGGATTTCACTGTGCTTTTCAATGCAATCAATCCCAGATGAGTGTTCGCCCCCCCACCCTCATTTTGCACGCATAGCACTGTCTGGTAGAGAAATACAGTTATATTCAAGAGCCACACGTATGTCTGGATATTTTTTTGCTGCCACTTTTGGAAACACTTAAAAGGGTAATTTCACTTTTTGCTGCTTCTTGTTACTCCTTTCAGCACTTAAAATCTATTAGTAAACAGAATATCTTTGTAGTGCTTTTTCTACACTATAATTAATCTAAATGGATAATCTGACTGTACAGGAAATTAGAAGGGGCCTAGTGCTGCTTCACTTTCCAAAAGCTCATCTGACCTACCATGTATAAATCACACATGAAATGGAAGAGGAATGATCCTGTAGTGATAAACAACTGGAGCATTTGGAACCCTGCATGTCATTAAAGCATGTCATGATCATAGTTTTCCTCAGTATTATACCAGAAGTTAGACATGACATCATTTGCTGGTAACTGTAATTGATTAAATAAAAGCATAATACGTGCCTGCTTAACAACATGCATAACGCAAGATATTCAAACATTTCTTGTTCTCTACTAAAATCAGTTATCTCCATGTCATTTACCAGAGCTGAAAGACTCTAAGTCATAACATACATGATATTTAGGAAAACTTAACTTACAACTTTTTTCATAATAAATTGCCCACACATTTTTGCCTCTGCCTTTAGTTTTAAATTGTGTATTTTTTCAAAGCAAAACTGCGAACATGAAGATAAACTACTGAAGTTATCAAAGGGTTTTCAGGGAGAACATGCTACAGTCCACAAAATTTCAGAAGTGAATGGAACATAACATCACTGGAAGAGATAATAGGGAATTAAATGGTTTTCATTAAAAAATTCTACATATAAAATATGCTTAAGAAATCAAAGTAGTTAATTACAAAGAAACACTTAGGATTCAAATTCACACATACGAAAAAGAAAATTATGTTCTGTGATAAATCAATAACAGTAGGGAAAAAATGAAGTTGCATTTTTAACCAATAGTTGAGCAGAATGTTTTAAATGATACTTTTGCATTTTGATATATGTATCATCTGGCAATAATATATCCAGAAAAGTTTTCATGGACTATTGCAGAAAGCACCATTACTTAACATCATGATTTTCAGAAGTGGGATATATATCAGCTTTTTTCCTTAGTTTGTTTACTTATAGTGTAGTAATATTCTCACCTAGCACTGCAACAGATTAAAAGAAAATTAAAGTCTGTATTTACTATAAGTGTCTGGAAATACTTTTTTTTTTCCTGTGTATTAACTACTCACTTTGCCTCCTTACTATATCAGTGTGTAACTGTTACAATTTGGGAATAAATTTTACAAATTTTTGTTGCATATATTTATCAGTGTTTCAAAAGGTTGCCTTCCAAGTCATGCTTGCTCATTCTTGTCACAGGCATACATAATTTATGAAATGTCTGTATAATGATAGATTATTTATACTCTGATATTTATGGCACATCCTGATCTGAAAGTCTGTATGAAATTGTTCAAGAAACAGCACAAACTGTAGCACATAGCATGAAAACCTGTTATTAAAAATGGATGACAAACAAGGCTTATAATATTGTTTTTTTAAAAAAAGGTATTTTCTCCTATCGTCTTGCAAATAAAAATCTGCTTTAAGGTTCACCATTCATCATTTACTATATATATTTTTGGGTGTACAGAGGCATAGGAGTTTTTAAAATATTTCAGTCTGAACAGTATGCTGTTTCTGAGCTATAGTTTCCCGTGGATACTTTTCTTTCCTCCGAGGGTTTAAAGGTTAAGATTTAAATAAATGTGAGCTTCTGGAATTCATCCCCATGAAATAATTATTTACTTTACAATTCAGAAGGTATTTTTCTTGCTAATATTATGCAAGACCTTGTTTTTATATGTTTCAAAGACTATTTTTGGTGAAATCTTACAGAATATATTAAGAGAAGGTGCCACCACTCCTGTGATTTATACACAGTTAAAGAGTGGGTCTGGAAAAATTCATATGACACTAAAAAGGTGAAGAGATCAAGCCCTGGCTCATGACAAGCTGGGAGTCAGCAGGGTTGAGTACACTTCTTTATCAGCCAGTAACCAATTAAGTTCTTCCTAGGCAAGTCTAATGGATGTGATAACTGCACAACAGCTGGAGTGACAGCCAGCTGTGCAGCTGGAAAGTGTGAAGGCCACAGAGGAGGGCATTTGTGATCATGCTCCTTACTGCTCATGGACACCCAGTCTCTATGGGAAAGCAAAAGAGGCATTATGAGAACGTTAAAATACACTGAATAGTATGAAATAGATCTGAAAAAGACAAACCAAACAAAAAGACTTCCAGAAGTCAATGAAAGGAA
Source organism: Drymodes brunneopygia (assembly GCA_013400955.1). Classification (NCBI taxonomy): domain Eukaryota; kingdom Metazoa; phylum Chordata; class Aves; order Passeriformes; family Petroicidae; genus Drymodes; species Drymodes brunneopygia. Next base: position 218,778 of record VZTZ01001590.1, read on the forward strand.
TAAAATGGAAATTCCAGGGACAGGCATTCTAATAGGTCCATGATAGTAGAATTTCCCTACACTGAGTCTCTGAAAGAGTAACATATATGCATTTTTGGATTAAGACTTGACAGTCTTTAAAAAATAGAAGCTCTGGTCTTCCAACTATTAATTTCCCTGATCTGTCCCATCTATACATCATTCTAACTCCTAGAAAGTGGATGTGGAGCATTCACACACAGAAAGGAAAAAAATATAATCTTGCAACTTTAAAAGATCAGTGAAGTACCTACAAGAGAAAAAGGAAATAAAAAGAAAAGGAAGGATCCTTTTTAATTTATTTCTTATTGTGATGTTTTTAAAAAAAATTACATTGCATTCAGAAAGAATGGATAACTCCAGTTGAAAAAAATGTGCGAGGAGACAAAAAGAGTGAGACACAAAATGAGAAGGGGTAACAGCAACATTATATATTTGAAAATAAACTGGAAATAAACCCTTTTCTACAAGATATTTCTGTTCCAATTAATTTGGCAAGGATATCTGGAGAACACGACACTACATAGAAACCATAAAGCTTCTCAAAACAAAACTGGCATCATAACTGAGAAACCCAAAATTTTAGTTAAGCTGGAGTTAAACAAACAATATTATAGCTCCAGTAATGCTCTGTGGGTGACATATCACAGCAGCTGGAATTTAGCACAACCTTCCTGCTCTGCCAGACAGGGGTGGGACATTGGTAGAATTGGCCACTCATCTCAAAGGAGGTTTAGGTTTGACCAGGGTAAAAATAATTTTCTTTTTTAATTTTAATTGAAATCCTTTTTTGAAAAAACATTCATTCAGAGCACTAACCAAAAGCTAAGAGTGTTAATGGATTTGGGAAATGAATCATTTCTTAGTAATTAAGGAATGATAGCCAATATTTGCAGATCATTGCGTGTCTTTAAGATGTTTTAAAAGCATTAAATATTCTTCAGAGCTCCCTTGCAAGTTAGGTGCACATGATGTCTCATTTCAAGGATGGAAGAAAATTGATTTAGGGAATTTTGTTATTTACTCAGCCTTGAGTAAATAACCTCAAGAGCCAGAATGAAGGTGCAACTTATCATCCAAAATGCTAGCTTTCTATTCAACCTTAGAATGATCAGATATCTGAATTTCCCCTCAGATTTGCCCTCATACCACACTCAGTCTTCCTACTTGGAAAGAATTTAATTTCCTATGTTTTTGTGCAATACACACCCATGGACTTACAACTGAAGGAGCAAGATAGATAGCATGACCATGGGACATCCAAAAATAGTGGAGAAAGCCTTTACTGGGGGACAGATCACCAATGCAATGTGGATTATCACCTTCAGAAAACCACAGAAATGCAATCTACTGAGTCTATTATGCAAGACCTTGTTTTTATATGTTTCAATATGCTTTATATGTGCAGTCTACTGTGCATGTTACTGTGGTCTCAGTGGATCTGGCATGTTGCTACAGGACATCACACACAGTGTCAGCATTGCTTCCTGCCATTTCAGACCAGGAGAGCACCTGCAGAACCAGGTCTCCATGCCCACTCTACTTCTCTCACAGGTTGCATGGAATAAGCAGGTCACTTTGGTTGGTGCAATGCATCCTGCAAATGTGAAACATGCCACAGATATCGGACAGTGCTGATACATACAGGTTTTATCTAAATTAAAGAACATACAGGTGACCTATTCCTACAATCGTAGAATGATTAAGATTCAAAAGGACCTTAAAGTTATAATCGCACTGTTGCAGGCTATTCAGACCACACCTCATTTTTATTGCAACCTCATGAAACATGATGTATGTTAGTTTGAATTAAAGTAATAATAATATAACAAAACACAGACCTCAAATACTTCCTATGAACCTACTGGCTGTGTATTTTGTATGAAATGAAACACCTGCACATCTGAAAGCAGTATCAAGAGAGATGAACATTCCCATGGGAAATATTCTGTCTTTGAAAGATCTGATCTGTGGAGTGACATTTTCAGCCCTCTTTCCTTTTTGAAGTCTGGGCTTGCAAGTTCCTGAGGAACAGTGAAGGAGAGCATGCCGTGGCAAGCATATGGTATTTCCAACCTGAGAGGGATTACCCTGGAAAGGCTTATGGCTCGGTGGGTGCACAGAGCTCGTCCTGTTTACTGGGAAAGAGGTTTTTTCTGATTATTACTCTGCAAAGCATGGTTACAAGACTGCTCTGTTCCACAGTAATCTCCCAAAGACCTGCAGGATTATGAACTAACATGAGGTAAATGGCAAACAGCAACAACAGTTGCTCCTGACCCACTTATGTTTCCTTGTAAGCTAGAGCGGGCAGCTTCCCATGTTCTTCTGTTTCCACATCTATTCTATTAATCTCTGCATTGAAAGCCAAGGGTAATACAGGGGTTTTAATTTGCAACTTAGCTTCATTAAGAACAGAATTACGTTCAGACTGCAAGTAAAATCAGGGCAACCCTGTGAAATACCATTCCCAGTTTTCATTTGGCACTTAGCTTTCAACACATTGTTCTGCAGATGTAACCTGCTACTGATGATAAATATAACCAGTAGACTTAGGTTCAAATATCAATACTAATTTGGTTTGTCATAAAGAAATTTTATCTCTAAACTGGTTATGAATTCAACCACTGCAGCAATTAGAACTTGCTGTAATATATACACAAATATATTTTAAAATTTTTTTATTTTAAATAATCAATATTCTTCAATGACTGACTTCATAACTATAGCCTGTATGGCCATTTAAACACAGGGGAAAAAGACCACTAGTGGTCCCTTTTGTCTTATCAAATTTCAGGCATTTATTCTTGTGTACTCTAATCAATGGAGAGAAGGACACTTTCAGATGGCGAAAACACCATCTGGACCCACCTGTCCCTTTCCTATGTCTAGCAATCCATTTAGTAAGTGTGATCCTAATAAAGACACTGAAACATTTGGTCCTTCAGAAGTTTCAAATTTTAGTTTAAAATTGACTTCATTTCTTAGACTTATCTAAGAATTACATTCCCAAGAATGAAGTCACTTATAAAAAATAATGCACTCAAGTTATATATAGCATGCTGACTCATCAGACATGGATGATTATGTATAAAATAGTTTTGTATCTATATTTTGAGATCTTTCAGAGGGACTTTTTCCTTATTATCCCATTTCTACAAGTGGAAGTATGAATGCAGGCCAAGGCAACCAAACTCTCCTATTTTTTGTTGTTAATGATAAAGCTCTGGAATTCTACACTCATTGATTCTAAAGGAATATTTAAAAGTATTCCTGTTCTGTTGATTTTTGGGTTATAAATGCATAACTGCATAATTCTTCCTAGCGGTGAATAAAATTATTTCAAAATACTTAATGGCAAAAAATGTTATAAATCAATGGTTCAGTTTATATGGAAACTACTTTGATATAATTTTCACCCCATTGTGTAGAACAACAGTAGTGAGTACATGATGTTCAGACACTGCATGCCAGATGACGTTGTTTGTTTAGGGAGAAATTTTTTTCATGGGGAAAACCACAAAAGACTGCATGAAATATTAGGAGTATCTTGCAATGTGTGATTCATAGTTCATTACATTAGTGATTATTTTAGTATTTTAAAAAACCCAAGCAAACAGCAACCAGACTTTGATTCTATAAAATCAGCTGAGTTCATACTCCTCAAGTACATTTTTAGGCAAAAAGAAAACTGTATTCAGCAATATTAAAGATACTAAGTAACTGAATATATACTCAAATAATGGTTTCAATATCAAAAAATACATTATGAGCACACTAAGACTGCTACTGATATCACACATGTCAAAAACAATATTTTTCATAGCCAGATGGGTTAAATTCATGGGTTTAAATTTGGGTCTTATTTCAAGTGTCAGAACTATCTCCAGCTGCTTCATTTTGAGTGCTAACATATGATTTAGCTGAAAGTGTGTAAAAATGAATGTTGTTAGAAAACTCATTTAAGTGTCATTTATTTCTAAATTGTTTCAAGCAAATAAAATATTCCACTTAGGCAGTAATTTCTGTTGATGGAATTAGCTCAAGTCCATCTGCATGGGAAAAAAATGCAAGACAGAAAACTAAGTGGCTCTGCTTTTGACCACTCTTTCACTTTCTGCATCAGTTCTCTCAAGATCTGTGATTCTCAGGGTGTTATGCAAGATTCTTTCATAAAAGCAGAAAAAGGCAACTCTCAAACATAATTGGTTTCACTATTTCCAGATGTGAGAGATTTGAGAGGAGCTATTACGAGATTCTTAGAAGTTTCGTGGAGTTATGAAGAGGAGTTATATGGTCTGTTTTAGACCTCTAATTAGAGTGCATCCAAGAAGCACTAAAGATTAGGAATGCAAGATTCCCTCTGCAGACAAAAGAAAGAAAAGCACTTTCCCATACTCTATTGTGCAAATAACTTGAACCAGTTAAGGAAAGAAAAATAGTGCCACATTCACCATACCTTTCAGAGGTATTCAGTGCTAAAAAAACCTCCTGTCTAAAATAGCAACAAGGACAAATAGCATTGTATGACTATCTTCTGAGCCTTTCAACTGATTTATTTTCTCCCTCACAGCAACAGACTCAGAATTAATGTATCACATTTATTTTAGGTTTCTGAAGCCAAAATAAGTCTTAAATTGGAAAGCTTCAATACAGAATCAGTTAGGTGTGTATTTCAGAGTGTTATGAAGGATGGTATTGATATGCTACGGATTGCCCATGCTTGCTGAATCTCTCAAGAAAGTTTAAATGTTCTGCTGCTTTTTGTAATAAAGTGTAATAAAGGGACTTAAGTGACTGTGTTTCCCATACACCTCTGATTCCTCTCCTCATCTCCTTTCTCCTCAACACTATATCCCCTGCCTATTTTCAGCAACATTTATCAGGGAAGAAGAGATACAATGAGCTTTATAAAACAGCCAGGAGGGAAATTACTTGTGCCCCATTTTCACAAAATTTCAGAGTCAGCTTCACTGTACTGGATTACAGAATATTCATATAGCAGCTCAAATACAAGGATAAACAAGGTTCTTTGGCACACAGAATAATTTTTTACCCCTTTCACATATTTGCAAGAGCTAAACAGATTTTTTTTATCTGATACTTAGGCAAATTTTAAATGTTAGCACTTCAACACTTTGAGAAATTAGGAAACAAAAATTATTAATTAAAACAAAGACAATAGAATTAGCCAAAGTAATTGGCTAGATATCCATTTGTATTGGTACCTTGTTCTCTGTATATTAAAGATGATCAGTCCAGGGCTAGGGTCTAAAAGCTTCCATTTCTCATCACTGATTTTATATTTCTGTTGTGGAGAAGAACTTGGGCTTGTGCTGTAGTCCTCACAAAATAGTATGGAATCTATGTATTATTTATAGAAATAAAAACTCCTAGTACTTTTATAGTTACACTGGTGAACAAGTAAGCAATTGAATGTCCCCACACTTTAAGGACAACTCTCTCATACGTGGGAGAAGAAATTTTCCAACTGATCTAAGCTGGGTCAAGAACTGTCTTGGGAGAAAATCAGGTTGGGTCACTGGTACGCAGTTGGAATGGAAGGAACCAGAAAAGATACTACACTGAAGAAAAAGATAAGTGCATTTGGTTAACGTACCAGGAGGTTCTGGTCTTAATGATTTAGAAAGCAGGAAACCACACCATGACACCTTAGAGTATTCACAGTAGTTCTATTTTTACTTTCAGTAGATTGGAAACAAATTCAGCTGTGCCTCAGAAAATGCAGTTAATACCAGTAAAAGCCACTCTGTTTTTGATGCTTCCCAAAGTGTGGTAGAACACAATATTGTAATCCTGAAGTTCTGAAATAAAAATAAATCAATGTGATAAAATACATAAATTTATTATTGCCACATTTTTACTGATGCAAGTTTGTTTGGGTTCCTCTTTTAGTTTTAGGCTTTTTTTTTTCTTTTTAAACATTCATGAAACTTGCTTTCTAATTTTGGTCTGAAAGCTATGTGAAAGCTGTGTTATTAGAACAACTTTTTGGAAAGTAGAGTACATTTTTAGAGGAATATTTTTTCCTCCTGGACATTTAAAACCACATTTATATGAAAAGTTTTTGTCTTGCTGACTGGGCATTAATGTTCTGAAAGACATGCATTGCAAGTAAAGATAGAATTGCTCTTTATAGACATGCTGTTTCCTCATAGTGTAGGTTGTTACAAATCCTATGTCGCGAAAAATCCTCTTCATTTCTTCAAAGTCTATGATTGAGAACATTACAAGATTAGAAAAAGTGAGATATCTTCTGTTTCTGTTGGGAGATGAGTTGCTGTGACCTAAACTATCTAGTTCCATACTTTGTTCCTTCCTGTTTGTCATCAGTATAGTTTAAGCCAAGTTTAACACTTCCAGCTAGTCTGGTCTTGTCAGGACATCATTTTATGAGAGTAATTTTGGAAACACAGTAAGGATGGAAATACGCTTCTCATGTGCAACAATCCATTCATATAAAGTAACTATGCTGGAAAGATCAAGGGTGTGAAACATGTCCTATATAAAAAAAAATAAAAAATGGGGTCCAGCTGAGCCGGACCGCTGANGGGAAGCCCTCCGTCTTCAGGGCTGATCTACTACAGGTCCTGGTTCTTGGATGGCCTTTGGTCCTCATCCCCTAGGATAACCACCCCTACAATGTCCCTTTCATGACAAGAACGGGATAGATACGGTGCAAGGGTGGTTTTAGTTGTGAAAGTCTTGTAACTGTAACTCTCATAATAATTTGCACTTATGAAAATAAGACACAGTCTTCACTTTTCTTATTTCGCTATTTCTCTTCTGCTATAACTATTAATTTCTCTAAGCACTACATTTTAACAACAGAACTACCTAGATGCTACAAGAGATCTTGAAATTATTGTGGTCATCATGATATTTCTTAAGTAACAAAATGTAAAAGGCTAGTGGAACATTATTTTTAAAGCTTGAAAACTGATAGAATTTCAGGATTGATCCAAAATAACAGATAATTAAAAACTGAAGATAGATTTTTTGCTTCAGAAATATGTTTTGGTTTGTTTTCTGCAATAACATCCCTTGTTTGATTTGAAGTGTAAGTATAAATTCATCTAGGAACTACTGAGGATTTAACAAGCGTACAGATATATCCCTTAGTGTGGAGCAGCAGTGCTACCAGAAAGAAATTAAATTTCTGTAGAAAATTTGATTTATTTCTGGAGACTATTTTACTTTTGTGATGATACAGAGAGCAGTTCTTGACTCTTGCCTCAGAATCCCAGCACACAGACCTGTGACCATCACACAATGCCGTAATTCAGACCCTTTCCTGTCGGGGGTCCACATTGTTTATGTAGATGTCAGCTCTGATACTTGATTTTTCTATTCAAGGACTAATCTGGAAAAGAAGTTCCCAGAACAAGAGAAGTGTTGGTGCTTCCCTGCAGCAGAATTGCAAACCCTGCAGTTGGGCTGAGCCTGGCTGGAAGACATTTCCAAATTTTCATCACCAGCCCCAGAGATATGCAGTGTCACGTAGCCCACGATGGCATTGTCTTCTGTGCCAAAGAAAACTCTGATCTTTCAAAAAGCAAAGATTCAGTTTTTTGCACAGCCAAACTATTAGGACACTCACTGCAATATTTTACTGCCACAAATTTTGCTTGCCAAGGCTGAAAACCTATCAGGAAGCACCTGCTTTCAAGAGCAAACTATTCTGTTATTACATTTAGTTTATTGTGTCATTCACAGACTCTCCCTGGAAGCCATGAATTAGCCATGATAAATGAACACCAAAATATTCAAGTGCTGTGCAAACTGCTACAATACTCTAAGCATTAAAAGAGATGAAATAAAATCACTGTTCTCACCACAGCAATATGTCAAAATATAATAGCTAGAAAAACAGCTACTATCAAACTAAGAAACACCATTACAAGGATTCTTTCTCATTAACTTCACTTTAGAAAAATAGTTCATTGAATAAATAGTTATGTACATCTTAATTAAAGACAAACAATCAATTTTATAGACTTCTGAGCATCAGAAAGGTTAGAAGCCAATGCCTTCATGCTATAAATATAAAAAACTTCCTCCTTCTTCATTCTTGCTTATATTAGAAAGTCATCCCAGCATAAAATAGAATATGCAAAGGTGGCAGAAGATGTCTCATAACCTTTAATAGAGCACCTGGAAGCATTATTTTCAATGACAGTTCATATAAACTGACATATCAACCATATCAGGCTGGGGAAAAACCTAATATTATTCCCCCAATTAATTCTAACCTCTTAGCTTCACTTGTAATTATTTCACTCAGCTCCTAAAACTCTGCTTATTAAGATCCATCCATCATGGTGCAGGTCACACAGTATTTCTATTGTTGGGCTTTCTGGCCTTTGGCTTCCTTTCAGGAGACAATCTTGCCTACACCAAATTCATAAAAGGGAAACTTGTTTTAAAATGAAGAATAAAGCTCAACTGCAAAGTAATTATTATAATTCCAGATTTTTTATTTATTTATATGACTTTTATTTCCCTGAATGTAGTCTGCTGCTTCCCTGGAAGAGACAGCCCTTATGCTAGTCACTTGTGAGACTGCCAATGGAACTATTTACCTGTACTTCACATCCAATTTATTGATACATAGAGTGGCTGGTTTTATTTCCACCTTTTTCTTTGAGTGATCATACCTATTTATGTAAAGTTATTGCTTCAGTAATTTGATATATGCCTGGTGAGATTGATACAATCTCAGGTTGTGATTATTTATCTTTAAAAAACATACCCACAAAAAACTCAGCAGAAATTAACAACATTACAATTATTCACCACAAAAGACGCAAACAGAAGGCCTGCAGCTCCCCTGACAGTTCAAGCAATCATTCCCAGGGGACACACATCAGCAGAAAAATGAATAAATGAACTATTTGTCCTATCTAAAGCAGGATTTCTTCTGTAATTAAAGCAGGTTATTACATATGCATATATGTTTCTCTATTTATAAACATATTTGAAATACAAAGTGTTGAAATGTCCAAATAGATAATTGCTTTTCTGAGGATACTCTTGGTGTCAAAAGGAAGCACTTTTTTTATACATAACTGACTTATTTAATCAGTACAAAAGCGAGGAAAAAACTGCAATTCACATAGCTCCAACTGGACACAGCAGAGTTTGCGTTTTTCCAGGAGTTACTGCTACCATGATCTAATTGGATGATTAACACTGAGTTGTAATTGGAACCAAAATCCCAAATCCCCAACTGGATCCTGCTCACAACGGTATGAACATGGTTCAACACCTGCCTGTTTTATTTATATAAGAACTATGACTGATGTGTTTAAATGTCTGCAGTAATTTCCACCTGTCCATCCTGGCTGCTGTTGATCACTGCCTCTGCTGCAGGGATTGATCAGCAGCGTGGGGAAGCATTTGGTTCATTCCAGAGCAATACCTGCTGCTCACTCAGCAATCCCATCAGTCAATCCATCTCTGCTTCTTCACAGCTGCTCCCTCCTTTTTTCTTTCTTAGCCAAAGATCACTTGCACACTTTACCACCCAGGACTATCCCTTACCTCTAAAAATCAATCACCACTCCAGTTCATTCTGTAAGTAAACTTTAAAATAAAATAATCAATTTTGTGTTTAAGATTGCTTATAATATGGGTTTTTTAAAGGCTCTGAATACATCTTAAAGGAGAACAGACTGCTTCTTCACTTATGGACACACTCTGCAGGTACAAAAATAATTAATAAATAACTTTAATTGCTAATGAATTTGAAGAAAAAACCCCACTGATTCAGAGGGGAAAGTGGCTAGCTTATACAGGGAATTGAAAAGAGTTGGATGCAAACCTCCACCCTATCAGAAGAAAATCTGGAGGTATGCTTTAGCTGTCACAAGCTTTAGCACACCTGTAAGTGTGCAAAGGATGAGTCCTCTCTGTGGTCTCACACTGCCCTGCAGTGAGTTCACACGACTGATGCGAGGGGCCAAGCCTCCCACACCTTTCCTTAGGGAGCAACTCAGTGTAGTACAGTGGAAGAGCCATCACCTGCCTAATTCCAGGCAGGAAGTTGTTGGCAACAGATGCACAGAGCGTGCCTTGCTCTAACCACTCTCAGATGTTCTGCAAGGCAGTGTCAGCAGTCACTCTCCTGATGAATCCTAAACATCACACAGATGTCAACTGAAAAAAAACCCAAACAAACAAACCAACCAACAGCTTCAGGTAAATATTCCTGTCAAAACACAAAGACAACCAGGTTTTCTAAAGGATCCTGTTTTCTGTTTCCAATGTAGAAGCAACTCTTGAACATGACTGAGAAGATAACTTGGTCACAGTGTATTGTAGCACAGTTCTGCTTCAAAGAGGGCCATTAAAACTATATTTTAAAAATCCCAATTTACAGTGAGACTTTGAAAGGCCCCCAAAATATGGTGCATAACCACACTATTCTCTCACCTTTTTCCTCCCATGCTGTCACCCAATTATTACAGCACTGAAGCAGACACAACTCATAGCTATATATATTCCTCTGAAAATCAGTGATCCTGTTAATTTTCCTTAATCTTGGCAAATGTGTAGCTCAAGACCTTTCATTAATATTTATTAAGTATTCTTTTCTACATTGAACATTTTATTATTTAAATCCCTAACATATAATTCTGTAACTACAGGTTTTATGAAGTGCATTCTTCTTCCCACTGTTCTGGAAGTGAAAAAAAGAAAATGTTAGGTCCACATTCCAAACCTCAAGATCTTTCAATGCAATAAAGAAATAATCCAGTTTAATAAATGCAGTGCATGTCTTATCTCACAAGAGTAATCCATATATTAAAAAGAAATATGTGGATTACAATATTTTGTATTTTGATTTCAATCATTAAAAAAATATACAAAAAGTAAGAGAAAACTGCTTATCACTGATACACTGTGATTATTATTGACTTCTGAAGGCCTTTTACCCTCCAAAGAATCTTTTTGATCTTCCACAAAGAAAGTTGTTTTTTCTGCAAAAATATTTTCCTCTAAAACAATATAGTTCCGCCATTATGTTTCATATCACTATAAATTTCATAATGTGAGACAATGCAGAACTTATGCTATAACACACTCATGACTTGTCCAGGAGTTATCTGACATTTAGGGAAATGAAAAAAAATCTAGTTATTTGTCCGAGGACAATTTTGTCATTCTAAACACCAAATAAATGCAGGAAGGACCAGCTCAGAGTTTTCTTTCATACTTTTGGAATAAGATGCCTTGTCACGTGTCATAACTAGCTATTGAGTGAGATGGAAGGCAAAAAGAAAAGGCCACCAAAAAAAAACTGTAACAATGGATTTCAGGTCTATTCTGCTCAGATGAATCCTTCTGTATTTCTATAGGTTTAAAAAAGAGAAAGAGCAAAATGATCCTAGACTCCTAGTTATCAGAAGTAAGGCCTGAGCAGAAAGTGAATTGAGTGCTGGCACCCTGGAAGTTGTTTTCTCTTCAAAAGATCAACAGGGAAGACAACATATTTCTCCATAACACAATTGTCTTCAGCTGTCCTTGAAATGATTGACAGCCAGCATTAAGCTTTAGGGATGCTCAGACGATATTTAATGTCAAGTTCAATGTTGAACGCGCTGGTATTTTAGGAACAACACCTGTTCCAGTCTTTGAATACTACTATCAGTCCCAGAAAACAGAAGGAGCCAGAAGTACTTGGCAAGATAAAGTCCAAAAGAAGACATTTTTACTGTTAAGGAAGTTCTCTCCTCTCAGATTTGAGAATGTTTTGTTTGTTTCTTTATCCTGCTGTGCCTCCCCTTCCCACCCTCTTCCCCCACCACCCTTTCTTTTTTCCTTATTTCTTATTTATTTATTTTTAGATTGAGGGGGCAATAAACCAACATTATCCTGTGAGAAGGCTGTTCCTTACCTGCTTTTTTCTTTTGGACACTTAAACACAAGGTAAGATGAGCTTGCTTGTGATAATGCAAAACTGCTGTAGCAACTGCTTTGTTAACCTTTTCCAGGCTACAGAATATGTAATATATGTACCTTGCTTTTCTTTCAAAAATTAATTTCCTCAGAATAGTACTAGGAGCAGTGAATGCTCTGTAAATCTTGCTTACACTTCTGCATGTGCTTGAGGCAGTGTTTTTGTTATATTTCTATTCTTTATTGCCCTAAAAAATACCCTGAGCATCTTTCATTTGCATCCAAAAAGACTGGGAATGCACATAAAGTTGCACAAATAAAATAAAAAAAATTATAAAATAGAAGTTGAATGCGCAAATGTAATGATAACAATAAGAGAAATCTGTTTTCAGGATAAACCTATTCACTCATTGAAATGCATAAGCAGAGAACAAAGTCATATATGTTTGAGGAAGGAAAAAAGGGGACATTTACAGAAACTCTCTAGTGGGAATCCTGATAATCAACCAGGGTTTAGAAACACTAAATACATTCTTCCACTCACACAAAGCACATGTTCATTCAAATATATGTCACTTCAAATATACAGATTTGCTTTGATCCCTGCACTGCATATCAGGTTTCTTCCCTGAAACAATACATAGGATAATATTCTTTTGTTACTCAGAAAAAAAAAATCAAACATATTTACTGACTCTTTTCACTCTTAAATCTCAAATGCTTACCTTGAATTCAAATAGTTTATTTGTATAGTTAATTTAAATAGTCAATTCAGTTTTTTCCTAAAGTGATGGTGTGTGCTACTAGTCCAACTTTACATTTATAACATTAATCTAAGATTAGTGCGATTACTGAATTATATAGTCTCTGATTGGAAGAACTTCAGAATTATCATCCTGTCTTATTTCTGTCTAGCAAAAAATAAGAGAACACCACCCGAGGATTTGAATACATCAGTGTTTTCTCTAGCAATAATATGGTCTCTGAACAAAATATACCATAATGACCATTTTTCATTACTTTAAAATGATTGCATATTAAAGATAATGCCTGAAAATATTTTTATTTTTTTACTTGAAGCAGATCCTTAGAACCAGAACTCAAGAATTAAGTAACATGGTCTTAAGATGCCTTGAAACCCTTCCATCTTTAAAGTCTGATTTCAGCTCAAGTTAGAATCAGAAGTTACTAGAGCTGCTGAAAGTGAAGAAAACCAGATAAACCAACCTTAAATTATGAAGTTCCACACCCCCAAAACTTGTGCCCAAAGAAGAGGAAAAGATTTTCCAGTTAGCTGCCTAATCTAGCCACTTGGTTACTGCCAGCAAAGAACAACCACACAACACAGGTTCCAACATCCAACCCCTGATTTATATTAAAAATCACATTTGCCTTTTTCAGTAATGGAGCTACAGGAAGGTGCCATGCTGATGACATCTTACAGAGAAAAGTAGAGAAAGGGAAGGTCTGCTTTTTTTGGGCTCTGAGCTGAGAACAGGAAATATTTTTTCGAGTGTTGACTGTATATTTTTCCAGCAATAAATGATTAATTCAGAACACTGCTTTATTTAATTGTTCAAGGATATGAGTAAAAGCACTGAACAATTCTGCATTAACATAGGAGCAGCAATTTAAGTATCTTTGGAAATTTCCCTCTGGCCTACTCATTTCATCTCTACGACAAAGAACTAGACCAGCTTCCCTGCTCTTATTCCTTCAGAGGGACAATTTGATAGACCACCAGATTTTCCACTGTCACTGCTTTGAAGTCTCTTTGACTTTGATCAGTGCTTATCATAGTTTGAGTCACCCTTCCTTGGTCACAGGATTTTACAGAATCGCAGAATCAACTCATTTGGAAAAGACCTCTGGGATCTTCGAGTCCAACCTATGACTGAACACCACAAAGTTTACACCAAGTGCCATGTCCAGTCTTTCCTTAAACAGCTCCAGGGACAGTGAAGAATTTCTTTCTAATGTGCAACCTAAACCTCCCCTAGGACTGCTTGAGGCTGCGTCCTCTCATCCTGTCACTGGTTGCCTGGGAGAAGAGACCAATTCCCCCCTGGCTACACCCTCCTTTCAGGCAGTTTTAGAGAGTGGTAAGGTCACCCCTGAGCCTCCTTTTCTCCAGGCTAAACACCCCCAGCCCCCTGCTCCTCATAGGAAATGTTCTTCAGACCCTTCACCAGCTTCATTCTCCTGAATTGAGGGACCCAGAACTGGACGCTGTACTCAAGGTACAGCCTCACCAGTGCCAAGTACAGGGATATGATCACTGCCCTGTTCCTGCTGGCCACACTGTTCCTGATACTGACCAGGATGCCCGTGGCCGTCTTGGCCACCTGGGCACATGCTGGCTCATGTTCAGCTGGCTGTCACCCAGCACCCCCAGGTACTTTTCTGCTGGACAACTTTCCAGCCACTCTGCTCCCAGCCTGTAACTGGAGCATATTTTGTCTTTGTGAGGTGAACCATTCTGATCCTGGAGTCTGATCAAAAGCTTCCTTCCCCTGGAAGTTCAGTTGCTTCCCTACATCTGACACTACTGCAATTCCCTTGAGCCTGTTTGGGGGAGAACCCCCTGGCAGCCAAGAAGCACTTTTCTGCTTTTGAAGTTTCTGTGATACTATTAAGCTGCTCATCGACTGGTGTAGAGAGAATAGGATTCACCCTGAATGAGACAGAACTTGACAACAAAGTTGCAGAAAGTGTTAGTTCATTGGCTCAACCTAGCAGACACCACCAGTTTGTTTATGAGACAGAAAAGCAAGTGCTGAGGGTAGCTGGGGAAGAGTGGGGGAGGAATCTGACCCTGCAATCTGGAAAGATCACAGTATACAAAGGCTTTCAGCTCTGTACCAGCTGATGATGATGCAAAAGAGACAACCTGGCTCTACCCACAATGCCAGCAGAAGTATGCTGACATCACGTTTGGTATGCTTAAATCTGTATGTTCTCATCAGGTACCTTTCAATCATACTTTAAGGGTCACTAAAACAGCCAGAAGACTGATTCCACTTTATCAGGAAGGAAAAAAAAAACCCAAACAGTTATGAAAATTGCTGCTTTGTGCAAAGTTCCTTTTGTTAGTACTTGAGCACGATTTTAATTAGAAAATATATTTGAATGTAGAAGTTGTTCAGCAAATAGAGAATTAACAAATTATCACCATTGACACTGAGCAAAAAGGAATTTACTCAGCTTGATCTTCAGATTTGACTGATAGTGTAAAATTGTCAATAAGAATGTGAAATACACTTAATCTGGAATCTGATCACATATGACAGACAGGAGATAATTATAGAACTTCAGCTGTCATTATGTAGTATAATCATACACAAAATTGTTGTCCTTTTATAAATACAAATTAATAAGTCTATTTGTTGATTCTCTGTTAACTTAGCTCCCTGAGAAAGCCTCACAAATTTTCAGAAACAACCACCTTTGTGTGTAATCTATTTACAAAAATAAATAGTGCATACAGAATATTTATGCATGTGTGTATATATATATATGAAAACAATAGAACATAATTTCCTACCATGCAGCTATTTCTGAATGCTTTGCCTAATCTAAATAGGGTTAAGAAGCAACAACATGAAAATTTTCCATTCAAAAGCTTGAGGTGAAAAAACTCACTTCAGACATTCAGTTTCATAATATTTGGTGATGGGGTTAATTAGAGGCTTATATTTGAAATATTTTCACATTTGAAAATGCTATATAGTCTCAAAAATCTAAAAAACAAAACCAACCAAAACCATTAAACCACAAACCCCTAATTTGAAAATGCTTATGTTTGTTTTCCAAATAGACAAACACATTGCTAACAGAGGGGGCAAAAAGTCTTTGGATGACTTCGTGCATTCATTTCGGCTGAGGGGAGAAACATTTTGAGAAAGCATTAATTTAAATGAAGATGTCAGGAATACAAAAGATATTTTTGAGTTGGAAGAAGGTAACAGCATAACAGCACCTAGGCAGATCCAAGAGCTCTGTCATGAAAATCCAGAGAAGCAAACTTTTAATGCTGCTCTTCCGCATGTGCAACACAGGTAGTGGGAAATTTGCACGAGATCTTTGCAATCTCCTGTACAGCTAATAGTAACCTCAAAATTAATCTAATTGCTTTGTTCAGCATATTGTTGGTTTTATGTGTAATGAATGCTTATGTGTAACACACCGCAAAAAAAAAATCTGCTGGGAGAATTCTGAGCAGCTGAAGAGCCTGCCAAGAACTTGTTTTATATACTTTTTGAGATATGCAATATTTCATAATGTAATGTATAGCTGCTAATTAGACATAAACCACTGCAACAATATAGTTTAAAAAGTTCTGTCAATGAATTTCTGAAAATTCCGTGCAAAGCAAAGCATATTTTCTAATATTATCTGGAATCCCTTCTTGCACTTTTGCCCGGAATTAGAATTATCCCTCTTCTGGATTAAAGATGCATTGGTGGATTAGTCTATCACTGATGACAACATAATATATCCTTCCCAGAGGCTTAAACTGAAAAGAGGTCTGTTAACTACAGACCATATTAAAACAACAGGAAAAAAAAAAAAAGACAAAAAGAAAGGGACATTGTACACAAGACCATATTTTAACATTTAAAATCATCATGTGGGAGGTCAAAGTTTGTGAAACATGACCTCTGGTTCAGTGCCATGTATCAGTCCTATTCTTTTCACAGACTGTATCACTTGTAAACCTAGTAAGACATGGGACTGATTCCTGCAAGGATTAGCCATGGGTATTACTTTTAGCTTTAGCCACCTGAGCAAGCTCAGGAATACCAGCCACTCAGGCAATTTAAATGAAAAATAAACTGGTTTTAATTTTTCTACTTGATGGTTGTATGCAAATTTTGAAGAATTGTGCTTCTTTATTTAAATTTTTTTTGGCCAGTTAAAGAAGCATTAATTTTATATTTAAATTTAGCATTTCCAAAGCAACAAAGCAGATGAGCTGTTTCTGAACTGAAATATTTTCTATTTCTGAAACTTTGTTTCAGATGACATGAAGTTGATTCATCACTTTAACACTCTAAAGGAGATGTTACATTACTCTATATATTAAGTGACATGCCAGCAGTTTTCCATAGAATAGAATCATCCCGCAAAGTCTTTCTGGATGTAAAATCACATAGAGCATCTTTCTGTGTGCACTTCCTGGAATATTTCACATGCCAATAATCGTACAATGACAACTTCTAGAATACACCTGTTTAATATTTATTTAAACCAAATTCTGGAAAACTAACTGAAAAGAAATATTTCACTGACTGTAATGAAAAGAAAATACTCTGCACTTTCTGGTGAACTTAAGCACCTAATTACATTCTTTTTCAATTATATCCCAGGAAAATGTAGATGCGTTGTTAGCATTAAATTTCAATGTAAGACACTGTTTTTTGTTTAAGAAAAGGTCAGTCCTTCACTTTGTGAAGGTCAGTAAAATCATTGGCTTATAAAGGGAGCTCAATTTGAGTATAGAATCCAGCTAAGGAATAAGCTTTCTACCACACTTGTGGTAGAAACTACGCCTGTTGGTGTCACTGAGAAGACGGGGATTAGACATTTTCCTGGTGTTTTATCTAATAAGAGACCTGGATGTCACCACTAGTGTTGCTTGTTAAATTGTATCTTTGAAGAGCAATACAGAGTATGTGAAGTGTTTGTGTGTACAGCTCACAGGCTGTGTGCTCCATCCTTTGAAAGGGAACCATTGTAAAGGGGGAGGGTCCTGAGCACAAAGAAGGGAAGACCTGCTTTTCTGGCAAATGGCAGTATCAGCAACAAAACTCTGATAAGAGCCTCATGCTTCAATATGCAGTAAATAATACCCATACACTTTGTAGAAATAAAAGGTTGGAGGACGGGAGGGAAGGACTTTGAGTTCTGTAGTCAAAGGAATTTAAAGGCGCATCTAAGTAGTCTTATGAGAGATTGCTTTATAGTGAAGTATCAGTTACACACAACCCTGGATCATAATTATCTGTGTATTCTCAGACTAGCAGAGCAGTTATAACGCAGTTCTGTGCTTCTCTGCAATTGATCTCACTGACTGCATCATTTTTTTGACATTTTACAACTTACTGATTCAGTAATCACAGTTCAGTTGCCCTAATCACACGGTAATTGAACCCTAGAGGAAATGCCAATAGATACTCAATCAAGAAGATATCAAACCAATTAGACAGCAATGTTTTCAGTCAAGAAACAGCTAACAGCTGTTATCTGAGTTTGTTTATTCTCCACTATCGGTGTCTAGATCTCTTAAAAGGTAATTAAAGGGAAGGCAGTCCATTTTGGCCCAAATCCTCTGTCTCCCTCCTCCTTTTACTTGCTTTATTATGCGTGAGCCCCGTCAAAGAAGAAACAAAAGTCAGGATACAGGCGGTTCGTCCCCCACGGCCGGAGGGGAAGCACACCAGGCGTGCAGGGAAGGCAGCGCCTGGCCGGGGGAGCTGCTCGGGAAGCCGAGCAGGCGGCGCGGGAGGAGTGGAGCTCGGCGGGAGCGGAGCCGCACCAGGACCCGCCCGGGCCGGGACCTGTCCGTGGTCCTGCAGCCGGGAAGCCCCCTCTGCCAGCGCCACCGCCGAAGGGCCCTCGGTCCCTTCCTGCCTGTCCCCCTCCACTAACCCACTGCAAGAGCTGCTGCCACTGCTAACCTCGATGCACAGAAAGTCAGCTTTTAGGGAGACTTCGTACGTCCTCAAGGCTGGGGGTACTAAAGAAAAAAATATATATCTCCAAAACTCCTACTAAAGCCCTGCCCAGCCTCTAAGTGTGCCTTTCCCTGGAGGTCTCTCGGCTGCCCGGGGCGCGTGGGAAGCCCCAGTCCAGCACACAACTTTCCTGCAGGGAGCCGGGCTGCCCTCGGAGCCTACGCGCTGGGGATCGAAGGCGGGGAGGACGTGGTGCCCTCGTCGCCTGCAAAGCTGCGGAGAAGCCAGGCAGGAGAGCGGGAGAGCCTGGGAGCTCCGTCGCCTATCCCTCCTCACTGTCGGCTTCTGGTACCAGGGAAACCCTCGGGAGGCGGAGGGGAGGGAAGAGGAAGCTCCCACCGTACGCTCAATGCCCCCCGTGCATCCCTTTCTCCGGGAGGCCGGAGCCCCAGCCCGGACTCACGTGTGCCGTCAAACCGGGTAGCGATGGTGTCGAGGAAGGTGTTCTGGGGTGCCAGTAATCCTTTCATAACCGGCATTTTTCCAGCGCGGTGCGAGGTTCCCCATCAAAGTTTGTCTACGAGGGTGGTTCGAGAAGAAAGTGCAGAGGGCGCCCGGGGGAAGGTAGGGAGGGAGAGGGCGGAGGGATAGGGAGGAGAAGGAGGATGGGGATGCCGCTGCGCCGCCTCCGGCGCCGGGAGCCCCCCACTTGTCAGCCCCAACCCCGCACAGCGCTCCCGCCCCCGGGAGCCGTGCACAGGTGCGGAGCCGCGCCCCGGCCGGCAGCGCCCGCTCCCCCTCCCCGCACCCCTCCAAAGGCAAGGGGGAGGGGGCGCCGGTGGATAGCCACCGTGAGGGAGGACGGGCTGGAGGAGAGCCGGGAACTGGGGAAGAGCCACCTTTATCCACCTGTAGCGGAGCCGGGCGGGGCGGGGCAGCGCAGGGACCGGCGGCCCCCGGGGGCTGCGGAGCCTCCCCCGCCCCCGGCCAACTCGGACACCTTTCGCTTATAGCACCTGAGAAGGGTCCCAGGCATCTCAGCTCACTGTTTCGTGAGTAACAATAGCGCAGGGTAAAGCACGGGCTCTTACTTTGCTAGAAGGAGAAACACCCTTGATGGATGGCGAATGCCTCTGTGGGTGCTCATTGGAGAGTGAAGACTAGAACATGGATAATGCTCCACCAGTTGTGTGGTCTCAGGCATTATTTGCCTGTTAAGGCTATTTCATTTGTTTAAGGAATAGGCATTTGCTGTGATTATTAATATATCCTATAATATTCTTTCAACAAAATTCCTGAATTTTTTTTTTCTGCCAGCCAGAGAGAGAATTAAGACATATGCTAGCCCAGAAGGTCTAATGTGTAAATTCAAGCAAATAAATATGCAACAATAGTCATAAAGACATGGCATTCCACATTCAGCTGAGTAACCTGCTCAGACTGGTACCATGGCTATTTAAATGCTGCCAGATAACTCTCCATAGTACAGTCATTTCACTTACTGTAGCAGCAATGACTTCCCCATGTTCTTTCAGGATTAAAAGACCCTAGAGAAACGAAGTGGGAGTTCACTCCCTAATCTACAAAGTCACTCTGCAGAGGAAGCCTGTTGGGTTCTTGCTATTTTACAGTACTGTTATTTGTATTTTTGCTATTCCTGTTTATTTAGGATTCTCTCTTTCTCCAGATGGTTAGAAGACTTTGATTCCCACTTTTTAGCATAGGCAGCATCGAGAGAGGCTACAAAACAGAAGAGAGGGTCTTTACAATGGATAATGAAATGTAAAAAAACTCCAGAACCTCAGACAATGCTGATACACCAGGTTTCTAGCACAATATAAAACCTACCCATGGTAACCTCACCTTGGCTCTGAAGAATGCAGCAGTATTTCCCTGAGATCATGAATCTGTCCAGTTGCCCTTGTACTGGAAGCCTTTGGCAAACTAGTTGATATAGAGATGCCAGATCAGTTTTCAAAGCAGCACATAAACTGAGAGACTGCCTGTACAGTGCTTTGGAAGTCTCCAAGAGCTCAAAGCACTATCAGTTTGTTGCCACCTGATAAACTTTAAATTCCTTTTTAGCCTTGTTCTTAAAGTATACAAGCACCAGCCTTGTCCTTAAAATGTACAATATTTAATACTGAATGCCAGCAATTTTTAATTTTCATTATTATTCTCATATCTTCCAGTTCAACATAAGCAGAGTCACAAAATTAGTTTCTATTGATAGTTTTCCATTTAGTCTCTCTGGCTAGTTAGGTTTGATGGTACAGCATGTACCCACTAGTGAAATACAGAAAATCCTATTTCAATACTTGGACAGCCCTGGAGAGTATGATCAGGTTTTCAGGTTTTCACCTTTGTCAAAGTGCTCAGCAACAGAGGTTGTTAAGGTAAATCTGAACCTTTGAAACCTGACAAAAGACTTGCCTATGTTGTGGCCTGTGTGCTGCATTTGTGTTTCAGTTTGCATTTTTCCCCATGGCCTGCCCAAACACCATTTAAGTAGGGATACAGTGAAGGAGCAAGGAATGTATTCTTAGTCTTACAATAGGCAGTCAGGAGACATAAACCCATAAATACTTTTAAAGATATAAATGTATTTCTCAATTTTGGTCATCACAAAAGGGAAAAAATGGGACTATTTTCCAGGGCAGTCAAGTTATTATCTGATAAGCCTGCAAGCCTGTAAGTGGACACACCAAGTCTGAGCTGTAATCAGTGTTTTGAGGGCTGTATGGCCTAACAGTTTCAGTAAGTTTAGAGCTTTATTAAGAGGTCATGGAAATTTCTTAATCATGAGACAAAAAATGTTTCAATCAAGCCTTAGGACTTAACTTGGGCAAAAGATGCCAAACAGTTATGCAAACACACACCTCATGAAAGGATTGATAAATGCCACAGGAGTTACATTGCATATCCCATGCTGATAGGGGTGAACACAATTTAGTTTTTGAAACGTATTCACCACTATCCAGGACTATGTGATAGCAATGGCAGTGAAAGCTCTACCAACAAGGAAATTCTGCTGATGCACAAGAGTGAGGGATACCAAATTCTTTATAAGGAGAACATGCTGAAGGCCTCTTCATCTCTGAGAACTTCAGGAAAGAGGAAGGAAGTTTGCTGTCCTTTGCATGTATTCCCAATCATGGCATACTGTTATAAAATGGTTGAGGAAATGACTACATACTATGAACAATTGGTAACAATTAAGCTCCCCAAAATTAAGTTTGTGTTCTATGTACCACAAAGTGACTACCCAAATGCCTCTGAAGTAGCTGATAAAACATATTAAAAAAAATGTACATAAAAAGCCTCAAACTACAAAAAGATGAGAAATTGAAGTGCAGTATTCTATTTTGCACTTGTATTTAGCATATTTTAGATACTCATAAGAGTAATCCTCCTTAATAGAAACTGGTACTTCAGGCTCTGAAATTGCAAAACACAGAAGCTTAAAGTTGCTCAAAGTAGGCAAATATAACAGGCTGAAATTTCAGTCAGCTAAGAAGAAATAGTTCAGAAAAGCAGATACAAGCTGAGCTTTGTAAAAGGCAGGTAAAAGGAGCAGCTGAAAGTTTGTAGCCGAGCCCTAGACAATTATTTTTAAGCTTTAAATGAAAAGCAAACTAGGGACTCTGGATAGTCACAGACATTTTAATTTGTTCTTTTTCTTAATGTTTAAGAAAAATTAAAATACAAACCCAGGTAATTTTTGTCTTGTTTCAAGAAATCAGCTTTCAATTTTGCTATATTAATTTCTAATATCTGGGATATCAGGACATAGTTCATAATACAGCACATATTTTTGCTGGCAAGAACAGGTAAACAAGAGTTGGAATCTAACTTTGATTTTTGTGTAAAAATCTATATCCAATATAAGTAAATAGCCCACTCTCCATATTCATGTCTTTTTCACTGTGGAGCATTTTGCTGAATTCAAAGGCATAAATATATGTAAAAATATATAGATAAAAGTTACAGATAGACAGTACCAAAGCTGAGAAATTAAGGACTAACAGCACTGATGCTATTCTTCAGGATGCCATTAGCATCCAGAGACTGCACATGAAGTTAACTCAGGGGCTGACAGTTTAGACCAGAAGGACTATCTGAGAAAATAAGGTTTGCTACTTCCAATTACTCAACAGTATATAAATAAAATCTCAGCCAAATATTTCCCCCTACTTATCCACAGCTACTTGGGCACTCAACATAGCACATTACATTGTGAGATATGGTATAATTTTTTAGATATTGCTTGTTACCCAGAAATGAGGGCATGGGCAGAGTTTTGCACAGAATATATGCAAGGAGCAGCATGCTGTAGCATTTTTGCTCACGACTTTTCTTCATATACAATTTCACAAACAGAATTTTCCCCAATTTTGCTATTAATATTCCAAAGTACCACGAATTACCTCATAAAATAAGTTAGGAGTTGCTTCCGTGGCATAACCATTTGACCTCAACTTACCTGCCACAATTATGCAAATGAAAACAACTAGAGAAAATCAAATTAACAAGGTCTGCCTGCAGCTTACTTTTGTGCTTGAAATTGCCACCCACTTATTTGTTTGTTAACCTTGGCATCCAGTGGAAAAAAGGGAATTATGAAAGAGCCTGAAAATACTAGGAAATGGCAAAGAATGGCAACCTGCTGTTCATCTGCCATGAACAGGCTAATTTAGTCTGAAGTAGTGCGTGCTAAGAATATTTTCCTAATAAATGATTGTTGTGCTTCAAGAAATGCTGGCCGCTGCCTTTTGTTGTGCATAAGCCAACAACAGAACTTTTCGGGAATAGAGTTGCATAATTAAAACTCTGACAAACCAGGGACAGTTTGGATTGAAGTTTAAATGCAAAGCCAGCATCTCTGGCTCAGGAGGGTACTAAGTTCCTATAAACTGGAAAAAGTTGCAAGCAAGAAGAAGAATCCATATACGATGGTATTTTGAATGAAGTTAAAGATTTCCTCTGTGCCTGGCAGACACGCATGAAACATTTTGGCAAAAGCCTCATTTCTTTTTAGTACTGGTGTTAAAGGATGCAAACCCAGTGTTCAGAGACATGACATTCACTAATGTACTGAAAAAGCACAGTGGCAGATGCACAAGGTTCTAATTATACTGATATCACCATCATTTTAGGCTGCAATTTCTGCTTTTGTTCCCTTTTGTAATATATAGGTAATCATGGATAAGATTTAATTTCATTATTCGTATTGCTCAACTAAGTAGATTAATGATTTATGCAATATTAATTTGTGTTTTGTATGGTTAGAAAGCTCTTCATTCATTCACAGACCCAGGTTTCATGTGTCCATCAGATTTACAGAGAAGATGCTGTCTTGTCTTCTATAAAGCAGAAAATTAATTAAGACCTAAAGGTAACTCTGTTGTCAAACCAAAAAAGTGGTTCAGTCATGAATAGACTATCAGATCTCAAAATTAATAAGGTTATAAAATTTATATTTCTGTTTCCACTTTCCCATCTATAAGAGCAGAATCATAGTTTTCACCTCCAAGGATTGTGTGGATATAGTTAATGTTGACATAGCAATAAAATTTCACAAAAACCTATGATAAAGCTGAAAACAATTTAGCAGTTGTTATTGAAGAGATTTGATATCATTCAGGAAGTTATTGAACCACATTTCAAACAACAAGGAATTAAGAAGACTCTCTATTGCTCTAACATTAATTGAGCACCATCATGTGGGGAAAAAATAATCATTGTTTATTGGAAAAAAGTACTGCATAAAGGAGGAATGTACCTCTATGCACAGAATTAGCATCCAAAGCTGAATAAACAATATCTATTTTGAGTGGAGTTTGGTTTTCATCAGAAAACAAAACCAAAACCTCCAGCAAACTAAAGCCAAAAGCCTCAAAAATAATACTACTAATATTAAATAAAAAGTAAAATAAAATAGCTACACTACAATTCTGGTGACAAACCTTATGTTCAACTTAAGGGAAATAGAATTTTCTTCTTAAAATCAATGCAATAAAATAAAGACAAAAAGAAAGTTGACTTCAGAAGAGACTGAAGCACTGTTGTGGGTTATTTTGTATTTCCTGGATATGAAAGACATCATAAGACTTTTACCCTCACTGTGACATTAGAGGCAATGCTGATGTTAAAGGATCTTGCAGATTATTCTACATCTCAAAAAAGCTGCCGATTCAGTTCACCTGTTAATGAGCAGGGTTAATTTTGTTCCCAATTCTTTCTTTTGAAAAGGAAAGAATTCACTTAGTGAATATCAATATAGCTGTTGAGAATATTCTTTAAAGTAATATCAGAACTTCACTTATTTATGACCTGGAGTTGAAAATAATTTCATTATAAAATGTAATCCACTACCATTTTTCTGCTTGAATTCAAAGAGTACAATACCAGAATTATTTGCAAGGCCCAATTGTGCTCAGTGAAAACAAAGAACTCTGTCCAAAAGTTTGAGGTGATACTGATTGTATAAGAGACATAGGATGCTTTGAATAGAGAATAATCACAAGCACAGCTCTAGATATGGGATTTTCTCTTAAGCCTTGAACATCATCTTCCTACATGCAGATGTAAAAAGTGATTCCTCCCACAGATCCCCTGAAGTTAATTAGAAATTGTGCTACCATACTTCCACACAGATATCCCCTGAACACTGGGAAATAGCTATCTAAATTTCATGATCACATTCTAAATACCATTATTGAAAAGAAACCCCAAAGACAGAACAAATTCCTTCATAAGTAAACCTGTTTTAAAATCCTTAAACCAGATCAGTCGAAAATAATTCCTTCTGTTCCTTATACAGTATTTTTTGAGCACAATTGATAGTGTGCTTAGGCTTCTTCAACATCACCAAAATAACTTGCATGACTCAGCCATATTTTTCCTGACTTGCACCAGTGCAATAAAGAGCAGGATGAGACACACCAGCTGGTTTTACTTTATTAATATTTCTGACTTGCAAAGCACCACAGGTAATGCTGAAAGAATTAAGCAGTACAGCTATGCTGGTCCCTAGCAGTGCTGTGGTGCTAATGTGAATTAAGATTTTGGTGACCATCCAGGAAGTGACAAGAGAGCAGGAAGCGACAGCAACATTGTTTGTTATAAATCACTGTAAGTCACGAAAGACTACCAAGACACAGAAAACTCAAAAGGAAACAGAATAGTACTTCCCTAGATGTCATCTTCAATTTTGTTTTCAGTGCAATTGCCTTGACAGAGGATTCATTAATAAAAAGCCTGGGTGGCATTGCTGGGTCTTATTCCTTTTTTTCTCTTAGATTTTACTGCATTTTAAAAAGTGACAATCTCATTAAAATGTAAGATTAAAGGCTAAAACAAGTTAGAGAGCATTGGAAAAATCCAGGCTCATAATATACAAGTATTTCTAATCACTTCATATCATAAAGACACAGAAATTAGTACTATGATGTATGTACTTTTTATAGACTTTTATATTAATATATAAATTAGACCTGACATCTAATTTATCTACTGAAAACATCCTCCTAGAGAGACATAGGTGTAAGTTCTCTGATATTTACGGGTTTTGATGGTAAATATGGATACCACTTAATTATATGTCTTATTTGGGTGTTAACAGTAATAGCACATTTTCTCTAAGGTGCAACTGGCAAGCTTTGCAGAAGTCAACAGCAATAACCTGAAGTCAGATATTAAGTTTTGCTTTAGAAAACTCCAAACAGGGAAAACTGAAGTTCTCCCCATTACGTAAGTATAATCAGCATATTTTTTAGTACCTTTCATAATATCTAAGCAATAACTGGACTATGTGAACTCAATTCATCTAGCATTGTTTTACACAGGAATGATTCAGGATTAATACTTATGGCAGGTCAAATGTACCTTCTACTTCAATACACACAGTAAGTGACCTTAATTGGCATGTACTTTAAAGGTATCTTGAGGTCTTTAATGTTTGCCCTAGAAGATTGCAAATACAATGATCACAGAGATAAAATAGTATATTTGATGAAACATTAAAATGTCATAAGCAGTAGCTTAAGAACATTCTCGAATTGTTAGAGAAAAATATGTTTAAAATATATTACTATAGTTCCAAAATACCTGTCCATAAAATGTAAATGCACTTTAAAACCCCCAAGATGATTTATTATTATAAGTACAGACTTACCAAGATCAAATGCTTTGCCAGACCACTGAATATAACAATACCTTTTCCTAGCTGGAGAAGGAGTGAAAGGGACAAGGAAAAAAAAAAGAACCAATTTAAAAAATATTTAAAGTGTGTTTGACTTTTTTCAAGAATCCTTGCATCAACTAGAATAGGTAAAATTGATAAAGATACTGCAATATATACATCCTTTCAGAAATATAAGAAACTGTTAACTACAGTTCAGGTTACATGACTTTTCTATTGAACCAGTGATAACTGAACTTTCTTCTCACTTAAGTCAATTGCATGATTGTTTAAAAATAAATTAAAAACCCCTAAAACACAAGAAATCCTCCACAACCTTTTGATGTGCAGTAAATCTTACTTCTACATTACAAGTTCTTCAGAAGACAACAGTTAAACTGCAAGTAATTAAGGAACAAGAGTCTAACTTGATCCATCAAGGCTATAGCAGATCAGCCTTAATACTGATTGATTTGCTTTTTAATCTTCTCCAACTCATCAACTTCTTTTCCATCCTAATAAGAGTTTCATTAGTTGTTCCTCTCATGAGGCCATTTAAACAGAAGGACCAGTAGATACTTCAGTAGTCACAGTAATGTTTCTCTACCTAGAAGATACTCCAAATCTTCGCAAATAAATTAAACAAACTACCCTGTTTTCACCCTTATTAGAAAAAAAAATGTATCTTACTCCCCTGTTTTGGAGAGATTTTAATAAATGTGTCTTCCCTGAAAGTGTACTTTTGAGTTAGACATTTGCAAACAGGAACACTGCAAAGGTATAGAAATAGGAAAGGAAGACTGCAGGAAAGAAGTTTTGCTGTTCAGAGAAAAAGAATCTCCATGACTAAGGCAAAGGATTGGCAAAGAAATCACTCAGAAGTAGACAGATAAGGAAATATCTAATAGGTGAAAGTTATCATGTTTGTCACAGGACTGAGCTTTAGACTAAATCTGTTGTGCAACACACGTGGTAGCAGGCAAATAGGGTTTAAGTAGGAGGAGATGAAATCTAGGGAGAGAAGAGTGGGCAGCACACCAGGTCTAAGAATGAACAGCAAGATTCAAGCAATGCTTAATTGTGCAGAGGCCAGGAAAATAGAAAAAAAGAAAATACAGCATTTTTGTCTGTAACTGAAACAGTTGTGAGAATGTGGAAATCAGGATTAAGGGGGTTTTGTGCTGCAATCACATCCATCTGGTTTTTGTGTGCTCTTCTTCCAGCAAACCCCCAACAGGGCAGAAACAGGTTATTTTTGGACTTTGTCTGAAGAAATGAATCTTGAACTCCAGTCAGCTCCAAAATACACTGCGCTAGTCTGCATTACACTTTGAACCTGAAGAATTATTTTTATTTAGATTTTGATCTGTCCCAATTTTTTTTCAGTATTTCAAAGAATTTGGGATTTCAGGTGTGTCAATCTTCTATTATCTTACCTTCTATATAAAATCTTTCATATACTTTTTGTATCTTCCATCTATAAGCAGTGCTCTGATCCCATAATGGATCCAAGCAAGCAAAGCCTCGGGTATGCACAGCTCTCTGCATAGGAAAATTAGTATGGCATAATAGGTAAGTGCAAGGATTAGACTGAGGATCATATTACAGGATTAGGGCAAATATACATGCAATGGATTTTGTAGGAAATGACCAGCCTTGCAGTAGATGCTGCCTCAGAGTCCTATTTATAGTATAATCTACTCCTAGTCAGGTTGAATTAATATCCTTATCCTTTTTGCATAGACTAGTTGGCATATTCTTGGTACAATTTTCAAGACTAATCTTTTATCTAGGATGGCATTTGCTGTTACAGTGCAGTTTAAAGCTCAGTACAGAATTTGTGTCAGCACTTTTTGTCCCATGAAGAGCTGAAATTAAAATATTAAAACAGATAATGTAGCCATTGTCCTGAAAAAAGCTCACAGCTTCTTCCAAGCTCATAATAGCTGAACACTATAAAATCCATGGGCACTTTATAAGTATTGTTTTGAGATTTCTCAGCCATGGAAAAGGTTTCCCAGGTGTTCTTCTGAAGCACGTTTACTTTCCAAGAAATAACATCTTTTTCTGCTGCTTGGACTAAAAACCTCTCTAGATTAAAGTTGAAAATAAATAAGTTAGTTTCATACTAAGGGATAGAAACCTTCAGAATGTGATCACATTCGTGTATTTGATCTAGTGTCAAACATCAGAGGTGGGAATTATTCTATCTAGTGATTTAGTGGGGTCAAATAATATGGAATCAAATTCATGGTGAGCTGAAACACTCAGTTTGGAATTCAAGATTTGGACAGAATTCATTTTCCCACCTTTTAGTACCATTTTTCTAGTTAAATTGGTCTACCAGATTATCCACAGGTAACAGCAATCAAAAGCCTCACAAAAATAAGCATCACAATTTTACTCAAGTGAACTAAGAAATATATGAACTTTATGAATGGGCCTTTATGTCTCTCTCCACTATCTGATCATCTGTCAGAAGATGAACATGGACAATTAAGGGCTGGGTATTTCAAATCTCTACCATCCAATTTTTTTGACACTATATAAATGTGTAAACATGCAGGTGAAGTTTATGGTGTTATCTCATTGGTATTAGCTTACAAGTTTCCTAAGTGAATTTAATATCACTAAAATATACTTTCCAAATAAACTTCTACGTTCCTGCAATCATAGAAGCTGTTTTTTTCCTTAGAAATTTAGGTCAGATATTTACTAGACAGAATAAGCAACAGATATTATCTATGCTCTGTAAATGGTTGGAAAGATAAATTTACAGCTGGAACATTCTAGAGTTTACTGCCCTGGGCAGAGAATAATCACTCATAGTAATTTTAGTTTGTTATATTCTTTTTGCAGTTGAGATAAGTACTTTGTTTTTTTCTCCTTAATTGTCAAAATGTTTTCGGTCATATTTTATTATAAACTATATGGAGAATGGACACTTGAACAACTTGTAAAGAACTGAAACATGATCATAACCATTGCAGAAACTCTGGTTTATGAGGTTTGTTTCAGTTACAAGACAAAAGGAATTATTATAACAAATAATAAGTGAACAGTCCATGAAAATGCCCACTGAAAAATCCAAGGATTGTAATGGTATAACTGATATATTACATGGTAAACAAGAAAAACAAGCCTTTGGCAATCAACAGGCCATAGTAGGTTATTAGACAAGCAAAATGAGAGTCCTATTGCCTTATTCTATCATTTCCATTTAGTATTTTTCTTGTACTGAACTGAGAAAAACAGAATGCAAAGTCAAAGTTGTCACCTTAGAGCTGCCAACCTGCCTATGGAATTAATTCTGTCCTCTTTGGCAAGACAGACAAATTTTATGAAATTATACTGTGATTCTCTGATTTATTGTAATAACTTTTGACTAATCCTGTTCTTCACAAACATTTAATTTCAAAGCTCTGAATGTGTCTTCCAAATTTGGAATATTTGCATATTTGAGTACACTTCCACAGTCCAGAACGAAAATTCTACATTTGTCATAGCTGCTAAATATTGATGTCCTTGTCTTGAAAGTTCATCTCATTCAATTTCACAAAGTAACAAGCTTATTCTAACACCTCTGATATTTGAGCCTCTTATCCTACCTAAAATAGCACAAAATGTAAGATTGCATTTGGACTTCAACATTCTTTAAGCCAAAACAGAGACCACCATAACATTTGACATTATTACCACATTTTCTTACTCTGAAGAAGACATGAAATAATTTTTGCAATTTACTTTTGTTTATCTTTGGAATATTTGTAATTTTTGCTAAAGCATTTTGTGACTAATAGGCAAGAATGATGAGAATTACAGAAGAGAATCTTCTCGTATCCCAGTTTACTGACAAAAATAAAGGGCGAGGATCAGCTTCAGCCTGTTCAAACTTCAATTAAAGTCAAGTAATTCATAGAGTTCCAGGTACTAACAACTAAAGAACAAATTTTTAAAGGTTTTTAGGTGCTTTAAGAGGAAGGTGAGAATGGTAAAGGATTTACAAAAATGTTTAGCTGCTTTTTGTAATTTTGCCTCCTGAGGATCAACTGTTTTTTTCTGTAAGTCACAATGGATGCATGAGAAGTTGTTCTCACTTTCTCCTCCTCTGTGCATGAAGCAAATTATTTATAGCCATCAGGACTCCCATTCTCCTTCTCCTCAGTCTTCATATCTCCCTACAATATTTCCCTCATCTTTGCTTATCCAGCCCATTTTGATAAACATGAGTGAGGCAGGCTGCTCCAAGGGCCACCATCCCAAGGAAGGCTGGACAAGTCAGCAGACAGCAGAGATGAGTGATTAGGGACAGGAACCCCTTCAGCCATCCAGCAGCAGCTGCTGCTGAAGGAGGATGCAGCCAGGTCCTAAACATTTTGGAGGTCTGCCCCTTACATCATAAGTGATCTGGGCCCTTATCCTACAGTGTAGTAACATCACTAAAAGAGCAGCCTTGCCACAAGTAACATGAAGCAATTTTAATGAGAATAAAAGAAGCATGTGAAAGATTCTGGAAAGAATTAACTTTAAAAATATGCTTTGAAATATTAATTTGGACCAACTGCTTCCTCGGGTGAAAATACAAGCTAACAAACAACCTGCTGTTTGATAACCAATTCCATCTTTCATGTGGTTTTGGGTTTTAGACATGTGGTACAAGAGGCTGGAAATTATTTTCACAGCTAGATGTGCCTCCATTTCCATAGTTTAATTGGGCAATATGCTACTCTGAATATTATAACTAGCAGAAATTTGTTCAAATAAATATTTTTACTGACTACAGATTGAATTACAGGAAAGGAGTATGAGTATATTTTGACCCCCTTTAATACAGTAATATACACAACTGTTGCAAATATTTTCAATAAAACTGGTGCTTAAGTAAACTCCTGTTTTTTTCTAAACTTACTTTTCTAAAAAAAGCTTGGAATCACTGCTCCAGTACTGTAAGCACAAGCTTAATGTTCTCCAGAGCTAATCCAGCAAAACAGTTAAAACATATACTAATATAGGACAGGTAATATGCTTAAGATTAAGCTCTATTTAGTGAAATACCTTTAGCACTTGCTGCAGTGTATTTTCTAAGATAAGCATACTCAAGTATTAAACTCTCAACATGCATTTTTCCAGGCCTGTGGTCAGTGTTTGCCTCCAGCCACAGCATGACCTGATTACTTATATGTTTTAAAGCTCCTGAATAGACAAAAAGCCTGGGTCTCTGCTGGTGTAATCATACTGATGGCACTGGAGATACAGCACAGCTTCCAGTCCTTGGCTTTAAACATTGTACAACACACACATTTTGTGAGTTCCCACCAGATCTATTGCTGTCACTGCAGGTGTCACACACTTAGATCAGATGAACAGTTTAAAAAAACCTAAAAAAATGAAATAATACTGCCCAGACCTGATTAGTTAATTTGCTTGGCCATATTTGATGTGGCTTTAAAAACTCAGTTTTAGATGTACACAGAATTATTTTTTTTTAGCAAAGAAGGATTTTGTAGCAGTTTTATTCAGATGTTGTTAAGCCAACAATCAATTCTCTTTTCTTAGAAACCTAAAGAAAGTGTTTCAGCAACTGTTATGTAACAGTTGAAATTGGCAAAAGATAAACACAATATTTAGACACAAATGGTCTAAATGGAAAATTGGCACTAAAATTGGGGAGATTTTCTCCCTTATATGCTTTGCACTTTGTCTTACAGCAACTCATTCTATATTTCCTTCATTATTATTCTCACTTTTTATACAGCCTACACATACTGAAATTCCCATGTCCCATTTCTAACTGTATTCTCCTCTTTTGTAATTATGTTATGTATAGTAAATTAGTAAGACATAAACAAGAAGGTATTGTTTTATTTGAGGAGTGCTGTTCCAATTCACCAAACACTGTTTATAACATTAGCAAGGCTTCCTCTGCAATACAGAACAGCATGTAACTCAGTGGTATTGTTTATTATTGAATGTGCTAGTGATATATTTCAAAAATACATCAGTAATGAAGCAAAGTGTAGAGACAGCAATACCCAAGCTGCATTGGCCCAAGACCTATCATGTTACTGTAACATTTTCCTTTCAGAAATATAAATACTGAGATGAAGGTCTGTGCCATAAAAATTCTTTCAAAAACCTGTCTCTCCACAGCCCACATTCAGGTGGTTACATAAGTACATGAATGATGTAAAGCAAATGAGTTATTATAATGAAGTTAAATACAAACTTCATATCAAACTAATGTTTAAACACCTTTTATGTCTTTGTATATTTTCATGGAACATTTAACAAGGCTTAAATCTTTTACCACTTATTAAAACAGAGCTGCTCTCTTATGCAAAATCTAAGTGATCAGCTTAAAGAGAAAAGATTAGACAATAAATGAAATATTTTTATGTTGAGCACCCATGTGATTTTGAATATTACAAAAGCTGCTTATTTGCATCACAAGGGCCAGATACACAAAAACATTTAAGCACTGAGTATTCTTGCTTTTCAGCATGATACAATTATCATATTAGAAAAAGAATGAGCAGCTGTTAGGTAAATCTGTCCTGGCTCAAATCCACACAAATAAATACATACTAAAATAAAATAGGTGCCTCACCCAGTTAATGTCACTGAATCTCAAATGTTACCTACTCCTGGTAGTTCCCATTCAGACTTGAGTGAGCACTGGTATTTCAAAGAATACTCTCAGGGATACCTCAGCAATCCATACTTAAATTCTACTGAAAGTGTATTTCTATACACAAAAACCTCTGAGGGAGATAGGGGGGAAGGAAAAGGAAGTTAGGAATGTATTTGGAGGCTGCTAAAGCAACCCTGACAACCTTTGTAGAGTCTGAAAAGAAAAGAGCTAATCCAAATCACAGGGATTCTGCTGAAGCATATTAAGACCTCACAAAACCAGCTTCAGTTACTGATTGATTTCCCTGTCATCCACTTCCCAAGACTCCTACCATCCCCAATTTCCTTCTACATTATCACTTAGAGCCATCACTGACTCTTTCCCTTTCAAAACTTTTAGATTTTTCCCATTAAACACATCTGAGTTATAGTTTTTTCACTAGCTTCTACCTAAGCACATAATCTGACACTGTGATATTGAGTGAGATGACTTAAGGATAGTGTATCAATACTAGCAATTAATTTCCTTCCTTTTATTGCTTTGAACAGGCGTTCAATCTAATTTTCAGGATTAATTATTTTCACTTCCCACTAGTACTGCAGAGAGAACACAATGAGCATCCGAGAAAGCTGAAACCAATCCAGCTTCTCAGAAAAGCCTTTGATAATTTGATTTTGCTCATCTCTCCTGATTTAAAAAGGTCTGCTTCGAGTCTTGCAAAACAAATTCTAAATTAAATTTCAACTAGGACTTTCACTGTATGGTACTAGCAAATTTCCACTATATAGTACTCGCATCAGAACTCATACACATTCCTGTTTACTTTAAGGCAAAAAAAGCCTTTCCTTGGCAACACTGCACACAAGTACAAGTAGGAAAGAAATTCTAAGAACTTTCTAGACTGACAACACATGCTAACAAGACTACAGTTCTCTATAACGTTAAAGTAGGATGCCACCTACTGCTAAATAGCCTGAATTAAAAATAGGAGAAACCAATTTCCTAATGACATAAAGTATCCTGGAATTACTCATGACTGATGTTTTGTAATTCTGTTGCACAAGTCCAGTTCTCAGAAAAGAATTTTACAACCAGCTCGTCATGTAAAAACTGGTGCTTTATGATTCCTGCTGCTGGAGGAGCAGAGTTCTTTACAGTCAACTGAAAGAGCACATGCACTCAAAAGGTAAGTTGATACTTATGGAATGTAGCATTACTTTATGAGATAAATTCAGTTTTTTCTGCCAAGTTTGTTCTCCAGTTCACTGAACTTAGCAGAGAAAGTCTTTGGATCAAAAGCTCTGGATCAAATACCTACAAACTGTGCCACTCAGTGATGCTTGCTTTGATATCTGAGAGTTTATCTAAGAAAAAGGATGCAAGAAATAAAAGTAATCTATCTGCTCAGCCTAGGCAGTTTACTTTAAGCTTCAAATTTGTCTAGCAATGTATCTAGAAATGTACATAAATGTTTCCAATGCTCCTATCTACAGAGTATTCTGTAAGTTTTTGCCTTCTCTCATATAATCTAAGAAAAAAATGCCATTACTACTACAACTAACCAACCAACCAACCAACCAACCAACAGAAAAGCAGCCTAAAGCAAACAAAACCAGCTTAAGAAGTTCCTGACTTGGTACTCCTAACTTCCCTGGAAGAGTTTCAGCCCTCTTACTTTTGGCAGTAGAATTTGTTTAGTAGTTGCTCAGTGAATCAAATCAGCAAATTCTTCTAGATTCAGAGTAATCTTCAAAAATCAAGTATATTTTCCATCCTGTATATTTCCTCTGATTTAGATTATATTGTAGCCCTGCCAACATCTGTGTCAGCACAATGCACAGGGCAAAGTTCCCTAGTACAAGATCTGGTGACACAGGGATTTCTGAAGCCACCTTTGCTGCCAGAGGCAATGCACAGTGCAGTTTCTTAAAGCTGTCCTCTGCTCACAAATTGAAATAAAACAGACATTTCTATCACATTTTGTTTACATGTGACCTCTTCAACTCAGGAAAGAGCCACAGTAATTGGACAAATGCTTTGTAATTTTTACACAAGAGAGAAGTATTGAACAGAGAACACAAAGAGCACACACACACCTCCAGACACTTCCTGCAGTTCTGCATGCAACTCCTCAGTGCAGCATTTGCATTTGCCAGAGATGATGGTTTATATCAGAACAATATACTAATTTAGAGGACAGAGAATGAAATTAAGGCTTTCTTAGGGTGTTCAGATCATTTTGAGAGTTTACTGCACAAACACACACCTTGAGGCCAGCAGGAAAGTACTTTGCCATTACCCTCAACTAGTTTTAAACCAGGTTTGTGCTACTTCTGTAACAGAAGCAGACAACTTCTTTTATTTGAATTAAAAATCGCAGCCAACAGATAATGGATATTGAAAGAATCCATCTAAAAGTCCTACACTCACTGCACAAACTAACTTATTATGAGATACAACAGGATGAAGTTTTATTAACAGACCATGTATTAACATAACTATATATTACATAACATATTTTTGGGTGATTAATAAAGACCTTAAAAAGAGAATGCAAAGTCTCTTTTGGGGAAAGAAAGGCACCAAATTACAACCTGGCTGTAATACCAAGTACTTCCTGCCATCTAACAGCTTGGTTCAGAAAATCCAAACCATGTCTTACTTCCTACATTATACATAATCAGTTTATTAATCATATGTCATAGTCTCCTATCTGTCACATACATTAATCATCAGGCATTCACACAAGTTTCAAAGGCCTGCAACCAGTTGTGTGAGGATCAAGCTGTACTGCAACGTCTAAGCATAACACAACTTGTAAATGCAATAACAAACACAGAGTCTTTCACTTTGAAATTACTAGCTCTCTAAGGAACCAAGATATCATCATGATTAGTCTAGCATCTAATCATCTACCACACCAAACCCCCAATCCCCCAGGTCATTTAGAGAACTTTTTGTTTCAGGTGAGTAATTGTAATAATTAAACTTCATATTTCTGGATCTTTACAGAATTACTTTAGCCTAGAGTGGTTCCTTCAAAGATAAAGTGGGAACACTTGCATAATTCCATCCTTTACGCAGACTCAACCTGCTCATTTTTCTGTGTGATGGGGCTGTCCCTACATGTTTACTCAGAATCTACCCAAAAATGACTTCTGATGATATTATCAAGAAAATATACCATTATAAATAAGTCCATGCATAAAGGGACCAGAAGTGACCTACAGGAAAACACTGTGTGAAACTGTTCAGTGAAACAACTTTGCCACTCTGATGTTTGACAGCAAGAGCTGACCCAAAAGGCATAATTCTGTGAATGTGAGAGTTCAAGAACTCAGCACACCTGTGCTTCACCCAATTTTAGGGGTAGGTATGTGTAATAGTTTTGCACTGCCTTGTTTTTGGTAGTGCGGGGGCTACAGGGTGGCTCCTGCTGGAAGCTTCTTCTGTGTCCAGCAGCGGATATTCCTGGTGCCTCCAAAAATGGACAGGCTGCTGGCCAAGGCTGGACCAATTAGAAATGGTGGTAATACCTCTGTGACAACAGATTTGGCAAGAAATCAAAATAAAAGTTTTGGTGCAGTTTTAACTGTGACTAGAGAAGATGGGAGCAAGAACAACTCTGCAGACACCAAGCCCAGTGGAGGAGGGGAAGGAGGTGCTCCAGGGGCAGGGGGGCAAAAATCATTATCCTCCTCTGATTTTATTAGTGATAAATTCACTTCATATCTCTAAGATGATCCTGTTTTGCCCAGGATGGTCCTTGATGAGTGATCTCTCCTGGTTCTTCTCTCAATTCATGATCACTTTGTTAAATTTTCTCTCCTCTGTCCAGCTGCAGAGGGCAGTGAGTGAGTGAGTGGCTTTCCTGGGTGCCTGGTATTTGGCCAGTGTCAACCACAACATTATGCTAACCCAAGGAGTGAACTTTTTGAGATTACTAGTGGAAGAATTCTGAATATTGACTGTCAGATTGAAGACTGTAAGGTAGAAATCTAGTAAGACTCTTAATCTCACAATCCTAGTCAGTGAAATAAATAGCAATTATGACAATGAAGTGATATACTTACTTCCAATGGACATTTTAAAACCATTTCCAGCAAGGCTCCTGGAATCTGATTTTCTGTGGGAAAACCCAAAGCTTTCATACTTTGCCTCTACCGCAAAACCAATTTTCTCCCCTAAAACAGATTCTGTTTCAAATGTGAAAATTTTAGATTTATCTAGTGTTAGATGTTTTTCCTTGTCCAGATTAGGTATTTTGAACACTGAAATACATAAAAATACATAAAATACATAAAAAATACATAAAAATTTCTAAAGCTTGAAAGAAGATTTTCAACACTGTTGCTCTTCAGACAGAGTATTTCACTAGTGTTTATACTTTGAATCCTTCATTCATAACTTCTTTTGAAGGACAACTCAGAGGATTTCTTTTTTCAGACAGCCATTTAATAATTCTTTCATTGTTTTATTTTCTTTCACATCCACCCACTTTACCTCTTACTCAGCATCGCCTTTCACAAGTCCTACAAACAAAAAGAATGAGCCTAAACCAGAAACTCATATTTGGGCTTTAACCTCTAGATACAGCATTCCAACACTCTAAGAAATGCTTTGACCCACTTCAGGCATTAGGTTAATTCTCTTCAAAGGTACAGCAGTGTTGTTTTTAAAATCATGGAAGCCTTATTTATTATTCAAGAACTGACAAATTTTATTTGACACTGTAAGCACAAAACCAAGCCAGTAACAGAAACAGGCCACTCAGCAGAGAACCAGCAATCTTAACACATATTCAAGTATCCTGCTTGGAAATCTTGGGTTACAAATTATGCCTCCCAACTATTAAATTCCTCTTGCTCACACCGAAAATCTTATCTCAGAAAATTTGTTGCAATGCTTCTGGTTTAGGCAGGGTTAATGGGATCCAGGAAAAAGAAAACACACACGGATTCTTATTACAACATTTCTGTGGGTGTTCTTTCAGCATTTTTCTCCCCGGCTCCTTCACGAGTACCACCAAGGGCTGCTCTGTCCCTGATCAGCGACAGGCGCTGCCCCATCCCGGATCCCGCCTGGATTGTCCCCGCGGCTGCGGCTGGCGTGGCACGTCCGCCCCCTGGCGTTCCCTTGCCCGCACTGCGGCCGGGCCCCTGCGCGGACCCTCCGTGTGCGCGGGGGTTCCGCACCGCGCTCCAGCACAGCCGGGAGCCTCTCGGCAGCTCATTTGTGACAGTGCCAGGCCGGCAGATGAAAATTCAACTTAATATGACCTTTTAAACATCATTCCTACTAACTTCATCTAGCACCAGAAGTTTAGGCATCAGGTTGTCTTCCTCCTCCTCTCTGCTATGTGAAGGGTGAGGGAGCCATATAAAATGAAAAAGCTTGACTTTAAGGTGGGAGTAATGGGAAGTGTGACAAGACAATGATAACAAAAACTGACCATTTGTTTGTTGTTACACTTCCCACTAGTTACTAATGACGAAGAACAAATTATACAAATGTATTAATAAATGAAGTCTGATAGCTCAGAAAGGTCTGTTGTGCATCTATCTGTGCACAGCGATTGTAGTCCAAGTGTTTAAGTGTAGCAAGATTGAGCAGGGCTTGCTTTTGATCTTTACCGGATACCATGTAAAATTGGTGATGCATGTTTCTGAGAGCTGAGAATGAGAAAAGAAACAGACATAATCAGATCTTTTTTCTTTTCTTTTTTTTTTTTTTTTTTAGAAAAATAAAGCAGCTTAAACTGTGAATGATAATGTGTCAGATAACTGTGTGTCCATCTGTGTCAGTGTCAGAAACTGGAGCCTTAAACTCTCAGGAACAAGCCTAATCTTAGGATTACACTAAGCAGTGAAGTCCCATTGCAGAACAGTCCCTAGTTAGTGTACTCCAGGTTACTGTTGCCAATACCACTTCATGAATGACATGCATGATGGGATAGAGGGCACCATCAAGAAATTTGCAAGTGACACAAAGCTGAGAGGAGTGGGTGTTATGCCAAATAGTTGTGCTACAGTTCAGAGAGACACTAGCATGCTGGATAAAAGGTCTGACAGGAGCAGCAGAAAGTTTAACAAGGGGAAATGCCAAGTCCTTTGTGTGGGGAGGAGTAACCCCAAGCACCATTACACACTGTAGGTTTGGGTTGTGTGCCCCAGAATAAATGAGCTGGAAACCACAGAGCACTGATGGACAGCAACCTCACCCTGAGTCAGCAATGTGCCTCCATACCCTAGGGAAAGCATTGCCAACAGGTTGGGGGATGTGATTCTTTCCTTCTGGTCAGCACTGGTAGACCACATCTGTGCTGCTGGATCCACACTGGGACTCCCAAACACAACAAGGATGCATTTACTGGAGCAAGCCCAGCAAAGGACTACAAATACATAGAAAAATAGAATCCTGGAGTTGTTTGAGTTGTTGGGGCCTTGAAGATCATTGAGTTCCACCCCCCTGCCATGGCCACTTTCAGCTAGACCAGGTTGCTCAGAACACCGGTCAATCTGGCCTTGAATACCCGGGAGGGGGGTATCCACAACTTCCCTGGGCAACCTGTTCCCATGCCTCACCACCCCCACAGTTAAGAATCTTTTTCCTAATATCTAATATAAAACTACTCTTTCAATTTGAGCACTTTCCCCTTGTTCTGTCACTCGGAGAGGTGCTCTATCCCTGTGATCTCCTTGGTGGCCCTCCTCTGGATGCAATCCTGTTTGGAGCATATGATGTGTGAGCAGAGGCAAAGAGTTGATGATACTGTTCATTCTTGATAAAAGAAGGCTTGGGATGTGGGGAATGGAGGGGTGGAGAGAAGAAATCTAGTTAATCTTGTCATCTGAGACAGGATGAAGAAGGAGACAGACTTTTCTCACAAAACGACAGACACAGAGCACGAATTAATATACAAGGAATTCCACATAAATAAAAAAAATTCAGAAAAGGTTTATATTATTTGGGGGTGGCCAAACACCAGAACAAGTTTCCCAAAGAGGTTGTGAAATCTCCATGCATGGAGATATTAAAAGTCTAACTTCACACTGTTCTAGGGTAATCTGCTTTCATTGACCTTGCTTGAACAGGGAGGTTAGCCTAGGTCACCTCAGGAGATGACTTCCAACTAAAATAATTCTCCCATACTTGCCAACTGTCACTGGTACTTTCTGCTTCTAAATTGTGACAGCACCTGAAAAAAAAAACCATCAAAAAATAAAGACTGGCACCTCCTCCATTAGGAGTCTGACTATGTCTTGTGCTTCTGCATGTGGATAATTTAGATTGGGAACTTTGAGGGATTTAGGAGTCCAGAGAGACGGCGAAGAAGATCCTGGCTGGGGGAAAGACACATGAAGTGAGAGAAGATGCTGGAGAAGAACAAATGGATGAAGACAAGTGCCACAGGATCGGCCCCAGAACCTTGGCTGGTAGTTGTAAGCAGCTGCACACTATAAACTGACAAACCTTTCTGGACCTGCAGCCCTGATGAGAAGTGGAAGTCGTGACCTAGTGGACGTGACATAACCTGGGACAGAGTGGGGAAGTGAGTGTCCAAGATATTAAATAGGCTAAAAGCTTTAATCTCATGGGTTCTTAATCTCTTAACATCCACAGCATTGGCTATAGTGCTCTGCATCAATAAGGAGTGGCTCATAACTACAAATCTCAACCAGCACCATGGGGCAAGCAAAATCTCTCTGGGACTCAGAGATGTCTCTGCTCCCTTATGGTCATCTTTGCAATCTGATGACTTTACTAAAGTAGCAAATGGAGCCCTAGCACCTCCACAGTACAGGCAAATGCATCTGAGAGCAACTCCTGGTGGAAGCAGAGTACCAAAACTTTCACCCTCAAAACAATACATAACTAACAGAGTTCCCCGTCAGCCTTCCACAGGCAGACTGTAGATGTTTAGCTGCAAGTCTTCCCTGGAGTTGTGCACAGCATGGGAGTTATCTGCCATATTTGTCTGTCATTTCTTGCTGCCCAATGAAACCAAATACACTACATTAACCTTTATTTACTAATTCTATTTCTATTTTGCCTTAATATAAAATGTCCCCTTACAAGTCTCTTTCTCCTCTGCAATCCATATTTTCTTCCTGTCTCACAATAATTCTTGTACTATACAGGCACACTGGCACACATTTTCTACTCCACTAATAGTGTTTGTCTTGAATGCTCCAATTCCAGCTTCTGCAGCATTTCCAAATTTTAATTCTGTATTTATTCACTACTGCACAGTACTTTCCAAATTGAAAAAAATTCTGTTTGCTTAAAAACT
The DNA here is from genome assembly GCA_013400955.1 of Drymodes brunneopygia. NCBI lineage: Eukaryota > Metazoa > Chordata > Aves > Passeriformes > Petroicidae > Drymodes > Drymodes brunneopygia. Next base: position 260,501 of record VZTZ01001590.1, read on the forward strand.
GACTCCTTTTAAGCATTATGACAAAGGCAGGTCCAAGAGTGAAGCCCAAAAAACTGCATTGGTATGTTTGTGCAGCTGTTGGAAATAACAGATTTTATTTATCACTTAGTATCTGACAACTTCAGAATGGAGCAAAACTATCATAGGAAAGCAGCAGGATCCCATCTATGTTACCCATAATCTCCTTTTTGTTCTCTTTTTTGCTCCTCTTTATTACTTGTGCTTTGTTCTATGTTGGACTGTTTTCCTTGGAGCAAGAGTCTGACTTATCTAAGTACTTATGAAACACTTGGACACTCAGATTAGATTTTTTATGCGTGCATAGGAAAACAGCAGATGATAATGAAAACAAAAAGGTGACAGGTTACTGACTTGTGGTGAACTCAAATTTGTGGCCCATGTTTTCAATTTAGATTGAGTGCCATAAGGAATTATATAAGCTTCATAATTAGTATTTTTAGCAGACTGGTAGATATATATTTCTTTTAAGTCCTGTGTCCTAAAACTTCCCTTATTGTGGACTCTTATCTCCTGTAAAATTAATTATTAGTCTTTCAATGTAGAGACTCCTTTCTTGGAAAAAAGCTACCTCGGGATGTGTACCTACAAATCCCACCAACTGAGGAAAGGTACTGCAAACAGTGTTTACATTTTTGGGGCAAAACTCAGCCCTGCTAGTGGAGTGGTTACTATGGCTACTTCAGGATTGATTTTAAGCATGAGTCCAACCTTATGCTTGAGCTCATACTTATCTGATACAAGTTATGTGGTGATAAACCCAGATTGTGCTGAGGAACAAATCCTGTTTCCATGGCACCATGGTCCATGGCACAGGTCCAAGCAGGCATTTGTCTGTAGTGCAGAGCAGTGCACAGGAGCAGTAATAGTTTCTCACTCCACATCTCCCATGCCATCTCCAAAAGTGTCCATACATGATTGAGGTAGGGGAAACAGGCCCAGAAACAACACAGTGTTGAGCTAGTAGAGACAAACTTGCTCTGCCTTCTCCATAGAAACATGTGCCATCAGGTCCTTCCAAAATGTCACTCCATGATACCTATACCACCAAGACCTGGCCACCTATGGGTGCAGGTCCCGGAGCAAACCATACCTCTGCCATTCTTGTGCCTGTGCTTTGGCAAATGGTCGTAATGGTTTACCAAAAGGGAGTTTGTCAACATGTGCTTGAAAAGTGGAGGAACTACCAAAGACAGATTTCTGGAATGTGTATATTATAAAACCACAAGGGGGTGAAGTATTAAAAATACATTTAAATCCCCCCCCCCCCCCAAATTATGAAATATATACAGAAGAAGCACTGACTCTGACAGTAGTGGTAAATTAGGCCCAATAGGAATTAGTGGGGGTAGAAGCAAGAAGAAAAACCACACTTGTGCTGGAGCACATTAGAAATGTTAAAACTAGGCTTTGTAGATCTAAAGAACAAACAGAAAACTCTGCTGTTGTCTACTTCTGTTAAGGACTTATCAGCCTTCAACTTTCCCTTTGCTGCTAAAGACATGCAGCACAGCTTTGGCACACCTAAAATACCATACATATTGTGGGAAAAGTCTATGTGCATTTTTCAGTCTAGGGAGATAAAAATAATACCATTTGTAGCATGTGGCCTGATAAGAATCATATTGTTCATGACTGGAAGGTGTTCAGAAACAGGTGCAGTGTAAAAATAAATATCTTGCTTCCTCACTTCACAGCTAAGGTAAAAAGGTAAGCTTCACTGTTATTTTGAAAATACTGATTTTTTTAAAACTTCAGCAGCCATGAAAAGTGGTTTTTTTGTTTTTTTTCCTTTCCCTCCATCCTGACTCTGTTAAACTTAGAGTTTGATTCAAATGAGAGAAAACCAAAACAAAACTTGCTACCTGGAATCTCTTCGAATAACACAATATAAATCTACAGGGAGAAATTAATCTCTATAGCTACTTCAGCAAAATGTTAATCTTCCTAATTCCTTTCTGTACCTCAGTGGTAGTTTTCTCAGTGGTTCAGTTTTTTTCTCAGTTTTCATCCCAATCCACCTTTAATGGGCAGCATACATGTACCTAAATATTTAGTTCCTACTTTGATCACATCCACATAGATGTTTTTAAAAGCAAACTTACTGCATTATTAAACTGAAATGTTAGTTTCCAGGATAAGAATAACAAATACACATCCTGTAGCAAGTGTTCCTGCAAGAGTTGTGAATGAATCAGAGTTAAGCCATGCCGGTGGGCTATCACCTTCTTCTCCCCAACAGCTACCTGAAGGAATTTGGAAGAACTGTCTTGACAGCAAGGAATTTTTTGTCACAAAGTAGGTGTAAAAGCACCAGAGGCATCAATATAAATTGCACCAACAACAATTTGTTTACTGTCGAAATCCAAGAGTTCCTGCAAAATGCTTCCCTCTAGCTTCTAGTAACACACACAAGGACATCCTTGTGCTTCGTTATAACAATCACAGCAAGCACTTATCGCCATAACCTGGTAAACTGACAAAAGTTATCCTCACCTTTATTTGCCATCATGACGTTAAAACATTTAAAGCTGCTGTCTGCCTGCCTCCGTAATGCTCCCTGCACACTCCCAGACAGATCTGCAGCTGATGGAAGTCAATCCAGCTGCACCAAGGCAAATGGAGCCATTACAGCCAGGGGAGCCACACTGGCAAACTCCACTGGTAAGCCATCTCCACTGTCACACTGTGAGCACAAGCCAGAAACATGTGCAAGCACATTCTCAGGCCTATCTTGGGCTCAAAAGACTTCAGTTCCCAAAGGTCAATCAGATAATGAAAGTGGTGGTTTTACCTTGCCTGAAATGAAATTTTCTGAAAAACAGATTTCTATTACTTCATACCTTCTGAAAATTGAATTTTACTACATTCTTAAGATCTTTCTAAAGGCTGACATAACCACAATATGTGAAGTGAAGAAGCACAAAATACTGTAAACACAAAGGAAAGATCATTAGCAAGCGTAATTTCTGAGCAAAATTCCATCTAGGAGCACATTGAGCTTTTAAGTAGTATTTAGTATTACTTAACACATTTTTAAACATCTCAACACAAACTGTAAATGCAGTCTGAATGTTTTCCATAGAGAAGAGACTTGCTACCGCATGGCAGTCAATTTAAGTGTCTGTCTGTGAGGCTTTTTTTCTTTCATTAAGTGGCAATTCAGCTCTTCATCTTTTCCGATTTTCTTTACTCACTTTCAGGCAATTACTGCTGGGGGCTCTGATGTTAATGAGTTATACACAGCATATTTAGAAATGAAATACGCTTTTAGAGTATGAAGTTAAGTTAATGGAAGCATCAACCTGAATAGATGCAAAAGCCAGACATCTTTGATATCAGTGCTTGATTGATTTTATAAGTCAGGTGTTCACATGAATAAGTAACCCTTACTTAGCTCAAGGAGCATTTTGACAAGAAATTTGCACTGATGAGCTATAAAGGCAGCCTTTTTATAAGACTCTACTTTGCATTGTCCCTCATATTTTTGATCTTGTTTGCTTTCTCTCTTTAGTAATCTAAATCCTTATCAACATTGCAGATCTCCATATTATCATAAAAGCTGTCATACAGCTACTTATAAAAATCCCTACAAATTAAGAAACCTGAAATTACTGTGTGAAAAGCATGGCCCTACTTCTGCAAATATTATACTTTTTGTATGAAGGGTCCTTTATTGTGTTCTCTTAGTCGCTGCAGTGGTATACAGCTTGTAAGTGTTGACCAAGTTTTTTTTTCCGTGGAGTTCAAAACAGTTGACATTTAAAGTCACTTAATTTTTAAATACTCTTCCATCCACTCTTTATTCATTTTGACTACAAACTTTAGAAAATTCCATTTCAATAACAAAATCCAAGAGGTATTTTAAGTACCATAATACTTAAGAGCATAGAAACTTTATCTCACTAAACACAGAAGTTATCAGATTTTTAACCACATAAAAACTAAGTTCAACAGATTTTGCAACTAATTCCTTTGTTTTTGAGCTTCATTTTCTTTTACTTAAACTAAATCCCTACTCTGAAATGCAATTGGTATATTATACTAAGGATAAAATTGACCTACTAGGAATTGCTACTTTGCTCCTAATGAATATCTATCCATGCATCACAGCTGAAAAATCCACATGACCATATCTATGTTCCAGAATTAGTAGCCAAAATTAGAAATTTTGTGGAAAGAGAAAATAAACCAACAAGATACATTCATTTGTTAGTCACAAAGTTATATAAATAGCAAGAACTTACCATGGAAGTAGCAGACTTTCTATACTTTAGTGGCTGAATCTAACAAAACCACAACAAACAAATAAAATAGAAAAGTAGAGACCAGATCAGTCACCCAGAGCATTAACCACCCCAAGATAAGGTGACATTAATTCAATTTATATCCTTTTAGAGAGGCACTTTAATGTGTTGAAAGATTCGCTGTGCTTCCAGGTGGTGAATGGCACTCTTTCACTAGGGGTATGCTAGACCAGAATCACCTGAGAAAATTATGAGACCTGTGCTAATTTCCAGGTGGCTCACATTAATAGAATTCTTCTGGTTTGAAAATCTGTTAATCTATCACATTTTGTAATTATTTTGTAATGTGCATTACAAAGACAATCTTCTATGCAGCCATCAGGTGTCACTCTGTGTAATCAAACACTAAAAATGAAAATTAAAGCTTATAATTGGTCTTTAAACAATAAATAAATAAATAACGAATTTGAGCTCTTGTGAAGGGCAAATTACGGTTTTTATATAATACCATGAACACTTGAATTCTGCCTGACTTCTGGCAATGGTGGGTTATACAGCCAAGACTGGCTCATTGTCAGAGGCAGCAAAGGGGGACCAAATTCCTAGATTATGGCTTTGCCCTTGAGCTTATTTATTCTAATTTACCTTATGTGATATAGTAAATCAGGTTTCAGAGCACTGCAAAGTAGAGTAGAAACACCACAGCCACAACATGAAGTTCAAAACTAGAATATGTTTTCATATTCATATCTGTCCAAAATACTGTAGAAGTGTGTCTTCCAGGAAGATATCATCCCTAGATTAGGTATCACCCATCTACATTGCTCCACTGGTAGGCAAAATGTGATTTTTTTTCTGTTCCCTCACAACCAATATTAACATCGATTTATGTACTCTGGACAATTTAACCCTAACTTTGGTTAAGTGTGTGCTGTGAAGTGATTCCACACTTCACAGATCCAACTCTGTGACCACACAGCAACAGCCGTAAAATGTGTATAGATCCTGGGTAAGGCAAAGTGAAAAGCAATATTTGATCGAATTCAATGGCAGAGCATCCAAGAATTTGCAGATAAACAACTAGGATTTCTGCAGCTGTGTCATAAAGACCAGAAAATGGCTTCAAGAGCTCATACCATTTCAATTCCATCTCATGAAACAAAGAAAGGTTTGTCTGCAAGATGCAGATTTAAAAAACTTCAAATATTGCTTTGGTAATAATCTTATCTAGTTATTGAGGTAAAATGTTCAATTCCAAGGTTTTTAATTTTCTGGTTTTGCATCAACCAATAAATCCTACCTGAAAGTTTCAGATAAGCATGTTGGTTCTCATAGGGAAACATCACACCTAGCACTCCAGCTGTTATGTGTTTTCAACATATTCTGGAAGTTCAGAATATTATTTCAATAATATTTTGAAATAATAATATTTCAATAAGTTCTGGAACAAAAAACACAGTTAGTGGCAGACCCTATCAACTCCCCACCTGTCAACAGCCCCATTGCACCTCTGTCCTTCTGCAGCTTCAGATAATAATAATAATCTGGAAGACTTTTCTTGGCAGAAAAAAAGGATAAAGGGCAAATTTTCACAGTACAGGCACCAGAAAATCTGAATTCAAATACATTCTCGTATGAGGAAAGTTTATGCAGTATCTGCTATGCAACCCCAACATGGGGGTACAAAAGGGCAGCTGAGCATTACAAAGAGGGATTGTTCTCCATCTGCACTGCCTAGCAGCAGCAGCACCTGATGTAGTCTCTAGAGCAACAACATTGCCACAATTAACCACTACAAACCAGGGTGAGATGCTGGCACATCTGAGTCTAGTGGAGCAATGACTTCAGCAAGACCAGAATTCAGCCCAGGTTCTTGTTGCCTCGAGAGACGTGAAAGTGTGCTCACAGATATGAAGTATAGACATTTATACTACCACAAGCTGTAGTTTGTATTTTTATTTTAAAGGCAGAGTCTTATGGAGACCTATTGGATGCTCATGCATTATTAATTTCCTTCAGCTATAAAAATATAAAATGGAGCATACAATAACATGTTGTTTATTGCTTATGCTGGTATGAGGCTCAGAAACTCGGATCTCCTGCCAGACACTTACAAGCAGAACTGTTCCACTTCATGCTGATGACACTGCTCCATCAAACTGCACTAATCAAATTGCCCAGGGCCTTCCAAACAAACTGTTAAACAACATTATCAAAAAATAGTCCAATAATACTGCCTATCTTAGTCTTATATTAAAAGTGTGGATTGGAAAGCCTCCAAATATGTTAGAAAAGTATAATAGGTTCTGCAGATTTGCTTCTGAAATTCCAGCCATTTTACATCACTGTCCTTCAATGAATGGCAGCTGATAGCTATCAAAATATTTAGAGGTTTATGAAGAAAAATGTTCCACTTTAAAGGTAGCAGTGTGTTTGCATCAAATTTTAACATGCTTAATGACAAAGATTCCTGTTTATCTGGAAAAGTTGCTAATACCGGTCTGCTGGTTACTCTAAACATTTCACAGTAATTAAAACATTATTTCATTCTGAAGAACAAATGCATTCTGGTTTTCTTTGTTCTGTACCCCAGAAAAACTAGATTTTGTACTGTCAGAAGGTCGCCTTCATACCATTAATTTCTGGGCTTGTTTGATTTTATTTCAAGCAAGCACTTCAGTCAGCAATACTGATTTAGTAGAGTAAAGCTGCCCTTATGTACCTAGATTTTTCAGTGACGAACAAAGGCAGGGACCTTCTTTAGTTAGGTGTCCATCTTTCTCTTGGGAGTTGCCCATGTCTTCTGTTTCTTCTCACAGCTTTAGCAGTGTTTTCAAGAAGATGAAGAAGGAGCAGTGGGCAGGACCATATCATCAGAGACAGGCAGCTTTCAGTCTGGGGGAAGGCTCTGGAAGCATGGTATGTTCAACAGAAAACTGGGAGATGTTCAATGTTGTCCATGTTGTCTTCTTAAGGATCACTGAGCACCTTGGAAAAGAGCAGAAGGTTAAGAGCCTTTCTGTAATACAGATTTTCCTCTTGGAGTGAGTGGAAAGGTTTTCGGCACATGATATTCTTCTTTCCCTCAATCTGTGTATCTGGTTGCTAGCAGATCCTCTGAGGTATTCAGTTGGCCAAGTCTGTATTGGCAAATTGTGTCATGTATCAGGAACAGATCTGTGAAACAAAACTGTAGCCGCTGAACATCTGATATGAGCCCTCTTGGTGAGTCTTGTAATACACATTGGGGAACGCAGCTTCCACTTCAGTTCCATCTTCAAGTTTGAACCATTTCAAAATGCAAACATCATGGTAATGGGGATTACTGGACGATTCGTGGCAAAAGCATGCTCCTGACCTCAAGAAAAATGCTTTAAAAAGCTTCTTCATGCTTTAGCCTCCCAAATTCTAAAAGCTCTTAAGAGAAAAACTGATGTCTCAGAAATTGAGAGAAACAGTTTCTTCCAGATTCACCACTGTCGGAAGACTTGTCCCTGTCTAACACTCAGTTCAGGGCTTTTTGAGTCAGTAAAGCAAATGAACATAGCAATATTTAGATGGTAGAGGTGACTTATATGACATAAAATACTGGCAGGTGCATCTATATTTTTTGCCACTTTATTTGCACCTATTTCCCCAGATCAATTTGATGAATACAGTAGAAGAAGCAACAACAGAGAGTTCTAGATAGGTCAGGAACACTGTGAGCAGGTTGAGCATGTTTCTGCAGGGAGTTTTGCCATTGTCCCTTGATGCCTGTTTGCAGAGCTTCTGTTCTTCCAGGGCTGGACATCTCTGTTCAGAGGCTGCCATCAAAGCTATTGTGGTGTCACAGTGTGGATACATGAGAAAGGCTGGGAATCATGTCCTGGTAGCAGATAGTGATATATAGACCATCACTTTTAACACAGGAAAATTAGACCTGTATTTGTTTATTTATTTATTTGGACTGGCAGGAAATTCTTGTAACTGTTAAAAAAAACCAAAAACAACAAATAAACAAAGCCACGAAGAGCAGAATGATAAACCACTGAAAGTTATTTGCCTTGGGAGTCATGGGCACCTCAGCTATGCTCTAACTTGGAAATCCCACTAACATATCTCTAGTACCTCAGACATTTTTAATGAAGTGCATGTGATAATTGTCTGTGTTACACTTGTAGACAGATTTTTTTAAATTATCTATGATTTTAGAGAGCCTTTTATCTGAAAATAAGAACAAACTGAATAAATAAGAGGTTAAATAGAAAACTTGGTACTTCCTTCATTACCAATGTGTCAGCAGTTCAGCAGAATCATTGGGAAATGGAGAAGGAAAAAATTAATTTATTGCGGTATATTTTAAAACACATCTCATGTAGAATTAATTCCCTAGGTCACATCTAGATTTGTTGTGAGTATTCTAAAAATGTCACATATTTTCTATTTACAGGCCAGTATGGCCAGACTCCTCCTGAATGCAATGAAGTTTCACTGATTTTAAGTGCCCAACAAGGAGATCCTCTTTCTATCATTAGATGTGAAATACAAAACCAAATAATACAATGTGCCATCCCATAGTGACAAATAAATTCCACTTTCAAGGAAATGTGGCCAAAAGAGTTTGAAAATGAAACTGTTTCCTCTTCTCATTCCATAGACATAGACATAGATAAAGGCTAATTAAGAACATCCCACAGTACAGTTCCATGAAGCTCCTCCATTTCCCACATACATACATTGTCTGACAGACTAGATGCAGAGGTCTGCCACTGCACTTGCACATTTCTCTGGACCAGCTCAATTCAGCAATATGCACAGGAATACAATATTGTTCCAAAGGTAAAAGTATATGGTGAAATTTTATTTTCATTCCGATTATTGTTTTCTCTCATTCCTCAATCTTGCTAAACAAGAAATCTCTTACATTTTCTTCAGCAACTACCACTCTAGGATGTGACTTAGCTGATATTAAAAAAGCCATGTAGTCTGAAAAAAAATCCACCAAGAAAATCTAAGACACAAATTTGTTTGCTATTTTTTGCTGGTTTTTAAATACTTACATACCAATATATATATATATCAGGACAAACTTGTTAGCAACTAAGAAGCAGAAGAAAAGTCAAATTTGCTGTTGATATAACTGCAAGTATATGATCAATCATCCAGCTTGATAGGATAAACAAAAATATGTAACAGGTATTATTTCAGAGCAGTCAAACAAAAATATTCCAAACAAGCCTGTTGTATTCATAGGGACAATTCTTTTCTGACGACATCACAAGAAAAGGTTGTAATTGATGCAAAAATAAAGCGGACAATCTATTAACATAATCTGAATAAAATCCTTCCACTGTTAAATGCAGACACTAAGTGCTAGTATAACACTTTATTGATTAACAAAATATTTATCCACTGGGAAATGAGGATAAAAGACTGTACACTTTGTCAGACTGCAGAAAAATGTGTTAGCTCTTCATAAGAAATGCATAAAACTCAAACAAAAGAATGATTATCTCTTTAAACCAATTACATTTAATCTCAGAAGAAAGAATGAATAAATCTGCTCCTTCATATTACTGTGATACACCACCAAAATTATGGAGATCAGAGTCCTTATAAATTTCAAGGCTAGTATACAGTTATTCTCTTGAAATGTTAAAAGTATTAGTATACCATATAGAATTTCAAATTACAGGATTTTTTTAGGAGGAGGAATAGTTTTATAAATGCAATACTTTAAATGGAGCTAGCTTTTAGGTAAATGAAAGATATGGTGCTTTCTAAATGAACAGTCTTTGTCACACAGCATAGCCATTCTGGCCAGACACCTTTATACAGTATATCCTTACATTTGTCATGTGCTCTGGGATTCTTACATTTCCTTCACTTGAATTTTGCCAATGTCATGTTTTTGGATAATCATACTACAACTAATTATAAACAATTTCTTACCCATTTCCTATTAAAAACAAACAAACCACCAAGAACAGTACAAAAAAAACAGGCCTTCCAAATTAAAAAGAATTTACAGATCAAAACAAACACAAAGCAATATCCTACTCAGAAGAGAAAATATTTTACATTAAGCAGGGGAAATTAGAATAGTAAGGATAGAAGAGTATTGCTCAATGGAAGATCTGGTAAGAATATGGAATAAACTGTTCTAAAATTACCAGTGAATGATTAAAAAAATTCTAACTTGACTACTTACCAATGCAACTGATTTTCAAAAACTAAGTGTTTTGACTCCCATAAGACATAACCATTATATTTTCTGCTATTGATTCTGAACCTGATCATTAAGATGCTTCCTAGTGACTTTAAATATCAATTTCCATCCTTTAATCCACTTGAGAACTTTTGAGACTTGAAAACACAGAATTCTCTGGAAAGCTGGGGCACTTCTTATACACCTTTGTCCAAGGTTCTGCATTATCCCAGGAATGAGGAATGGCAAAGACTGAAATCTATTCCTATGCAGATAGCCACTGCAACAATTCAATCTTCCTGAAGTCTTTTATTCACACTATGTTATCTTGAATTTATATATATCACATTCTTTTAGTAAGAAATGCAAGTCAATTACCACCAATTTATCCTTTGAATTTTTTTTAACAATGGGGTTGTAAAACTAAGCTAAAAAAAAATCTGTTCTATTGTAAAACCTGGCAAAGGGTTATTTAAAGAGTATAATATTTTCTTTTAGGAGTCCTAGTTTTGATCCTGTGCCCTTCCAGACTTTTTGTGGACTTGTGTCTCAGATAGACTGCATCTCCCTTATGGAAATGAAGCACCACAGGACTGTGTTGTAAAATGCAAAATCTGCTCGCAGCACAAGTACTTCAGAGCATAAGTTCATCACCAATTTATGAACTTTCAAGTGTTAAAAAAGTCTTGATGTGGAGACCATTCCATCCTGAGTGTGTACTGTGGGAAAATCTTATTCCTCTCTTCAAGGCAGTTTTTTCTACCTTGTGGAGTGCTATGAATACCACTTACTGTGACAAGATGCAAAACATTCATAATCAATAAGAGAGAAGTAATTTATTTACTATTCATGGGTATGCATTGACTTCAGGTTATTATCATCTCCCCTTTATTAGATAAAATTCTAGAAACAAAAGGATGAAAATAAAACACATTCAGATAGGAAAGATAAAACATTTATTGCAATGTATAAATGCTTTTTTTTACATCAACATTCCAGTAAACTAATCAAAGCCTACTTTTACAAGGGCTCATTGTAAAACTAACATATAAAGCAGTGAATAACTCAAGTTTCTAGAACTGAATAAATTTCTTTGAAATTCAAGATTATCTGAATTTTCCTCTCACTTGTATTCATAAAGAATGAATGTATTCAAAATGACTGATTTAGTAGATAACTTGATTTTTTTCTGCTTATTGTTCATCTCTTATTATTACTATTGCTCCATTTCACAGAATAAGAAATAGAAACTTTCCCAAAGTTGCAGATGTCTTGCTCAGAATCAGAATTAAAAGTCAGAAGTTCCTAACTGGTGTCTGCACTTCACATACAGATCATTCTCTAGTAGCATCAATAAATTAAAAAAGATATTCTTGGAGGCTTAGATCATTATGGAATTATTTTCTTTACCTGAAGCCTTAATATAGAATTAAAAGTTCTGCCTATCAATGCTTGTTTTGTGTTGCACAGTCACAGGCATGTGCTACTGTCTTTCTCCTAATGTTTTTGCATTTTCAATATCCTTCTGATACACTCTTGTTACATATTTAATGTTGTTACAGGTGCAAAATTGTAATTTCAATCTTGAATGCTGCTGCACATGTGCTTCAAAAACACTGAAGGCCAAAACTCTATGCTGCTAACACAGATTATGGGTCAACAACATTTTTCTTTGCTTGCTAATGCTTTATTGTCTCTTAGTATACATTGAAATAATAATGGTAATTTATGCAGATATTTTGTATGCATAGCAAATAATGAGAAACACCTGCAGAAATTTCCCTCCTTCTCTGAGTTCAGCAACTAATTATATTTTTAAATAATGGCTACCATTGAACACAATTATCCAAATCACTTTAAGTAATGGAATCTTTTAAAGGTGTTTTTGAAAATTTTCACACAGTTTTTAAACAGTCTTTTTATATATCAGATAGGAGACAAAGAAAATGGTAAGCAGCTTAGTAACCCAAAAATGTTTTGGCAGCTATAAATCACACTGTGATTTTTCTTCTGCAGCTAATACTTAGCTGATTTAAAGAAAGGCTAGGATTTCCCGAATACCTTCCCATCCTGATTAACATTCATGGGTGCTATAAAGAAAAAACTACAGGGAAAAGTAAAATCCTGAGCCACCCCAGTTAAAGCGACTGACTCAGCAAATCTTGCCTTTTCAAAGTTGAGATTTGAAAGCACAAGCGGGGATGGAAAACGGCAATCTTATGAATAAGAAATGAGAGTCTAATTTAAGGAAAAGAGTAGACCCAAGGTCTCTGAAGACTGAAGTAATATCCACTCGTTTGAGAGATACTCATATCTTCATACCTTCATGTTGAGCATTCCTTCCAAACCTCTAACTAAATAGGACAGAGGTGGTGTTTTTCTGCTATACTCTCCTTTGCGAGTAAATAAGGGAAAAAGTGTCAAGGAAAATCACACAACAACTACAGCAATCATTTCATCACATGGATTTGATTCTTTATATCTGCTTGTAAAGGAGAGAAATGGACCAGTTTTATTTCAGCATCTCCTTCTCCTTTTCTACTTCCAAGCTTTTCTGAATGATATAACAAAGTACAAAACTCTTTTAAATACATATGAAAATAAAACATACAGATACCCCAAAGCAATAAATGAAAGCAAAAGATTATCTGAAATCTCTATAGCATTTTCTGCCTTATATTCAGATGTTTAACTAGAAGTTTCCTGCATTTCCCTGCACCTGGATAAGCATGTAACTGCAATTGTCGTGTTATTCACACCAGACCCACCACCAGGCATCTCAGCAGTGAATTAAAACCAGTTTTTGCACCCCTGAAGATGACAGATCAATATTAACTCAAAGTCAGGATGCTCAGATGTGGAAAAATAAATACACAGATAAGGGCTGAGGTGATCCAAACAGGATGGGGAGAGTCCTGTGCAGTCAAAGCTGCAGATTTGCAGTTTCTATGGGTTAGAAGTGATTACTATGGAAAAGTCCACCCTACAGCCACCATAGCACAGGCCCTAATCTAATCCACTGTAGACACACAAGAGCTGCTCAGTTTCCTAGGGTATTACTGCTCCTGTTGGGGTTCTATGACCTGGGTCTACTTGGCTTCAAGGCTTAGTAGCCAGTCCCTAACTGCACAGCTCACACTTGGCTGCTATAGTCTTTTGACTCCAGAATTGATGGATTTATGTTTTGTGCTGTAAATTCAGCTTACCCTTCAATAACATTGCATTGCACATGAGAAATCTCACCTAACAAAACACCCCAGTTCCTGGCATCTAACATACAAAAGTTGAGGAAAACACAGCAACACTCTAAATTTAAAACATATCAGACAAGTGCTGAATTTTAGAACGCGTTGGGGTCTCTCCAGCTTGGTCAATTGGACAAGATCTTGCCTACTCAAGGCATGGCTGCATCAGATTTGCAATTCATCTTTTTCATCTTCTGTTGCTAGTGGAAACAGACTTCTTCTGTTGCTCCTGGAAGTGGACAGGGATGACAAAAATTACCATTACAGCCTCAAAGAAGCCTATTTATCTCTAGTATTACAGGTGCATAGCACAGTGAAATGGGGCAATTCGAGCTAAAAAGGAGGGAAATTAGGACTCAGTTATATGTATGATACTGCTGTGTGAAATGAGCTGTTATTCTAACTCATCTCCCTGAAGCCAGGCATCCACATCATATAAATGTGGGGACTGACACTTAGAGCTCACCTTCTGAAAAGAAGCCAAGAATTAACTTCTAATTTTGAGTTAATCAGAACAAGGATAAAGCAGTTTAGAAAAGCATTGACACACCTTCTTGCATGTTTTATAGACAAACAGTAGAAATTATTCCTCAAGCCTTTGTAGCAGTATTTTCTGCCTGCACACAGCCCTATGATGTGACTTTCAGAATCATGTCTTTTGCACGATTATTTTCATATTTTGTACATGCAAGATATTTTTACAAACATTATATAGATTCACTAAAGACATTATATTACAAATGTCAAAAGCATTTGAGTGATTGATTTTAAAATTATGTTCATAGTTTGATTTTGAAATTCACATTAAAAGATTCACACCTTTTTTTTCCCCAAAAATTTCTTACACTTTGAAAAATTAACAAAAATATTTTCACATATGCCATAATAGAATCCCCCCTCACAAACAGTTCATTTTGACAGCTGTGTTGGATTTTTAAAAACTCTTCACAAAACATTTTAAGATGCTAGAATAAATAGGCAGATAAATAATTTGTTTCCAACCTAATTCCAAAAATTTTGTTGTGTCTTTTGCAGTTCTGAAATTAAGAGTGATTTCTGTTGACATCTGCAAGAATGTCTCGTACCAAGATAAATTTGGAATGTAAGGAGTAGCATATCCTGGTTTTCTTGGTTTAGGTCAAATACTGAAAATTGTATCTAGGAAAAATGTCACTTGTCATCTGTCCTCAGCCATTTGTATATACATTTGCTAAACTTGAACTATGCTTTCTGAAAGAGAGATAACACAGGGATTTTGAAATACATCTCTGCAAGATTGCGGTTCCAAGCTGGTCTTGATTTCCAAAATAAAGCAGGAGAATGTTAGCATTCAAAGCCCAAATAGGTCTGCAGAGGATAGAAAGGTATTTCATCAGGACATGTAAATACAGAAAACAAACTGATAAATTTTCTTCTGCTTTCTGTGTGATGTCCTGCTTGGTACTTAACTGGAAAGGGAGAAAGCAACCTAGCGTTACAGGAGCAGGCAGCACAAGAATTAAATAACACCAATTTAAGGAAAAGTAGTAACTTTTTCCTGAAATATCGCAGTGGGCATTCAAGGGAGAAGGAAGGTGCTGTGGGAATAGAATTCTCACATCTATGCAGAACACAGGGATTACTTTCCATTTCCAAATTCCAAATAGAAACCCAGGCTTTACTGTCTTGTAGGGTCAAACCCAGCCTCAGGATATCAAAGACTGATCTGAAGTACAACTACAAAATACATGATCCATTATAATCTCATTTGACCAAGTTCTTTACACTAACTTGTATTTTACTGAGATGAAATGCTAGGTTTTTCTGTTACGCTGAGCACTGAATAAACAGTACATGATATTATTAGAAACTTCCTGATAAGTATCTATTCTCCCAGCTAAAATAACTTGCAAAGAAAAGTAGAAAACAAAAAGTACGTCCCTTTGTAAAGTGTTGAAAAAAGACCTTGCATTCCCACCTGCATTTGCAACAGACTAGGGTAATGCTGAGTGTTGTAGGGACCATTTCTTCTCCCTTCCATAAGCAAATATCTCATATTTGGTGCATGGAAGAAGCAAAATATATCTTTAAATGCTGCCACTCTCCAGCCACATTTTGCAAACTGTGGTAGCTTCCAACATCCATGAGAGGGAACTATTGTTTAACAGTTGAAGATTCATATCTCCACTTCAGTTCATTCAGTGCAATTTCCCTCTGCTTATCAGAACCCTGCCAAATGGGATGTTCAGAATGTAAAAGGACAATCCCGATCCTCATTAGAATGCTATTTTTGAAAGCTAAACTGTTTTAACTTTTAACAAGAAGGGTACTAAAGATGGTGCTACTAATGGGATTTGGTGTGCTGTGCAGATGGAACCAAGTGACAGGCACCTGATACCAGAAATCAGAGACATGATAGCAATAGACATCATAACAAGAACACATTGGCTACACTCAGTGCTTTCTAGGAAAAAGAAAACTTTTCCAAGGGATATATTAATTTTAAAAAGTGTCACTGTAAAACAAAAAGAATAGCTCAGTATTCATCAGATTCCTGCTTGACAAGTAAAAATAATGCTCCGTAACTGGTACAATGTAAACATATGCTATGAAGTATCTGTTTTTACAACCTCCCGGGCCATTTAAACTGGCAAAATCCAGACTACTGCATCAGAAGATACATAGAGTGCACTCTTGGAGATCACACAGTCTCCTCCTATTCTGCTTAGCCCCTACAGTGGCAGAACTACAAAACAAATTAGAAAATATATGCTTCTTTAGGGTTTGGTGTTTTCGTGTTGGTTTTTTTAAAATTTTTTTGGAGCAAAAGAGAAGAAAAATATGTTCATTCATCTTCACAATCTCCTGATTTATTAGAGCATTGACATCCATTCTCTTTGTACAATTTGGCAAATGATCAATAGAATTATTCTTTGTGCAGGCAGTCTGAGAGTGACTGCGGCATCATACCAGATTAGGCATTGGGATGAATTGACAGCGTAAAGGGACTTCAGTTTTAGAGACTAGGTTGAAAAGCAGTAAGTGGATTGATAATGTGGCTGAAATCTATGGAATTGAAGCCTTTTTTGTGATATCTGTACTGTTAATTTTTTTTGTTAAATAAATTTTACAGAGACATGTAAAAAATATATTTATTTTCTAATAAAGATTTGAGAACTGCTAAGCCAAAAAGAGCAAACACTGTTATTGACTCTGCCGTTTCCTGC
Source organism: Drymodes brunneopygia (assembly GCA_013400955.1). Lineage (NCBI taxonomy): Eukaryota > Metazoa > Chordata > Aves > Passeriformes > Petroicidae > Drymodes > Drymodes brunneopygia. Next base: position 277,407 of record VZTZ01001590.1, read on the forward strand.
CTTCCTAACTGTATAAGTGAGTAGTACAGTTTAATTTAATGGAGGTCGCTTGGATTATTTTGTCTCTCAAGTTAAGAAAAGCTTTGCAGGTTTAAGTAACATTTCTTGTGCATTTTGATTATGTAGCTATTTTTCTGGTGTTTAAAATGACTCTGAAATAAACAGAATACCTCCAGAATTATTTAAATATATGTTGATTTAAAGTGTTACACATTTCCTGGCCTTAATTTTGCTCTTTGTTTGAAACTAATAGTCATCAAAATTGTAGTGGCTTAACCGCTGTCTTTAAACAAGAAAACATTCCACATTTGATTAACAGAGAAACCTCCTCATCAAGATTTTTTTTTAATATTCTATTTTTTATTCCTTCATTAAAAAATGCAATGAAATAAGATGTCTTATAAGTAAAAAAACTATCACAATTAAACCCATTCTCAAATTAATTAAATAGCAATGTCCTCCAAACATTTTGTTCAAAAATGTAAAATCCCTCAACTTAAAATGCTCTGAATTAACATTTATTTTTTCTATTAAAAAGACTCAGCTTCTCTCTGTGCTTCAAAACTGACATATTGTGCAATAAACAGCAATCAGCCTAAAGATGCTATATTAAACAAACCAAGTTTTGTTTTGCTAAACTAAGCAAAATTAGTTGAATGCCCTAAGTAATAGTTGCTGGTATTTTTTTGTAAATTATTTCTCCACTTGTTTTTGTGTCTACGCATAAATTAAAAATCTGCTGAAATTTATTATTCATCTGAGATGTAATTAATATGCAAAAATATGCAAATTAAGATGCAATTAGGCTTCAATTCTCTAGTGGAATTTTCCATTATAATTTAATACAAAGTAATAGAGTAATTGGTGTCACGTGTAATTACGGTTACTCACGTGTACTTGCAGACGTGAAAATGGTGTGGTATATGTTAGTTATCCTATGCAAATGCACTGTACAGGCTCTTAACACTTGGGAACTAGGTAAACACAGATTGTCTTAAAAAAGAAGTGAGCAATAGTGACCCTCCTTACTTGTCATGTACTGTCATTTTCAAGAACATGAATAATTGTAATTAATTTTTGCTGTGTTTATTCCTTAGAATTTTTAAATAGGTGGCATGATGCAATAGTAGGCTTTCTGCTTTTAATGTCTTCTCTAGGAAATCGTTTGGCAAAACAAAAAATGATCATCAAAAAGACAAGGACCTGGAGGATCAGTAATATGCAGAACACCAACATGTCAAGTTTTTGACATAAAATATATTTTCTGTCTTAGTGGGATATGTAATCAGTTTCAATTGTTTTACAATTCGCTACTTCTTACTATACAGCTTTGCACTACAGCCTGAAATGCAAAATCAGATTCATACACTTTGGCTGGAGGGAGAACTCCCAAATAGTCATGGACATGAGCACATGTACTGCGTGAGCAAATCACACTGAATTCAAGTTTTCTGAAGTGTAACATCTGCGGGATCAGCCTGAGTTTATATGAACTTTCAATATAAGTGGCTATCTGTGATACTGCAAAATAATTCACAAGGTTTTTTAAACCTCTCTCCTGTCATGAAGTATAGTTATTGCTTTGTGCTTACAGAATTTTGGATACAGCAATAAATTGTTCAAATCACCCAACTAATCAAAATTTCATAATCTGACTGATAACTACATATCAGCAGTTGGATCAAACGGACAGATTGCCATGCACTTGAATTCACAAAAATAATAAAGAAAAAAGAATGGGAAAAGAAACCCCAAGCAAAACCAGAAAAATGCTTTCCAGATTTTATTGTAACAGCAAATGAAAACTGAACAAATATAATTTTGTTCTTAGCTCTGACTCCAAACTCATCATTCTCGCACAGCAGCATACACCTCTCATTTTTAACACCCTAACAGCAACACACATAAACCAGTAGTATGTGTGAAAAAGAATGTTTCCTTTCCAGGCTGATTATTTTTTGGGGTCTTATGGTCTGGTTTCTTTTAGAGTTCTAAGGTATATTGTACAACCATGCTTTTGCTTTAACGTTATCACGTTCTCAAAACCTTTTCTTTTTCCCTGTGCAGGCTGGAACTTGTTACAAGTTTAATGTGGATGGATCAATGTCTAGGTAGGTGGGGTGAAGAGAGGGAAATTGGAATGATTTAATGTAATGAGTATAGAGCTTCAGTGTGCCAAACTAGTCTCCTTCTCTTTCTTTTCGTTTGCTTCTACTGCCGCTGGCTAATTATTTAAAGGAAAAGCCATCTATGTGAGAAAATAAAATCTACCATTAGTCTCTCGAGCTGGGCCCTTCCCTAGCCCCACCTATTCATCCATATGTAGCTTTTCCATTCACTCCCATAATACCACCAATTACTATGCAGTCAGGACCATTCATATTCATATTCACATCTCACTGTGGACATTTAAGCTACACTCTGAGCAACACTCATACCTTAAACTACACCTATTATACAGCTGTTGTACAATTACTGTAAATGAAGTATACAATATGGGGCTCAGCTTGTATAATAATTTGTAATCAGTGATAGGGGAAGAGGGTTTTGTGTACTTGTGCCCTGCGTACCTTTTGGTCTCCTTCTTTCCATCATTCTTCTCTCCCTTTCTCCCCTTGGGCTTGGTTCAATAAAGGCTTATTCTGAGAGACACAATAAAGAGATTCTCATCTAGGGTAAAATAACTTAGCCCTCCTGCAACTACACCAGTTTATGCCAGCTGAGACAGTCAGCCTGTCTGTCTCAGCACATAGCACTGATCTCTTTTGTATTGTTCTTTGCTGAAATAGACTTAAGTCTGATGTATATCAAGGACCAGAAAGAAGTACGTAACTTATGTGTGATAAGATGATCAGAAGAAAGGTTAAAGAGAATCACTACAGGAAGCACTGCTAACTAAATTAATGATCTTTGGGCTGGTTATTTTTAAATGTTTATTAGCTGTTCCAACAGGCAAAAGATTACAGATTGGATGGATCCAGTGGCGAATCTCAGTTCAATAACAAAGGAAAGGATATTCAGTAAAATATGATATATGTAGGCCTGTTATCTCACTGGTGGGCTAAAATTTCCACAATCTTTTCATCTTTGTGATTCTGTCACTTGAAGCTGGGATGGATTTATCACTAATAGCATCAAAGCCAGGTTGCAGTATCTTGAAACAGTTTCCCACTGCTACCGAGTGTATGGTCAACATGAACTTTATTTTGCAGAAAACATAAACCAAGAATTATTATGGATGGTTTAACATATTTTTTGCAGATTGTTTCCTGTTTATAAACATGTTTATAAATATACTGTCATGCGAACAAAATTTGACAGTTGTGGAGCCTTCACTTATCTAGAAATGTTTTCAATAACATGGAAGTCCATTTGAGTATCAGTAGATGTTTTAAAATCATAAAAAAAACTAAAGACTTTCTAATCTTTTTTCTTTTACATTGAATATAGCCCTCAGACTCTAATCAATATTTTCACAAATCAGTATGTGTGCTTCTTCTTCATTAAATTGTCTTGTCCTACTTCAATGGTTTTTCTGATCTACAAATTCCATGTGATTTGTTCTTCTGACTGTCTTCACAAGACTATATGGGGACTAGTCACATATATTCCCCTCAGTAATTGTTTTTGAGACTATAGCCTTACAATATGTAGTCAGTCTTAGCAGTGTTCTAGAAGTCCTACCATCTAATATGCTGTGTTCCCGAATAGAATTGCAATGCTAACAAAATTTAATAACATTTTAATAGACATTACTGTTCCAATTACAGCAGGCTGTCTTCTTTTCTCCCAGAAAGCAGAAGGTCACAGTCAATATTACTGATGCCACCCCATCGGTTAACCTTTATCTGACTTCTTGTTGTGGGTTTTCAGCTGAATAATTGCTGGTTTTTATGCTTGTCTCATAAGTGGATTTCCTGATAGAGAAGTGCTGTACATCTCTCCTCTCGTGTGCCATGTTACAAGGAAGTTAGGTGTCCTGCTCTTTCATCAACATTTTGTTTATGCACAGCTTTGTCTCCCCTCCTTTTTCTCTCAAGACTCCTGCTGTCCTCGGTCATAGGTGAAAACAACTGTTTTCCATCAGAGACTAATCAAAGGATCAGTCTTTCCATTTGTTTCTGTCACTCAAGATATTTATTGCAGCTCCTTGGGAAGTACGTTTCCACCACAAAACTAAGGACCAAACCGAGATTATTTGTTTGTTGCTGCTGTGTAACTTCTTGATCGATTTTCTTTTACATAGTGACTGTTGTTCCTACATTTGTAAGCAATACCAAGACTTCACACATTTCTCACAAACTTGCATGTTTCTGCAGTGAGGTGGGTTAGTTCAAACAGTTGTCAGCAAGACAGAGCACATTATCTCTTATGGGAAACAAGTACACATGCCATTCAAGTGGTTAATGGTTCAGAGTTGTTGCACTTGCCAGATATATCAAAAGATACAGCATGAAAAGGGAAAAAACCTCATTCTTAGATGGCCTTGAAGAAGGCAGATGTTCCAAACACAGTATGTACCCACCACATCTGCTACAGTTCAGCTGTCTCAAATAATTAGAACCTCACATGCAGGTAGATGCCTGACTGCTTCCTTTATGCCTGTAGTAAGGTCTTCTAGCCCAGGTTTGAGCTACAGCTTTGCAGAAGCCTTGCTCATTTTGTAGTTTAAAAAAGAGTTTCAGAAAAATAAAATCACTGTTGGTTAAGATAGCTCCTGCAAGTAATAACTAAAACATTAATATACAATTTGTATTAGGAGTTTTTAGTAACCTTCCAAAGACCTGCAGTGAATCACTAAGATATATGGTCTTACTGGAGAGGCATTTTACACCCTGAGTTCTCATCAGGTCCCTTATCCACTCCAAATTTATCTTTTGTCCCTCTGTATAGGCACAGAGAAGAAATTGGTTTTAGCTGTTTGATCATGGAAAGAAATGTGGACTGCATCACAGCATTCAGAAAAGTTATAGTCTGATGAGCAGTGGTCTTGATAAGAGCACCGTTTTAAACAGCCTAGCTCTTCCCTCTCATCCTTCTGGTCCCTGGCTTAATGTTCCCACACCCTTTATACTCTTCAGCTGTACACCCAGTAGCAAGGGAATATGATGAACTGACAAGGATTAAAAATAACCTGTTAAAACCAATCTGTTTTAACCTGACTGTGTTAGTCATACTGCTGCTAAAAAGAATTTCTCAATTTGCATTCCTGTTTCCCCAGGCTCTTCCCCTTTTTACTGTGTCCTCTAAAGTAACATAGATAGTAGACTTAATTCATAGTCATTTCCATGGAATCTAGATGATGATCCAGATCACAATTGCCTCTTTCATCCTTCCTCAACAGGACTACATCTTGCTGCTCTTCTTTTTATATCTGAAAAATATCAGGTGTCAAAATGGGTTACTTGCATTATTCCATTTTTACTTTAATGATCTCCTACTCGTACCTTCTGTCTAGGAAGCACTGCCTGTCTTCTTAGTCATTCATTGCTGTAAAATTCCTCCCTCCATCTTTCCCAGCTTTGGCAGTACTTTACAGTGGAGCTGTAATCTCTGCTTCCAATGACAGTAATGGCCTCACTGACTTGCTTTATCATGGGTTTCCCTGGTTTGGCCTCCCATGAAATGTCCATGGTTCAGAACTAGAATTAGGGAAGACTCTAGTCTGTAAGATGTTAAAATTTCCTAGAAGTTCCTGTGTATTTTTAGTATGGGAAGTGCTGAGAGAAAGGGAGAGTGACAAAGGAAGAGACCTCAATTACTACCAGAACAGCCAGTGACCCATGTTTGCAATGCTGAAATAGGATAAGAGGTTGAACTTCAAGTGCAACTTCAATCAATATTTAGTTACTGATATAGAGTGGAACAAGGTTCAACAAGAAACACATCAAATATCTACTGGTTGGGTGCAGCTGTCCTGTAGACAGAAGCCCAAGCCACGTCTGGTGTCAGTCCATAGGAGATTTAATATTGATTTACTGGGTGACTGTCTGCTCTGGTCTGTAATTCTCCATGGCAGAGCAGCACTGCAGAATAGCACCTCCTCTTAGAAGAGAAGTCCATCCTTGCCAAAACTGAAGTTTGCGTTTCAAGTACAGAAGGGAGATTTAGAATGTAAAAAGCAAACAAACGTAAAAGAAAAATCAAAAAGCTCCCCAAAGCTCTCTCAATTAATTGAGAAATCTCTAGTCTGCTTTACATGAGACCTTTCTTTCCTTCTCCACCCATAACTAAATAGTGTGTAACTTCTATCTGAAGCCATTTTACCTCTTTATTCTGCTGAAAATCTGTATTTTACCACATGCTCAAGACTGTTTCCTCCTCCCCAACTGCTGATCACCACTACTATTCGAACAAAGATGCCATATAACAATTAATTGCTTTGCTTTGTATTATAGCTCATCAACTTGTTGGGAGCTAGGAAAAATGAAATAATGGGGGTCACTTCTGGAAAATGAGTTTATTTTCATGCCAGCTGCAGAAAATGAGCAAGGCTGGCTTCATGCCAGTTAAAGGGATGCTGTAAGAGGTTTCTTTCTGCTTGCCTGAAGAACAAGCGCCAATCTAAAGAGTTACATGTGCTAACACACACATGCATGTTACATACATGCAATCTAAAAATATCATTATTGCACAAAATAGGTTAAATTTCACATCTTACTATGTTTTGCCCTCACCTTCCCTCCTTTATGTTTTTAACTTGCAACAAAAACTCCTTTTCTTGTGCATTTATCCTTTTGAAAATAGTTTACTAATTTAACATAAATACCAGCCAACAGGGATTTTGCAGCTACATGACCTGGAAACTAAATATTATTGAACTACTTTAGAGTTTGCTTAGAGTTTTTAGCCTTTTAAAAGCAAGTCTGATTACCTGCTTCATCTATTTGTGAAACACTAAATGATTAAAAGTTTTATACAAATGGAAGGAAACACATAGATATTTTTGAGCACTCAGCACCTGTGTATTGATATTTTGACTAATGTGTCTTAAATCCCCAAGAAAGCTGAGCTCTATAGACTTAGCAGATTACTTAATGGCAATGTTTGTTAAGGTACTGCCATAAGTCAGTTTGTAAGTAAGTGATGACTAGACTCATCATTGAGCAGAGAGAGGATACAGCTTCTTTCTAACAACATATCGCTGAAAATAATTTCTTCACTGAGGCACAAATGTCTGCATAGCACTTAACTTGGACACTGCACATGGCAATGCCCTTAACTTCCATATTTCTGTCATGTGTGAAATGTCTGTTTCTTGTTATAAATTCTGGAAATTTGAATCAAGAAAAGAAATTATGAAAAGAGAAGGAAAACCTTTTTAATATTGAAATGCATGAGCCTTAATAGCAAAGAAAAAAAGGGGAGTGTGACTGATAAATAAATGAAACAAGGTGTAAAGAAGTATTAATGTTTTCATTATTTCATACCATTTCTACTCTGTTGCAACTGATTTCCATAGTAATATAGTTAGCTCAAAATCTGTCTTTGCATATAAGGTCTCCATAGAAAAAGCAAATGTGAAAATGGCAATATTTTCAACACTTCTTTTCTTTAATAAAACTAACATTTTCAAATCTGCTTTTATTAAAACACAATAAATACCATCAATTTTTGACGTGAAATCTCATTACACACTGTAAATATTTATCACTTTGCAGAAAGAAGATTATACATTAGTTCTATTCATTCAATTCAAATCTGAGTAAGAATGAATTCATGTTTTATTTTTCTTCCTCTATTTAAAAAGGCCCAGTTGCTGTAAGAAAATGAAAGAAATTCTCTTTGTTGCTGCTAACAGATAGGCAGAGAGAAATATATCAGAGGTAAGTGCTCTGACACACTGTTCCTTGACCCTGCAATTACTCCCTGCCAATGCCATTTATGATTCTCACAAACTCCCATTGATTTCAAAGGGAGTCAGTCCATGAAGACCTCTTTGTGAAAAGAAGATACTAACCTTTCTGTTTCTGGAATTTAGCTTCAAACATGGAGGTTACAAGGAAAAAAATTGAAAATCTGATTATTTTATTCTCCTTTTACTTCTGTAACAGAATCACTGTTATATTAACCAGTAGAGCTCAGAACATGGATATGCCTCTGTTCACAAAGCTCAAAATTGAAATAGCAGTGGTGTAACAGCAGGACAAGGTGAATAGATGAAATAAATTGTGGAAGCCTATGTTATGCCTGTCTGTACTAACCAACATGAGGACTCTTTATTATTCTTTTCATTAAATCTAACCCCAAGTATTTTAAATCAAGGTATTAGCTTCAAATGTCTAGCTTGCATAAGTGGCATGTTTTCTGAGAAAATCATTCTTGCAGATCTGTTGCTCTTTGAGTCTATGGTTTTACCTAGACAACAATATAAACCATATCCTGTTGCACAGTCTTTGAAGTTCTGCAAGTATCATAATTTAGTTGCATATGTTCCATAAGTCTCACTCAAATGCTTTGAAGAATGCCTTTGCTAACCTACATACATTTAAGAATAAGAAAAGAGAGTTTCCTCCCCTTTTGGGGGGCACAGTCTTTGCAGAATAAAATGATCTCATCACATGCAAAGAGAATTTGACACATTGCTCAAGCAATTTGAAATTCTACAACGGACATTCAACCGGTCTGATAATAAACAAGAAAACAAATAAATAAAACTGAGGAACTTTCAACCACAATTAACTCTGATGCCAGGCTCAAATATAAATTTTTCTGCACAAGCTGGGAAATGTGGCTGAAGAGCATCCCCATAGAAAGGCATCTGAGAGTCCTGGTCAGCAGTGAGCCCTGTCAGCCCAGCAGGCAAACCCCATCCTGGGGTGCCTCAGACACAGCATCACCAGCCAGTCAGAGGTTACAATCCCACTGCAGTTGTTCTGGGACCCACCATTTAAGTAGGATGTAGAGACCCTTGACTGTGTCCAGAGGAGGGCAACAAAGCTGGTGATAAGCCCTGAGGAATGTCCTGTAAGGAGTGGCTGAGAACGCTGTGTTTGTCTAGTTTGGAGATATTAAGGTTCTTGGTGCTTTCCTGAGGAGGGGAAGTGGAGAGAGGTGCTGGTCTCTTTTATCTCGTGTCCAGTGACAGGATGCATGGGAATGGCTCCAAGGCACAAGAGGTTCAGACTAAACATTAGGAAATATTTCTTTACAGAGGGAATGGTCAGACTCTGGAATAGGCTTACTAGAGAGCTAGTTGACAGCTGCAGTGCTTAAGAGGCACTTGGACAATGGCCTTAAATACGTGCATTAACTTGGTCAGCCATGAATTGGTCAGGCCATTGGACTAGGTGGCTGTTGTAGGTCCCTTCCAGATATTCTATTCTATTCTATTCTATTCTATTCTATTCTATTCTATTCTATTCTATTCTATTCTATTCTATTCCTACTCTATTCTATTCTGATAATAAGATATCTATAATTGTAAGGCAAATGCTAAAAAATAATATAAATCGGAATGTGTGGTTGAACACAAAACACTACTAAGTAGAATTTGTTTATTTGCAATCATGTGAGAGTCAAAACCAACTATGAATTAATTCAGTCAGAAGGATACCAAAATATTTTAGCCCATTATTTCATGATTCACAGATGAACAGAATCACAAAATTGTTAGGTTTGGAAAAGACCTTTGGAGATCATCTAGTCAAACCCCTCTGCCAGGGCAGGGTCACCTAGAGCAGGTGACACAGGAATGCATCCAGGTGGGTTTTGAATGTCTCCAGAGAGGGAGACGCCATGATCTCCTTGGGAGCCTGTTCCAGTGCTTTGCTACCCCCAATGTACCTCATGCCGAGGTGGAATTTCTTGTCATTTATTTTATGGCCTTTTTGCTCCTTGTCCTGTCTCTGGGAACCATTAAAAAGAGACTGGCACCATCCTCTTGGCACCTGCTTTTGAGATATTTATATGCATTAATGGCATCCCCTCTCAATCTTCTCTAGGTTAAGAGGCCCAGCTCCCACAGCCTGTCATAAGAGAGATGCTCCAGATGCCTAATAATTTTTGTGGCATTCCACTCAATCCTTTCCTTGGCTTTCTTGTACTGAGGAGCCCAGAACTTTACACAGAGCCAGATGTGGCCTCAGTGGGGCTGAGTAGAAGAGGAGGACCACCTCCCTCGGCCTGCTGGCCACACTCTCTCCAGTGAACCCCAGGGTACCATTGGTCCTTCTGGTTGCAAGAGAACTGCCAGCACACAGTCAGCTTATCATTCACCAGGACTCCCAGGTCCTTCTCCACAGAGCTGCTCTCTGGTAGGTTAAGTACCAACCTGTGCTGGTTCTTGGGGTTATTCCTGCCCAGGGGCAGGACCCTGCACTCGCACTTGTTGAGCTTCATTAGGTTTCTCCACACCTAACCCTCCAGCCTATCAGGGTCCTGCTGAATGGCCACACAGCCTGCAGGTGTGTCAGCCGCTCTCTCCAGTTTTGTATCATCACAAACTTGCTGAGGGTGGCTTCCACAGCTTTGTTCAGGTCATTGATAAACAAGTTAAATAAGACTGGGCCCAGTTTTGATCTCTGGGCAACACTATTGACTACAGGCCTCCAACTTGATTCTACTCCACTGATCATGACCCTCTGTGCTCTGAGATTCAGCCAGTGCTTGAACCACCTCACTGTCCATTCATCTAATCCACATTTCCTGAACTTACCTATGAAGGATGTTATGAAAGACAGTGCCAAAAGCCTTGCTGAGGTAAAAGTAGACAACATCCACTACTCCCCCCTTATCAATCCATCCTGCCATGCCATCATGAAAGGTTATCAAATTGGTCAAGCATGATTTCCCCTTGTTGACTCTATGCTGATGACCTTCTTTTCTTCTACATGCTTGGTGATGACCTCCAGGATGATCTGTTCCATCACTTTTCCAGGGATGGAGGTGAGGCTGACTGGCCAGTAGTTTCCCCAGTCTTCCTTCTTGTCCTTTTTGAAGAAGGGAGCAACACTGTCCTCCCTCCATTCATTGTGCACTTCTCCCATTCTCCATCATTTTTCAAAGATGATGGAGAGTGGCTTAGCAACACTATTTGCCAGCTACCCCAACACTCATGAGTGCATCCCATCAGGGCCCATTGGTTTATGGTATTGAGTTTGTTTAACCAATCTCTAACCCAACCCAACCATGGAGAAGTCTTCCTTTCTTCAGCTTTCTGTTACCTCTGAGGTCAGGGACTCCAAGGGTCAACCTCAGCAGTAAACACCGAGGCCATAAAGGCATTCAGTAATTCCACCTTCTCTGTGTCTTCCACCACCAGGACACCCATCTGATTCAGCAGTGGTCCTACATTTCCCCTTATATTCCTTTTGCTGCTGATGTACTTACAGAAGCCCTTCTTGTTGTCCTTGATATCCCTTGCCAGACTAAATTCCAAGTGAGCCTTTGGCCTTCCTCATCACAGATGATGACAGAAGTCCAAAGAAATGAAGCACTCTTTTTACAGAGATAAAGAAGTGTAAAGGATTTTTTTTCAGTCATGAACTTCAGTCATCCGTGTGGCTATTTAGTCTATTTGTCAAGATCTGTCTCTGATTTGTTTAAGGTCTTCTTTTTCTGTTGCTAAAAGTTGCTCTTTGGAAGACACACAAATAACAGAACTATTCCTGTCTTTTAAGAAGTTGAAATTAGTAAAGGAAGAGCAAAGGATAATTTAAAACCTAATGCAGTGAGGACTGCGATATTCCCAAGCTTCACTTTCAGGCTAATAAAAAAATGAAAAAAAAATCATCATAGTTTCACCTCCATTTTCCTTTATCTTAGCAACCTTGGTGTCAATTATACAAAGCATGACACTACACTCCTAGACCCAAGAAAGCTAAGACTTTTTTTTTTCCAAATCAGGAAATTTTTGCAGTTATACATGAGCAATCTTAATTCAAGGCTTTTTGTTCACTGAAGCTTCCCTAAAGAATTTTCCTCTTGCACTTCTAGTCTGCATAAATGCACAGTCTTGCTGTTTCTATGACTTCTGTTGTCATCGATAAAACATTAAATACTGTATATGAAACACAGACTTTTGCAATTCACCTCTCAAACAATAAGCAGACTGAAAGAATCTATGAAAGATTCTGAAAGTCTGTAAATTCAAAAATTCTTTTTCTCTTCTGATGGATGTTCTAAAATTAGAAGGTAAATCAGCTGAATAAATGAACTAGAGTTATCTTTTGTGGGTTTAGTCTTTTTTAACTCCAGTACACACTGTTTCACTATATTTAAAAACTATACTCAACTTATGCAGGTAATCAAATTTCCCATTACTATATGAGTGTTTCTGTAAGATGGTGATTTTTTTTTTCATGGAATAATGACTTTTATTTTCAAGTATCCTTAACAGTGCAAAAATAAATAAAAACTAATTAAAAATAGTAATTATAATTTTTAAAAAACACCCAGAAATGAGAGTATTAGAAGCTTACAATATAACTTCGAGTTTTAAAAAACCAATGAATATTTGTCCATGGATTGTTGAGGTTGGATTCCATCTGAACAAGTCTGTCCATCCTTATTTCTTTCAGTCTTGGAGAAAATTCACCTTCATTATTCATATACCTAAACAACTGTTAACAAGTACTTCTAATTGCCATATGGAACCAGAGCTCTGTGAGAGATATTTATATGAAACAGAAACTGTAGAAAAGGATATTCTCTTTATTAATCTGATGCCAACATTTTGCTAATTAAACCACCACATGTCTCATGTCACTTCCTACGTAGGTCATTGGAAGAGGAGATACATTTGGGCAACCTTAAGGATGAATCCCAGGGGAGCATCCCACAAACGCATGGTATTTAAGCCTGCAAGTTTATTAAACAAATCACAGAATATATTGCAGTCTAAATCACAGACGTGGCATGACACAATTAGAAGATTTATTGATTCTTTGGGCTAGAGATCTCACAGCTTGCACTGGGGGCTCTACACCCACCAGAACCAACAGATTTGCTTCATCACAAGTAATATTTCTAAACTAGTGCAAGGAAGTTTATAAAGTTGAAACTGCCTGACTTCAACTTTGCTTGTTTTCAACTTTGCTTCTATTTTAGCCCAACTATAAACTGAACACATTTTGTATTAGTCCCATGTCTCACCACCCCGAATTATTGGCACCTAGCCTGCCACAGGAGAATCACTGTATGAAGCAAAGGAAAAAAATTAATAAGCAGTATTTGCTTCAGTCTAGCTACCATCTGCCTGTATTAGAAGTTCTTATCTCTTTATGTAGTCCTTTGCTTATTAAAAAGTGGTGATCAGAATAATGGTGAGAACCTCTACTCAAATAAAAGTTGCTATGAACAATTGGCTATGTCATCTACATCATATTTCCAATAAAACGTTTCCCAGAACTCAGTTCAGGTGTGAAATGGCTCTTTCCAATCATGCCATAGAGTTCACTACTTTATAGCAAAGCACAGGGACATTTCTTTTGAAAGTCTACTTTTTGTTCTCCTTTGTGGCAAGTAAAAGTGCCAATATTTCTATCAACAGAAACTTTATCTTTCTTCAGCATTCTATGAAGTTCAATGAAAGGTCACAAGGATGATTAAGGGACTGGAGCACCTCACACATAAGGAAGGCTGAAAGAACTGGAACCATTTAGCCTCGGGAAGGGAAGGTTCATGGGACATCTTACAGATATATGTAAATATCTGAAGAGGAGATGCATACAGGACAAATGTACTATTTTCAGTATCAGCAGAAGAGAGTCCATACACATAAGGGAGTGCTTTATTACTGTGAGGGTGACTGAACTCTACAACAAGCTTTCCAGAGAGGTTTTGGAGTCTCCTTCCTAGAAGATTTGAAAAAAAAATCTAGACATGTTTCTGGGTAACTGGCTGTATGTGACCCTCCTTGAGCAGGGGATTGGATGATGACCTCCAGAGACGCCTGCCAGCTTCAACCATTCTGTGATTGTGGGACTGCATGCTCAAATCTGTCTATAGCAAAACAAATTATATTCCTTAGGCTCTTTGAATCACAAGCAAACAAGTAACATTATCATCAACTTTTTAACTGAACCATTAACGTAAAAGGCTCACGCTAAATCTGCAAATTGGTGCAGGCTTACCCACCATAATCCCATCAATACCAGTGGTGCATGAATCACTCTTTAACTCTGAGATTAGTCCCTGTCATGGCTACAATTTAGCTGAAAGAAATCAATCTTGTCCACTTTTCTTCTCTGATGCAAAGAGTGAATATCATCATAGAATCATAGAATCATAGAATCTTAGAATGGCTTGGGTTGGAAGGGAGCTTAAAGATCACCCAGTTCCAACTCCACTGCCATGAGCAAGACATCTTCCACTAGACAAGGTTGCTCCAAGACCAATAAATATGGCCTTTTCATAATCATTTAGGTAGACAACATTGGTAAGTTAGGTGAACCAAGGTCACTTTAAAATCTATAGCTTTAAGCTGGTTCCTGTCCAATGTCTTTGTGATGGTAACTGATATCATAAATGACTGCAGTGCTTGGGCTGAGGTCTTGTTCTCTTTCTGTAGGGTAGTGCATTGCAAAAAAAGGTCACTAGCAAAGACAAATCAGAAGTGCCAAGGACCAGAAGAAAAGAGGCAAGTCAAAAAACATCCGTACTTTTACATTCTAGTGATGTTTAAAATTGAGGCACCCTAGAATCAGTGGTAGCTCTAGGCAATTTGGAATGCCTGACTGCCTCATTCATTCACATCAGCTTTTGACCTCAGCATCCACAGGATACTAATAAAAGGTATAACATCTTAATTTTAGGCATAAGAGACTGTTTTGATTTCATCAGGGATGAAGGGATGCTACTCTGGATGGAACAAGTACTTGTTACTGTGCTTAACTTTAAGAATGCAAATAATTCCGTTACTTTCACTAGCTTTCAAAATTAAGAACAGGCTTGAGTGCTTTACTAAAATGGATTTCAACATAGAATTTCTGATGGCTGCCTGAGTCATAATAATGTAAATTCTAAGAGGAGGGAGAAAAATAGAAGATTTATCAGCTTTATCATACATTAATTTGGTATTTCCTTTACTTAAACTGTTTTCTGAAGTAATTAAGACAGTGTTCTCCAGTGTTGTTTTGTTTTCTTTCCTTTTTTTTCTTTTTAGAAATATCACACATCTGCAGTGTATCATATTTTGTCATTACATCAGAAAAAAAATCTGCTCATGTGTTTAGAAGGAGAGCCGTAACAGATTAGTGTTTTTTATATTAGTGGGGTTTTTCCATTGCATTTCTTTTTTAGTCAGTCCCAATCTTCTGAAAATATGAAGTGGCCATCTCAAAATTCATTCAAGCCTTTCCCTTTCAAAGAGTTCAATCTATGCAACAAATATCTTGCTTTCTCCTGGGAAGCTTTTCCTTTTAATATGTCAAATTATATGTGAAGGGCTAATTTCCAGCTAGAGACATCAGTGAGGATCTTTCTTCTTCACAACCTTGGGAGGGAAATATTTTCCTCCTGAATAGCTTACTTTTTTTTTTTTTTTTTTTTTTTAAATATGGGTTGGTCTCTAGAGCTGTAGGGAAGTGTCTGATCCAGAATGCAAAAGCATTTCAATTCATCTTAGGTTTCACTTTAAAGCAAATCTACAAAAGTGTTTTTTTCTTTTCTCTAAATATTGGAGAATTCCATCAGGGTGTTTCTGAGTTTTCACAACATAGTTTTATGTGGGAAAATTATCAGCTTTTTTTTTTATGGTATATGGAATATAAATGGTGAATTTACTTTTGTCACAAAATATTAATTAAGCCATATGTCAGAAGTCATATCTTCGCCATCCTCAAATACTTAAGACAACATATCAGCCCAAGTCAGAGAGAAGATTATGGTTCATCAGGAACAGAGGCCAGATTTTATGTAATTTTCTAATTTTAGTTCAATTCTATAGTTTGAATTTGTAAAAATAATGAAATATACTTCCTTTTAGCCCCTATGTCTGCCTGATTGGACTGTGTTACAAAGGTATCTTAACAACTAATTTCACTTTTGGAATTGACAACTAAGATACATTGCCTTCTAAAAGTCACCTATTCAACATTTTAAAATCAACACATCTTTCACTCCATTTGCAGTACAGCCTACTCAGCCTCACCATCTTCCTTCTCTCATATCTCTGTATATTGCAGGGAAAAAAAAAACCCAGCTTGACTCTGCTCAGCAATAAAACTAAGCCAAATTAATTCACAGCAAACTGTCTTTCTAGGATTGCAATGAAATGAATTCACTACATTCAGGAACAAACATAGCACAGGACATCACTCACAGTTTAAGTACTGGTCATAATGTTAACTCTAGAGTGCTTTGAGAAGTTGCATCTAAAAATACAATTTGAAACTTACAGGTTTTGATAACTAAGCTATACTTGTATAAATTTTAAACTGAGAGGTGAAACACACAAAAATAGGAATTTTTATTCGGTTGGTTGTTTTCACTCCCAGTAGAATGTTCCAGTTTGAATTTTTTACTTTTGGTCCAAATGTAAATTTCCTATTAATGTTCTACAACAAATGCTTTTCAATTTTCAGCTGCTACCCTTGGTATTTCTGTCATAAATATATGTGACAGAAAAAGTTATAAGGTGACTTCTCTAACTTCTTTCAGTACTGGATTCACATTCTTCTGCCAAAAAATTAAAAAAATAAACACCTTTTTAAATATATATATTGGTAGCATTTAGCCAGAAATTTTGAGGTAATTTTATGACAGCCATGTTTACTGACATTATTTTATTTTTTCTTACTTAAGTATTTATCAGATATCTTAGATGAGGAAACAAACAATCAAAGGATTTTCTGTAACATAGCTTCCATCTTCTAGCTTCTAAAACTAGCTAATCAAACAATGACCTTATTTTTTAATAGAGGGGGCAATTGAAAATCATTGAACAGCCCTACCCCCAAATGATTTTTTTCTCAGACATAATTATAATAATTAGCATTATAAAGTGCTAATTATCTTTGGACACAGAGGACTTGCACACCAGAGACAGAGGTCCACATTAAGTAAAGAGGATTTTGCTTTCTTCTGTCACCATTTTTTTTTCCTTTTGTGAAGAGGCAGAGGACACTCAGCCCATCAGGCTTCCTTTCTGAATGTTCACATTTTATTATTGCTGGATGACTGACCCCAGTAGAGAAACAGATATGTTCTTAAAAGCCATGTGGAATGATCCTGCACTCCATATGTCCATTCTGTAGATCCGAGATTATCTTCTCATTTTATTGGACTTCATATTGTCCAGTGGTATTGCAAAGACCTTGGATCATCGTAAAGGATTGCTTCAGTCCTAGTCAGTCCTGAAGGGATTGGATTAATTTTGTTAGCGGGCAGTATCATTTTCTCATAAATTCTTTCTTATTGACACAGCAGAAGGAAGGTTTCAGTCCCCTCAAGAAATACCAGTGACATTTTTAAGAAGGACTGTAATGTATACTGCATATGTTTGAAAATCAGGAATAAGAACATCATAAGAATGACATAAAGAATAAAAGATTGGGAATTATTTTTCTTGACTTCCTGTACTGAACCTCACATCTGTCCCTGGCTAAATAATCCTTCTGCTATCCCTTGCACTGGATATCATTGCTTGAAGCATGAATCATTTATCTCTTGCCAAAATTTTTATTCTCGTTTGCTCCTACAGGCTATAAATATTGCTTTATATGGATTTTCTCCTGCATGTTGACAGAGCTTTTGCACCAAGCACTGTTATTTCATTCAGGTGTTATGCTCAGTCCTTCATCTGTCTTCCACAGACTTCTTTCCAGGGCCTTAAAAACAGATTTTCATCTCTCTCATTCTCCCTCAGAAGATGAGTCTCACAAGTGTCACACTAAAAGGTGCTCTCCCCATATGTGTATTTCCTACAGTCATCTTGCTGTTTCGCTCAGTCATCATAGATGTATATAAAAGGTTATTCTTTCTGTAGGTGTATCTGCGCTGTCTTCACTGATGACCTTCTACATTAAATACGTGTAGAATATCTTCTCCTTTTACATAAACTGATTATGTATTCCAAAGAAATTGGCAACTGCTCATAGCATGCACGTGTGGCATGGATAGATTGTTCTGGGTAGTCAAGTTAATAAATAATAGAATGACTGCGAGTTTGCTCTGGAGAAATATGTTCTGTTTCTTCTAGAGAACACCTACTATCCACCTCTCACAATATTACTGGGGCTATCAGCAAGGATTCAACCTTCCTGTAGCTAGGATAGTATGAAAACATCTCTAAACACCAGCTGAAACCTTCGTCAAGAGTATTCCTCAGGCAATTTCCACTAAATTCCCTCAGAAAAGACTACTTATTTTTCAGTTTGCTATGTTGTTTCCCTGGGTCTGAACCAATAAATCCAAACTTTCTTTGAATGTTGAAAGTCCTATCTGAGCTCGGAAGAAGACATCTATCTCTCAGGGGCTCTGGCTTTTCTTTCATTTTTTTTAATCACAGGTCACTGGTCAACAGTGATCACTTTTGAAGGCAAAACTGATGATGAGTATAATTGCCTATGAAATTGATATAAAAAATATCCCTCAATAGGACTGGCAGAATAGTTTTGCATGTTCTCATACAGTTCTTCTGGCTGTATTGCCTTTGAAGTTTATCTTCCAATCAGTTGCATTGGTCATTTAAAATCACAGATACTAATATAGCTTTTGATTGAATGACTATGTAAGTATTTTTGGTATGTGTATCTATATATATATATCTTTACATATACATATATCTTTCCCTGAGATATAAATATCTTCTGTGTGAGAAACAGCTTTGGGGAAAATAAATGGAACAGTAAATGGAATATAGCAAATAGAACTTGTTAAAAAGGTCTATAAAATCTCTGCTTAAAATGTATTAGAGTATGCTCAGATTCTCTTTAGCATACGCATCCACTTTTAAGTTTCTTACTCTGGATGTCTGCTTGCCTTACAAAGGAACTTCACATCTGTTATTACAAACTTGGAGTATTGATTGTGTGCTGGATCAAGACTTAATATCATTCATTAAAACAAAAAAGGCATCTTCTAATAGCTAAGATTCCCTTTCCTCATGTTTGAGTCAATTTTTTTTAATGCTTTATTTTTTTTCTTATTTGGAAGGTTCTTCCTTTTAATAAAAATATATAAATACAGACTTAGGGATAAGAGGGAATTAAAGTAATATGATATGAATAGAATGCATCACACTAAGCATCTCAAACTGTATACCCTCACAGGAGTAATGAAAATCAAATATAACGTCATCATCTACTTCCCATATGAACAATCAAGGGAGTCAAAACCTAGCTAAACCAGCAAGAGTAAATAGTTTAGTGATGAGAAATTGATATAAAAAGTTCACTGGAAATACAAATATCCTCTGGGCTGTCAAAAGCAATTGGTTCAGCTCAATCTGGTAAATCTACTTCTAATGATAATGGCAACAACTTTTCCTTTTTATTACACTTTACATAAATTTATGAGCTTTATCACTTCAAACCAAAAAGAATATATTTGTCTCTGTATCAGGTTTTAAAGTTATCATATGCATTGGAAACCTACCTAGAAATACAAGAATATAATCGTGCTTGTAACCCATTTCTGCTAGGATGGAAATAGAATTCTTGTATCATACAACTGCTACTAATTTAAAGGAAGGGGATGAGCATAAAAAGACTGTAGAGATTTAACTGGTATTCAGTTTTCTTCAATAGCTAAAAAAAACATTTATCACGGTAAATAGTTATGGAAAAAACCTACAGTTTAGAACTCAGATTTTTCTTCGTAATGCCTTTTATACTAGACTCCATATTTACAAATGACCTCTGAAAAATTGAATGGAACCATGCCTGTTTAATCTATAAGCAGTCAGATTTTTGAGGCCTCTCCAGAGATGCAGAAAGATTATTTGTGGCTATTATATTTCAAATCTCTGACAATTTTTTTCCCCAAGAAAGCTACTGAAATCAATGATATGTATACAAAAAGTGGGGACATATAAATCAATAGCCATATATAATGCTACTAGGAACATTACTAAAGATATTTGGTTTTACTAAAACACAAAGTAAAATGTTGGTAAATGTTATATAGCAATAACAAGTCAATACTGTTTAATAACCAAGTGTACTATTACATTCAAGACAGTTCACATGATTTTTGTTATTATTTATCTTTTAACAGAGGCATATTGTCAGGACTTGGATTAAAAGCGGATCTCTCCATGAACTCATTAATTATCACACCAATATATTAGAGGAAGTATCAGCTACATCTAAGGCTGCAGATATTTCAGTACACGTCGCATCATGTCCAGCCCTCTTTCACATTTGTCTTGCATTGGACCAGTCAAGTTTTACAGATTGATGTTACAAAAGTTATTGCTTTGTTCTTCATGATATTTCTACTCATAAAGTAAGATTACTCTGGTTTTACTTATTGCCTGAAAGAATGAGAGTATGCTTTCCTATTACATTTCTGTCACTACTTCTAGAAATTAGAGGCACATCACACATGCATTGTATTTCATACAGTCTTGGTTTATGAGAAACGGCTTCATGTTTTTTTGCTTCTGTCTTGTTTCCAGCCATTAAGTCAAATCCAAATCAGAAACCTACCTTGCCTTACTGTGCAAAATCTGTGATAATCATTAATTTCTCACAGTTTCAAAATTAAACAGGCAGTAGGTTTTTCATTGTCTGTATCCAGAAGTCTAGTTTGAAATAAGAAAACCCCTCTTTTCAGCTACATATTTGCATTATCTCTCTGAATAGACTTTTGACTTTGCTTTGTATCCAGAAAATTTACAATTAATTCCCACTGTTGAGATAGGAATATCTTTTCCCGGTCTGCCAAATGTAAAAATCCTTGTTCTGTTTCTAGATCTCTGAAATTAATTATTATTGGCCAAAATATATTGTATTTCTTGCTTTTAATTTCCATGACTTATTAAATTTTCCAGCTTCAAAATTATTTTCATAAAATCCCTACTCTGTGAACAACAAACTTCACAAAGTTGCAGTTCTGACACAATGTAAGGACAGATATATGGGCAGAGAGGACAAAAGTATGGCCATGGTCACACTGAACATAGTGAAGCTGGTAAATTTATGTTCCAGGTAGACAGATGAGCAAGAATCCTCATTCAGGATGAATGGGAAGATTTCTCCCTGTCTTCACTCTCTGAAGCTTATCTAAAGTTGTGCCTGAATGCAGGCTTGCATCAGCACAGTTTGACTCACAGCCAGTGTTTAGTTTCATGTAGTAGTAGCAGTATTTCAATGAACAGTAGTTCAGGAAAACGTGCACATTTATGACACAAAAAGGGGCTTGCTGTTGTAAGGAACTTAAGAGTTTGATGCCTTGAATTATTTACTCGTAAGTCTGTAGAAGGCAAAAAAAATTAAAATACTATGTGGAAGGACTTTCTAAAACCACAGTCAGGGTGCAATAACTATCTTCAAAAAACACTCAAGCAAGAATCTTGGCATTAGAATAGATTAAAGTGGCTTTCTAAATGCATTACCTTAAGGAAATCAACTTCCACGTCCTGTAATACTGAGATTGCAGTGGGGTTTTTTAAAGTTTGTCTATTGGCAAATTTTAAATATTATACTCTAGATTAATTAGAAATTAAGAAAAAAAAGATAAAATAAAGTTTCAAAGTGACTGGAGTCTTCTCAAGCAGTAATCTGATAATACATAAACACACATATGCTGTCTGTACAGAGGCCTTATATTTAGAAAATGCAAAACAGCCCACATAAAATTGGCCAGTTTCTGTACCGTATCCAACAGATAACACAAATTGAGAATCATTTACTGCTGCAAATCAATACTATGGCTTTATCCATTTTTTTAACTTCTTCATAGTGGTATTACAAAAATTGCTCTTAAAATACCAAGAACAAGCCATTTTGATGATTTCTTTCACAGTATTTGTGGAAGAGTGGAGGAGTTGGTGACTGGAAATTAATGTTTCTATTTTTCCTGGAATTGGTGTCATTTGACCTCAGCTGTTTTTCTCATGGACTGAAAATAAATTTTCTTATTATAGATCTCATATGTACAAAGACAGCCTGAATAGTTGTTTCAACACAGCATGGCAAAATGCCTCAAACGCCTATAGAACTTAGGCATTATATTTGCCAATTAAGGATTTAGGAAGCAAAACCCAAGTAGGAAGTGCCACATACAATAATTTTACATAGAACAGAAACCATTATGCAATATGGCCAGCCTTGCATTGCTCATGTTTTTTTTGTGAGAGAAGAAGGTTGTTTTCTAAATATAGATAAAAATGTGCTGCACTTAGCCAATAATTCATGACAGAGAGGTAACATATGCTATCATAATGCAGTGGGAGCTTCATGACACAAAGAAAATATGAGCAATACCACCTTCTAGAGTTACAGCCCCTTACTGCCATTATAAAACATCTTTATTGGGAGAGAAAATGCAATATTTTGGTAGAAAGAGGAGATGAAGTACTAGGACATGTGAAATTTTTCATGGAGAACATTCAAATTTACAGCTCTATATGTCTCCTGCTGTGCTCATGGTCCATCAGAAGACAGATGTCTAAGGGTGTCTTGCTTGATATACAAGACAATGATAGAGTGACATTTTTGACCTCTAAACAAGAAAGGGTTTTAAATAAAAAAACACTTCAGTGCATGATAAGCACAGAAATTCCTGTTCCCTTCTCATCTCTCCCTTTCCTTGAAAGAATTTTGTTTTATGGGTGTTTAGTCAGGTAGGATAATTTTACTATCTGTCATATTTTGTTTCAAATAATATAAACTGCTAAAATAGACTCTAGGGCCCAGATTCCCATTGATTTTAAAAGGGGTGAACCAGGCCCAAGCTGTTATTCTTTTGTTTGTTGAGCAGGAAACTCGTGCCTGGAAATGTTCTTTTGCAACAACACATATATTCAATTTTAAGCTCTTTGGTTATTATCTGACTCAAGACAACTGTACTCTTGCTCCCAACTCAACTAAAGCCTATCATAAAAATCAGTGTTATAATGTAAACCTGAGTACACAAGAATTCATTGATCTTCAAGATCAGTGTCAGGGAACAAAACTGAAATATGATGGATTTGTACTTTTAATCAGCACATCTGAAAGAATACTTGCTGAAATATTTCCAAGTCTCTCAATTGGTGGGGTTGGTCAATCCTACCTCTATTTCCCATGTATAAGTCTCTGCACAACTTTAAATGGAAGTTCTGTTGAACAATTATTTTTTATTCTTTGCCATTTAGACTCTGAGACAAGTTCAAACGACAGAACACACAGATTGCCTGAGAGTGAGTGTGGTGAGACAGGTCTAAAAAAAAATTATTTTTGCTCTTAGGAAAGTATTTTTACATTCTTTAGGCCTTTTCATAATCTATCATCTAGTGTGCCCACTCAGGCTATGCAAGTCAAAGGCAGACCTAGTGTCAACATTTACACAGGCACTAAAGCGCACTTCTGAAAACAGATGGGTTTATGAAAGATTAGAAGAACTAATAAAATGCTTATCATTTTAATAACTAACAATATAAAAGAAATTATTTTAAAAATGAGATTCAAAAACCACTTTGAGCCATGATCTAGTTATTTTCACAGAAAGTCCAGCACTGAGCTTCTTGTCTCTGTACTTTAAATTGTTAAGAGAGGTAATAGTAAAAGTCTTTTTTGGCAGCAATTATCAGCCCTCAATCTTGTTTAAAAACAATTAAGGAATGCCACTACACCATCAGCAACTGATATATTCTCAACTTCCATAAAAAACAGCAGACTGCAAAACATTAATTTCTACAAAATCATAAATACACTTCACATCAAGCTTTCTGAACTGAAAGAATCAGGAAAACCAAAAGTTTGTAGAAAAAAAACCCAACCTATATTAACTAGTGCAGAAACACCTGCAGCTTGACACATGTAATTTAAAGCAACTTATGTGAGGATTTATGTAGGTCATTGCTAGTTATGTAGGTGTGTGTGGGAGATACTGGTCCTGATGCAAATGATAAGCACATCTCACAGTTTTATGCACATGTTGGTCAGCCAATCTGTAGAATGGCAAAAAAGGTCTACAGAAGCAGAGTTAAAAGAGCCTGAGAAAACGTGCAAAACCCCAGGTGCGACATATTTAGGTTACCGTGCCATCTACTCAGATTTCTATGATCTTTCTAAGTGTGGGTAAGCTGTAGGTGTGCGTAGGCAGCAGCCTTTGTAAATCACGGGTAAGGCTCCAAGCCTCCTCGCAGACTGGGTGTGAACCAGGATCCAGCACTCTGAGATGTATAATCTCAGAAAGTAAGTACTGAATCCTCTACAAAACTCTTGTTACCACATGTGAACGGTGGGATAAATGCATGCTCTACCGCAGATGTGAGATAGTGCCCGGACCGTGCAGCCAACACAGACAACACATACAGAATGCAATGTGGGACAAGTGGTCGGGCAGAGACACATTCACTCTGGCATTCCAGATAAGGTGCTGTGCCATCTTCCCCTTTAGCACTAAACAAACTCAAGCCACATTTTGTATCATCCTTTCTATCTATGATGTGAAGCTAATTCTTGGTGAAGGCTGCTCTTAAGAAACATCTCAAACAACAGGTTAAACATAGGCATCTTCTTCTCACAGAGACATGCTCTATCTTGCATTAATCAGTTCGTATGTTTGTGCTCTTTCACCAGCTGACCTTGCAGTAGATTTTTTTTTGCCCAGTTGTGGTATTCTCACATTCAGGACTTCCATCCGCCTGCAGAATTGTGCTCATAAGTTCCCAGATAGTTCAGATGGAACTACAGATGCTTACCAGAGAGCAAAGAGCTGAAAGATTAATTCTTGGATAAATTGGAGAATGTACATTTTGCTTCTTTAAGAAATATTGTTTTTACTTTACATGCTATGAGCCAAATACTGTAGACATTATTCACTTTTTAGTTCTTATTCCTGAAAGATGATAGAGAAAAAGAGTTAATACTTCTACTGCAAATGAGAATAAATAGCTTTTTACTAAATTCTAATTTCAGGACACGATATTGTTTTATGCAGGTATGCATTAAAAATTACTTTATTTGTATTTTTATGTGTGATTTATAAAAGGACGTGTTTAATATACTAGATTCAATTTTGCTTCATTTAAAACGTCTCTGTATAACCTATATGAAAGCATTGACTATACTAAATACAAAAGTCCTTACATCCTATTTCCTATTTAGAAACACTCTGTATGCCATTCAGTAGATTCAAAACAAAGATAGTATCTTATAACAAGCTACAGATGAGGGGACTTTTTCTTTTTTTTTTCCAAAGGGAAAGAGAAGCACTAGAAAAAAAGGACATTCATGGTCTGAAAAAATTAATATTTTTCTCCTCAACCCTTACAACTCTAAAATAATGAACCTGAAGGCCTTTTGTTTTTAACAAATGAGAAGGAAAAAAATTTAATAAATAGAGTGGTTACAGAACTTTCTCATAGGACTCATCCTAATGGCATAATGGTTATCAACTGAAAATGTCAGATGGGATCTTTAAATGGCAATTGGTTCATGAACACAGATGTCAGCAAAGAACTAACAGATCAGTTCTTAAAAGTTGCTGGACTGCCATTATTAATGGCCTTAAACTGCAGTGATTTCATTGTCAGCGCTCCAAGGCAGTGATACCTAGTACATAAGTGCTCAGTGGAAATAAGATTGCAGTAGCTCAGGCTAATGGGAAAAAGTACTGAGCAAGAGAAAAAGCACAATGATACTTCATGCATGAAGTATTCCAGTAAGTAAACTTAGGAATCATGATGGGATTTATTGCTCTTCCAGGTTCAGCCTGGATAA
The DNA here is from genome assembly GCA_013400955.1 of Drymodes brunneopygia. Lineage (NCBI taxonomy): Eukaryota > Metazoa > Chordata > Aves > Passeriformes > Petroicidae > Drymodes > Drymodes brunneopygia. The sequence goes on from VZTZ01001590.1 coordinate 303,224, forward strand.
CTAAGGATGCGTCTCCAGGTTACTGCATCACAAAACGGGAGGCTATTCATGAAGAAAGCACCACCAAGAATGATATTAAAATGGGCATCAATACAGAGAAGGTGAAACCGCTACTGGATAAACCAGGCCATGGCTTTCTGCAGTAGGTTGTTAACAATGCTAAGACTACTCTACTTTCAGTGTTGACTCTCACAGACTGTGCACAATTCCACTTCCAAGGTTAGGTAGTCCATGTGGATCGAGTGAAGAATTTGGCAACACTCAGAGTAGGCACATACGAGACCAACAAATATTTTGTAAATTTTCTGCTGGGTATAGGAACTTTAAGAGCCAAGCCAGCTGCTCCAAACTTCAGCTGTTTTTCAAAATGTCTGTAAGCATTCTTTTCAGAAAATTTTCTTAATATTTACAATAATCCACATTAATTTGTATTTACAATTTCCAAGTTTTTATTAGAAGTCGGGAGGAAAGTAGCCTAGTTCTCCAAGACATTACTTTTTCCTGAGATGCCTGAATACTAGTTTATTCTGGCTAATACTGGTAGCTAAATCAGAACAGATGTGAAGAGACTGTACTGCTAAAAGGGAAGCAGTATGATATTCTACTGTCATCCTGTCAAGTGTATGTTGTTCATATGTTTATTCATAATAAACCAAATTAGCAACGTCCCAAACAGAAACACACAAATGTAATATTTGTCAGTACTCTAAATTCTTATATCAGAGAAGAAGTTATTCTAGTATTTGAATTTATTCCATGTGCTCGTGTTTTCAAAACATGATTAAAAATAAAATAAAGAAGCAACATTTGAAATGTTCCCACTAATTCCTGATTTGGTCATGCAATGTAAAACAGATTTCAAAGTCTTTCATGCAAGAACAGCTTCAATCACCATTGCTTCTGCTGCTACTATCCCAAAAGACTGTGTACAATTGAGTTGATATTGGTGTGCCCGAAACCTCCTCTCCTTTAGCTAACTATATCAAATGGCCTAATAAAAGGTTAGGACTCACCCAATCAGCCTTGCCACCCTCATACAGTTACTGTAATTTTTGGCTTCTCAGCAATTTGGTAAACCTTAAGCAAGGATTTCTATTAGATAAAGAAAAAAATACTCCTGTTTTTAACACCAATACTGTGAAGAAAGTATTATCTCTCCCATTTTGCAAATGATAGCTCTTATCAGAAAAAAAACCCTGACTCTAAATATCCTGCCACATATTGATAAGGCTAGCTGGGAACTAAAAGAAATATTTGTACTGCTATTATGGTAAGAATAAACAATGTGGGTGTCTAAAAGAAAGGTGGAAGGGAAATATTTTCCAGGCCCACAGAACTCATGGTGTCTGTCCTCCAAAGATAATGTTTTCACACGCAGGTATACTTCCCCCCCACCAGAGATCCTGGGCCATGTTCTCCATTCTCATGCACATGTTACTTGGTCTGTATGAAGCCAGTGAGACAGGTGTTCTTGGATGTGAACACAGTCTTTTGTTCTCAAATAATTTTCTCAGTTCATATATAAAGGATTTAATAAACTACCTCTTTACTAACAATTCAGGAAAATAGCTGTCATTTTCTTTTACTATCTAAGCAAGTAACAATTTATATGTATATTAAGAGGGAAAGGATTGTCTTATATCAAAGTAAGCAGTTTTGCTTAAAAGTATATGGTGTCTTAAGGCTTTAACATATTTCTGTGTTTTCTGCACAGTGATAAGACAAAGAAAAAAGAGACTTTGAGCAGTGTTTTGAAAATTCTCATGAGCCTATTTACTTTTCTATCACTGTAAGGAAAAAAGAAAGAACAAATTGTGACATTCAACAAACCTAATTTTCTTTAGTTTTTGTTCTTGACATATTTTGTGAGAGTGTAACAAGGTTTTCAATAGCAGACTCATATACTTTTCAATATATATTATATTGATGAACATAAAGGGTTAATGTAAAGATCCCAGAGCTCATCTGTTTTTAAATCAAAATTTACTGACAGTTCTACTGAAATAGATAAGATGATCTTTTTTAATGAAGGCTAATTCAGTAGGAAAAAATTATAATGAAACAGTTAAACACCAAATGAAAGGGTCAGCTCTTTGCAAGATGAAGCACAAACTGATTTTTATTTTACTTCTGGGCCTCCATAATGGAAATGTACAGCAATTATTTAGATTTAGGTGCCATTTAAACTGTGGGCCAAATTCACTCCACATGTACTCCATTGACTTAATGAGACTGTATCAAGAATAAACTTGGCCCAAAGGTTTTTTAATATGATCTAAACAGCTAACTAACAATAATACAGTGCCACTTAGTGGCAAGGAAAAAGTTTTCAGTATGGGAGATACAAAGGCATTCAGGCATACAATGTCTGGTGCTATTTGTATTTGAAATTTTGATACAATCTTATCTGATTGCTTCCAGTTACATTAAGCTCATTATTGCCACAATATTATATGCATCTTTTCATATAAAAATACAAAAATGTCTGCAAAGAGGGAATGAAAGCGAGCCCTTGTAATTAATGTAGCATTAAGAACACTCCCTTCACATTATATCTTCAAATTATAGCCATTTTCTAAAAAGGTTAGAATGCCTGTAAAAAGCATAAATATCTTAAAGCTATTTGTATTTCTCATGCTTCAGTAATGTATGTGTCACCTTCCTGAAAAATTATCCCTCAAAAAGTTCTACAGTATTTCCTTTGTTTAAGCACCTATAGAATTACAGTTTTGAGGAGCGACAACTATACTTAATAGCACCTTAAATGGCAGTACGTAACTCATTATTCAGTGCAGTACTATTCTATTTCTAAGAAAGAATGAGATAAAGACAAGAAGATATTTCACCAGAAATAATAAAAAATAAGTCCCAACGGATCCACAATAGATCATGGGGTCCATCAACCAGTTGCAAAGAGAATGATCCTAATATTTCTACAGGAAGAACGAATGCAAAGTAATTTACATTTTAACAATTTCACAGAGTCATAGAATGGTTTGGGTTGGAAGGGACCTTAAAGATCATCTAGTTTCAACCCTACTGCTCTGGACACAGGTGTATCTTCCATTAGATCAGGTTGCTAAAAACCACATCCCACCTGGCCTTCCTATGATGCAGCATTCACAACTTGTCTGGACAAACTGTTCCAGTGCCTCAACATCCTCACAGTAAACAATTTCTTCCTCATATCTAACCTAATCCTACCCTCTTTGTGTTTCCATTCCCTCTATCACTTCATGTTGTTGCAAGAAGTCCATCTCCAGTTCTTTTGCAGGCCCCCTTTAGGTACAGCTCTAAGGTCTCTGTGGACCCTTTTCATCTCTGTGCCTGGGTTAGCCCTGACTCACATGCAGGACCTTGCACTTGGCATTGTTGAACTTCATGAGGTTCACACGGGCCCACCTCTCAAGACTGCCAAGGTCCCCCTGGATGGCTTCCCTTCCCTCCAGTGTATCAGTGGCATCACACATCTTCATGTTGATCTCCTCAGCCTATTTAAAGCCAAAGATGGAATGCATTGACACCAACAATGAAAATACACCCCCTCTGTGTACAGTGGGAATAAAATTGTTCTTTATCTCCAGCATACAACAGAGAGATGGGTATAAATATTTACAGACTCACACTTAGTTGTTTGTAAGCACTTTTAAATACACTAAGGCTCATTATCTCCAATTGGGTTGAACAATCCTTTGGCAATCATTCATTGCCATTCGTGCTTCAATCCTTTCTTTTATACCACCAACAAAACTTGCTGGAGGTGGACTTTAGCAATAATTCTGTTCTTTATGACCTACGTGTAACAATACTCTGAAAACAAAATAAATATGCTTTAAAAGAAGGTATTAGTCTGAGTAAACTCATGTACATCTGTGCCATTTGAAACACCTTTTATCTCTTATTCCCTGTTTATCCCACTGTTTCTTTCAAATGTATAGAGATATGAAAGATATGTGAGGCCTACATGAAAACAATCCAAAGTGGTTTGAGAAGTACATATGTAAATGTTCCCTTAGATTTTGAGTTCACGTAATCCAAATATTCCAACTCTTCCTCTCATTAAACTGAACCATTTCCAACCTTTAATCAGTTTCAACCTCACGGACCATACAACTCTAAGCACTAAAGCTTTGTTCTCCATACCTTACCAGCACATTGGAAAATTCTGAAAACTGTTTCAAAACAGTGTTTGCTATTTAATTACTTAATTGATATCTTTGAATGGCAGTTTCCAGCCAGAAAATATTATTAGACTTAAAAACACCTAAGAAATCTTTGATAACAGGAGCTGTTGAAAAAATAACCTGTTTTACAGCTGTAAAGCTGTAAATAGAGACTAAAATCAGAAATAGAGTGTGTACCCCCTAAAAAAGCATTTGGAACAGCCATCTTGGGGGGAAAAAAGAGATAAAAAGACTTACAACAGATAGTGGGATGAGAGAAAAGACTCAGAACTAGTTTAACACAGCTGCAAGTAAAGCCATTAATCATGGTGCAACAGAAGCACTAAGTATTCTAAAAGCCCTACCCTAGTGCCTAAATGTATCATTAATCTTTCCGTTCCTGAGACATTGAACATCTAATACTGATAATCAGAGACGTTCTGCCACACCTCAGTCAAAGGACCAAACTCACACATACTCTTTAATTTGAAGGATGTCTTTGTCTAGAGAAAGTGTCTGGTAAGTTAGAAAAAAAAATGTAAGACTTTTAGCTCTCCTTTCAATAAACAGAACATGTAATTTCAGCAGCATAATTATAGAGAAGCTAAACAGGTGTCGTGGTACCAGGGCAGGGCATCTGAAATATCTTTAAACACTAACCAAAGCAAAGCAGAGAGAAGATCAAGGCTTAGCTTCCAAGTTACAATCATGAGCACAAAATGAGTTCTTCTTAATTTGGGAGATACCAGGTCTGCGTACAGCATTAGCCATTTTCCAGTGCATTTCCATTAGTAATGTCTTTGCTGATTAGTTTTTTTCTAAATTAGCATGTTTATCCATTAGCATATCAATATTGCTGTCAACCATCCTCTTAATTTTTAGTTTTCTTGCTGCAACAAAAAAATTGCCAATAAAAGCAAGCTTTACTTGAAGCCTTAATTAAGTCTAGTACAATTCTTTTTTCTTTCTTTTTTAAGCTTGTTTAATAATACTGTGTAATATTCACTCAGATTATAGATTTGCTTTGCTCAATAACACCACTTGCTTGATTAATCAAAAACTTTGTATTTTGGTTCGGCAGCAACACAAACTGTATTATTCTGCATAGTTTGGAGACATTTTAATGAAAGCCTGCCTTAAAAATCAGAAAATCAACAACATCACAGCTAAAATATTTTTACATAATTTCTGAGGCTCTCTTTAAGACAAGGTAGAGACTCTTACACATAAACCTCTGATCTCTTTTATATGATCATACAGTATTTCTCCCACATTAACATGCTGAGATGTTTCCAATCAATGTCTTGCATGTAAGAGAAAGGCCAACCCCAATTCTTCCAAAAATTTCTTTTTGTTCATATTCCTCTCTTTTTGTATCACCCATAATTTTTTCCATTGCTTTGATAAATTCAATTGTATTAGTTTGAAGTCAGTCACAGCAGAATAGCTAAGACTCTGTTTAACAGAAGTATACAGAGAGCTGGCTCGAGCATGCAGCAATGCCAGCTTCTCCTGTTGACACTGTTATTCAGGATAGATACTCTTGTCTGACATAATTAAATCTTGACAGTAATTATTTCTGCTGATTCCTGGTAGACTGGTGTTAAAGATATGCTTATCCACTTTCAAACACACTATCTTATTAAACTAAATACATGTCAGTAATTACAAAGCTGCACTTTTTAAATTTGGGGTTTTCTAGAAGTCTTTTTAGAATAAGATGATAAAGCTTTTCCTAAAAGGATCCCCTGTGTTTTAAAACCAAGAGATCTCAGACAGTGCCTGATATACCAACAGCTGATATGAGAGAGAGAGAGAGAGAGAGAGAAAGAGAGAGACAGAGAGAAAGATACAGGAAGAGAAAGAGAAGGCGTGTTTGCATGTACACAGAGCAGGTTATTGAGAAATTTTTGTTGTATAACTCAGCAGGTCAATTTCTATTTAATATATGGAAATTTTAATTCTCTCTGTTTGTTGTCACCTTCTTCAAATGAGAAGTTCCTCTGAGCCATCATATTAATATCTTTCACATAAAAAAAGGCATTTCCTCTTTATTTCACTGTTTGACAGGGGGAGAAGGGGAGATTTTGGATAATGGTCTTGCTGAGTCATTAAAATTACTTTTACCTCATAAAGCTATCAAAACATGACAAAGGATAAGTAAGGAATGAAGTTTAGAACAAAGTTGGATGAGAAAAGTAAGATCAGATCTGCCTCAAATGTCTGAATATTATTATTAAATATTACCTTTAAACTTCTCCAGTATTCATATCTAAGAACATAAAATATTTTCACAATACAAGTACATTTAGCATAAGCAAATGTTTAAACAAAAGAACGAGGAATTTTAATGAAGCACCCTCAGGAAAATGTTTAAACTTTGCCCTTAAGTTTACTTTGTTCACTAATAGGCTTCTATTTCTGGTACTGAGTAGGAAGGATAGGTTCAATGTGTTAATAAGAAAAAAGTAATACTATTTAATTAATTCTGGCTGAACACACATGGTTTAATATACTTGGCAATATCATTCTATCACATGATATGATAATTTAATGGAACTTTTTTATTTAAATTGCTGGCAAGTTTATGAAATTATAAAGCAAATAGGCCATGCACTTGGGTGTAATTGACTGTATAAATGTGTTTTATACTATACTGTTGGCAAATTAGCCAATCCCTGTCACAGAATCAATTATTATCTAGCTGTATTCTGCAAACACAATAGCAGAAATGCAGCATTTGTAGAAAAAAAAAACCCACTATAATTGTTAATCTTACATTGTGCATCTTAAAGTAAGGCAATAAACATTCATACACTGTATAATCATCTTACGATAAAGCTGTTGCTAAATGAGTGCACATTTAAAAATTCCTTGTTGAAGAAATTCCTTAACTGGAGGTGTTATTTTTGTTTTTATTTGCCTTTTCCTCTTCAGATCAGTGAAGTGAGTAATACATATGTCAGTGACTCAAAAGATATAAGACTTGACTGAAATTTCCAAAGCTACTTAAAGGGACTTGGACACTCAGTTTCTCTTGGAACTGTGCCCCCTCTAACCCCCACCTAATGACAGTTCTGATAATCTGAGTGCTGTAGCAAAAATTACAAGAGGTAGTTGTCATGTTTTTAATGCATGCTGTTGTTAGACATCAGTGGGGGATTCTGAATGAACTGGACATTTCAAATATTTTCTTCTGGTTCCACTAGTAATATGAAGTAGCTTGTCTCTTTTATATGTCTCCCTCCAAGCAGGCCACATCTAAATTATAAGCAATGTTTAACATAACTTCTTGTTATGGTGTAAACACAGAAACAAAATACACCTGCTCTGCTACAAAACTCAAAAACTGCTGTTCTTGTAGAATGTATGAAATTGCAGCAGTTCTGAGCAAGTAAGAGTCAAGAAGTCTAGACTACCATGTCACCAGTATTCCTCCCTGTTTCTACATCTCTGTTGTGCAAGGTCTGGGATCAGCAGATTTATAGACTATATGAACTGAGCAGCCACTGAGCAGCTATGAGCAGTTTCACAGGGCAGATGTAATAGTACTTCTGTTCACTGGAAAGAAACAGTGCAAACTTGTAGGCAGATGGCATAGTTCTGCTTATGAATGTTACCCTGTACCCATATGGGGGGTTTTATACTATGATCTGCACTGCAGCTACAAAGTGAAGGATGTTCACTGCCATCCAGGTGCACAGAAGGGCATCTAATGTGGGCATCCTTCAACTAGCCCATGTACCAAAACAGTTCAGGTGTTATAGCTGACAGCACAGGCCCAGCAGAAGACTGGCAGATCCTTGGAAATTGAACTTCACACTGCAATGACTTCAAGACTACAGAGTCACAGGCTATAGGATATAAAGCTTTCTCAGGGAAGCTTGGGCATACCTGTGAACAGATGTATGGTAGATATCCCCAGCACCCTTAATGACATGCAGAAAGCAAGTTGTTTAGAGCTTTGAAAGGCTCTGCAATTCTTTTATGTATCTTTACAGCACTTATGTGGGAAAATACCACCATCCAGCTGAGAGTCATCAGAAATATTCTGTTGTTCTAGGGCTCCAAACTCAGCACTCTCAGTCTCAGCTCCATTATTTACCTAGACATTATTCTTTCCATGGAACCAAATTACTGATACCCATATGAAAACAAATATGCCTAAAGGGAAGGTATCAAACATGTGCTTCTGTCTTAGAATCAGCCCCACTGAGGATACTCACCAATATACTGTACATATTTCTTATGAAAATGAACCATGATCCAGCTAGTAGTCCTCTTAGAATAGAACTGTTTCCTGCAGTTTTTGAGTAAAGTACTCATTTACTGTCCACTCCTGAATTCCTCATATTAAAGGTTTAGATCAAGAAGTCTCCTGACTTCAAAGTCTCTTGTCTATGATGTTCCCTTTCAAGCCGTGCTGGCTTCTAAGTTCTGGGCTCTGATCTGAACTCAGATCTTAAATTAGGACACTGTTTTTTCTTGGATCCTACTCTACCATGAATGTTAAAGTCACTAGTCTGAGGTGAAATTCTGTCCTGAGCTTCTCAAGCAACACCTATGGAAAGTGTATGGTTTATTTTACTGAAAAACAAAGCTCTAGCAAAAAAGGATGAGAGAAATGAAGTAGAAAGGTGAAAAAAAGCAGGTTTCTGTCACTATCAGACTTTGTCAAATTTATTCTCAGTCTTGTTCCACTTTCTTAATCTGTTTTATTCCCTCTGATTTCTCCTGGTACAATTTTGTCATCTCTATTTTATCCAACTTTAGTGATCTCACTTGCTGGTGAAATAATTTTGAACTCCTGTGCCTGAAAATATAACTTTAATTACATGTAAAGGAAGAAATATATCAAGTTTGGGGACCAGAAGCTATTAGTCACATTAAATGCACAGCTGAAATTTTAGAAAGAGTTTTGCCAGTCATGATTACTAAAATAAAAATCTTTGGCTGTATGATTCATTCATTACCAGAAATCTTAGGGATAATGACACCACCCCGAACTATTATTTTTAAATTACAATATGGTCGGGATATCCTACAGAATAACTTGAAACAGGGTTATGCAGATACACCAAGGGAAAAAAAAAGTGAGATTAGGGCACAATAAATGCCTGCAAATGGAAGATCTATATTTCAGGGGTTTTTTCTGGGACACAGAAATTAGGTTTGTTTTAACAAATAAATGAACTTAAAAAATTGTATTATCCAAAGTCACACCACATGTTGAACCAGTTTTAAAGAACAAACAAATCCCTCCCCTCCAAAACCCCCAAACCTAAACAATCCACATAATTATCACTGTTTCCTTGGGTAGAAAACAGTGAGGATATTATCCTAAGGACTCAATGGCAGTTGCTGAGCTTGGACAAGAAATGTTTCAAAGAAATTAAATGGGACTAATAAGATAACAGGGAAGAACAACAGCCTCTTCAAACCATGTTGTGGGAATTACACAATGATGCTGCCTTGTTAGCCAAATATTAGCCAGTACCTGGGGCTGTGTCCTCTGGGAGAGAAACTGACATCAGGTGTATCCATCAGAGCAGCTTTGCTTGTTTGAAACAGGGAGCTGGACTCAATGATACTTGGGAGTTCCTTCTATCTCAGGATATTTTATGATTCTGTGATTTCTAAAAGCAGTTATAAAATCCTGTTTCTTTGACTACAACAGGGAAAAAAATTGAAACTCCAACATAATAGAGTTTATCCTTGTTAACCACATATAATTATTCCACCCCATCAACTTCTCTGTTCAAGTAGCTCTCTGTGCTCAACCCCAAGGCCATTCAGATAATTCAGAGATGGAAAGACTCGGAGACACACATACACTTTCTGTAATACTTTATTTGATAGATTGTATAGTTTAATTGGAAAGCTGAGATGCTCTTATTGGTTCATTATTTCTATTTTTATTAACTGCATTAATCCAGACATAGTCCTAAGCAAGGACTCTGGTCATGATCATTTATATAGAATTGTCCTGCTTGTCCATAGAAAAATATTATTTTCTTGAAAAGGACAAATTGTGATCTTTATCCCTTCGTATCTTTATCTATGATCTGGAAGAGAAGATGGAGTACACCCTCAGTCAGTTTGCAGCTGACTCCAAGTTGGGCAGGAGTGTTGATCTGCTGGAGGGTAGGAAGCCTCCACAGAGGGATCTGGACAGGCTGGATTGATGGGCTGAGGCCATTTGTGAGAGGTTCAAGTCCAAGTGCCAGGTCCTGCACTTCAGCCAAAACAACCCCAGGCAGTGCCACAGAGTGCCTGGAAAACTGCCCAGCAGAAAAGGACCTGGGGGTGCTGGTTGACAGTGGCAGTACAAGAGCCAGTGTGTGCCCAGATGGCCAAGAAGTCCAATGACATCCTGGCCTGTGTCAAAAATAGTATGGGAAGACAGGAAAAACATTGAGATGTTGGAGCATGTCCAGGGAATGGCAATGGAGTTGATAAAGGGTCTGGAGCACAAGTTCTACAGGAGCAGCTGAGGAAGCTGAGCTTGATCAGACTGAAGAAAAGGAGGCTCAGGGGAGACCTTATCATTCTCTACAATTGCCTGAAAGGAGGGTGTGGTGGAGGTTGGTCTCTTTTTCCAATTAAGAAGAAAAGGCCTCAAGATGCACCAGGGGAAGTATAGATTTGATATTAGGAAAAATTTCTTCACAAGGGGTTGTCCAGCACGCAAACAGGCTTTCCAGGGAAGTGGTGGTGTTACCATCCCTATAGGTATTTATAAGACATGTAAATGTAGCACTTAGGGACAAGGCTTAGGGGTGGACTCAGTAGTGTTAGCTTTATGGTTAGACTTGGTGATCTTAAAGCTCTTTTCCAACCTAAAGTCTTTATAATTCTGTAACTTTCAGCAAGAAGATTGTGAAAAAATTAAAAAATAAGAGAATGTAGGTAATTTTGGATTGTATTCTCCAAATACGGTGCATATTGGAAAGATTTCTACCAGGAATGAAAGAGTGTTTCTCTTACATATTGAAATATAAAAAAGTTATCTTTCTTTGAAAGATGGAAAACAAAAAGAATGTAACACAATGTGGACATGCTGCACATGTGATGGTTCAAGTTCAAATAGTTCAAGTTGTGTTTATGTTTCAATGATAAAGCAACCATCTATGAAATTCCACTTTATTTTTTCTTGTCTTTGAATGACTGGGAGAGTTATAAATAAAATGTTGTTGTTCAAGGTGGTGTAAAAATAAATTGGTATAATTAGGTGTCATAATTAAGGTGCCCATTGCTGTTCCAGACACATTTACATAATTGTCAGTGCTAAAATGAAAATAATTGTTTGTCACAATTGCTTCTGTTAAGACTGATAGTTCCTTAGTTTGTATAGTTTTCTCTAAGTATTTGTTTAGAAAATATTCTAAACTCTTAGCATAAAATAACTACATGCAAGCCAAAATCTTCATAAGTGAACAAATGTACAAAATTTACCTCCTTGGAATTCAGACAATTCCACACAAATGTCTTGCCTGATATCTTGTTACACATCTTCTGCATAAAGGCCAAACTATGCTTCCAATGTTCTGTCTGAGAGTAACTGCTTTGCAAAATGGAAAGGAAAAATTGCTTGCTTTGTGAGAAATTACTAACAAAGAAAAAACCCTTTAGACTGGTTCTTTGGTGGTTTTATTTTCACAATTTGCTTTTATGAGTTATATTACTTATTAGAGTACACTTACACAAGTATTGGGAAGCAGAGGATTGAGTCTTGTGCCAGTTCCTGTAATGCAGCTTTTAGATTACTGCCTCAGAAAAACAACTTAAGATTTAGGCTTAACCAGTCTGTGACTGGTTTTGTTTTATTGAATATCAAGCTAACCAGATATGATAAGTGCAAATGTTTTTATCCAAAGACCAAATATCTTAAGAAAATTACATTTCTTAGAGCTAAACAATTTTGTATTAGTATACAGCTATATTTGAGCACAGCTGCAATAATCTAAGATATTGTCATGTGTGTAGAAATAACAGATTTTATAAACCCTTTAAGATCCTTTAGAAACAGTGAAAAAAATATTCATACACTTGCTATGACTTTTATAGTCCTTAATGTTTTTCCTTCTTCCCTACTCATAACCTTCGAAATTTCTCTTTTTCTCAAACGAAAATTCCCTGGGACAGTTTTGATCTATTGAAACTGTCCAGGGGCCCAAAGCCACAAACAAATAAAAATTAAATAATATCCCAGTAGCAGATATAGTTTTAGGGGGGAGGAGGATATGATGGATAAGGTATAAAATGTTCTGTTCCCTTTAATATTAAAGTCATCTTCATTGGTACAAGACTGTCAATATCAAAGTTAGATTCACACACTGTGAGTAACTGAAGATTTATTTTAAGTGGTTATCTGATGAAAAAATGCAAAAAATAAATGAGATTGGAAGATTTTCACTTACTTTTTGCAACGCACATTATTTATATATGTGTATATATTCATGTGTTTTTATTATTTGTATATGTATATATTTGAAGAGATGGAGTTATATTCCTTTTTTTAAACAGTTTACTCCTAAAAAGACTGTTCTGCTTCTTCTGTAATGCAAGAATGGGTTTAAAATTGACAGTATCAAAAGAGAAATTCTGCATGCCTCTATTTCTTGCATAATAGTGAGAAAGAAGGTCTTACTGAAGAAATATGCATCCATTCTTTTGTTTCTGTGAGAATATCAATATGTTTTCATCATTGAGAGTAGTGAATAAATAATCAAAACCTTTCAACTAAATTTGGCAAACTTCTCACATTACAATAATGTAAACTACCTATCTCACTAGGAAAAAAATCTAAATATATACATCTGTCTTGGTTTAAAAGA
>VZTZ01001600.1:0-21662 GCA_013400955.1 Drymodes brunneopygia
GGGAAGCAAACCCTGGAGAAGCATCACTTCCATGTGAATTTCCAATAATAATTATTCAGAACTAAAATTGAAATTAATAAACTGCTCAGATGGATCTGAGCTGAAATTTTGAGGGTAGAAATGGTTTTAACTCCAGGTTTGGGCAAAAACCTTTTGGTGGCACCAACTGTGGCAGCTCCTCTGCACCACCTGCATCACACCCTGGGAAATTTGCTTTTCAAGAGCCTCTTTCTTCTCTTTCACAAGCATTTCAAAGTGACAAGTGGTTGAATAGTTACGTTTTTGTGACTTGGTGTTTGCTTTTGGCCTTTCTTGTGGGTTTCATGTTTGCAAATTCAACACTCAGACAATGGGGCTGATCCTGACGTGCTGCTCCTTTGAGAGGCAAATTCAGAGTCGTGCCCACAATATTTAAATTTGTTCCTACCTGCATTTCACTGCTGTGAGCACTGAAAGGGCTCCAGTGGAAGATTTTTGTGTATTAATGATGAAATTATTGTGTTTTGTAGTTGATAAGCTGCAGTTTGAGCCCCCTCTAAGGAAAGAAACAGAAGCTCGGGATGAAATGGTAAGGATGAGTTTGGGGGTTTCTTTCTTTATTAAAATCAAAATATCTCCACAATTTTGGGGTTCAACCCTAGGGCAGCTCACTGGAAAAAGTTTAAGTTCCTTAAGTGACCCTTAACTGGATTTTTCACCATAAATGTTTGTTTTCCTGTTATTTATTGCCACATTACACCATTTCCAGGTGCTGCTTTTAAGTCTGAGAAGAAAAAAATGGGTTATCAATAATTGCTTTGTAGATTGTAAAGCATTATTTCACTTTGGAATTTGATTTTGCTGCAGGGCTGGGGAATCCTTCAGGCCTCTTTGTGTGTGGTGGAAAAGGTACTTTAAGATACTTCAGTTTGACAAGGAGGGGGTAAAAAATGACAATTTTTGCCTTTTCAGGTCGTGGCAGCTGGCAGTGACTTCGCTTCACATTGGAATCCTTTTGTTGATGGAAGCAACAAGTAAGTCCAGATTAAAACCAGCTTTTATTTCAGTGACTTGATATGAAACTGAAAATATGAATAGAATATGAAAAGGAAAATGAGTTATGTTGAAAAAAAATCAAAGCAGATGTGCCCTGATCCACTTTAATATTGATCAATTAAGGAGATATTACCTCGTGTGGAGCCCTTCTCTTGGAGAGTGATTTTTAATCTTTTTTAACCACTTGTTTGAAGTTTGTAGGTGAGAAGTGAAGTGTAAATGCACGGGCAGGACAGTGACATAACACAGCCCCAGTGAATTTCCTGCAGCAGAGCAGAGTTCAGGATCCTGCTCTGGCCTCACACTTCTCTTGTGAGCCCTGCCTGTGGTTGTGACATCCTGTGACAAGGGCTGTGCACAGCCCTGAGCTCGAGAAAGGGAAGGAGAAACCAGCTCTGAGCTTTGGTTTTGACCCAGCTCAGCTCCTCCTGCTGTGGGTGTCATTAATAACTCAGCCCTGGGGTGTTTTTTGGGGTGAAATGTTTTAGGGTGAGATGTGTTCACAGCTGCTTTCCCCTGGGATAAAGCAGGCCTGAAGTAAAGGAGCACAACTCTCTCTCCAGGTTAGGATTGAATTTTTTTTTAGGTGTGCACCTTCCTTTTGCTGCAGAAGAGTGGATTCTGCCTTTAAAGGCAATCCCTGGGTTTGCAGTCAGGAGTGTGTGGAGGTTCAGATGAAGGAAAAGATGATATCTGCCCTCAAAAAGCCTGTTTCCCATCTTTATTTGGAGCTCAGCAGCAGACAGTGCTTTTCTCTGGCTTTTTTATTTTTTCCTTGCAGATAAAAAGTCTTGCATAAGCTGTCAGCTGACATTTCAGCCCCCTGGAAAGCTGCTGCAGGCTGCCAGGATTGGAACCTTTTTAAGCATCTTGGTTTTCCTGTTCCCAATCTCCTTGGAGCAGGAGTTTTGGGGGGCTCTGGGGCTGCATTTTGGGGGTTCTGGCCTCTGCCTCTCCCTGCCCAGCAAAGGCAGTGCCTGTTTCCCTCCCCTCCCCGTGCCCTGGGTTTGTTTTTGTCACCCTGCTGAGCTGCAGATCGCTGGAATTTCTGGATTTTCTGCAATCTGGGGGGGTCCAGCAGCAGGGAGGGAGGGAGGGAAGCTCCTTCTGGCTGAGGGACTCAGGGATTTGATGCTGTCCCTGTGGCTTTGTCTGCACCAGGCTGTGCTAAAGCTAATAAAAGCTAAAAAAAAAAAAAAAGCTAAAAAAAAAGCTAAAGCTGCAGCAACCATTGCCAGGGCTGTAAATCAAGAAATAGGTAGAGATTCAGTGTTGGAAGGAGGGCAGGGACAGCAGCCCTGCATGGTGGAGCCGTGCTGCTCACTTGGAAACCACTTCCAGTTGGAAAGATAAACAGGAAATGCATAACTCCTGTGGCCCAGCAGTTGTGAGTAATCCCTGGGATGTGCAGGGAGGATTTGTGTGCTGGGGGGTCCTGCTTTTCATCCCTTTTATCAATGTGGATGCTGAGGGACAGCTTTAAATTAGGAATTATTTGGCTGGAAAGGGGAATACCAGAACATGATCGAACTGATTCCTTGCTTTTCTCACTGTAGCAATTTTTAATTAATTTTTTTATAATTTTTTTGCATTATGGAGGTGGTTTTTTGGATGATTTTTGTAGAGTTCCAGAAATATTTGGGTTGGAAGGGACCTTAAATCCCATCCAATTCCACCCCATGGGCAGGGACAACTTCCACTATCCCAGTTTGCTCCAAGCCCCATCCAACCTGGCCTTGGACACTTCCAGGGATCCAGGGGCAGCCACAGCTGCTCTGGGCAGCAAGAACTTTTCAAAAAGAAAGACTTTTTCTCCTTTAAAATTTTTAATAGTTCCTGTTGGCAGCTGTCTGCTGCTTTCCCTCAGAAGTGACTTGCAGGGAAATTTCACATTCATCCAAATTTGGCTGGGTTTTCCTGGTCATTGCCCTTTAAAGACCCAGCTTGAAAATTGCCATTTTGCAAAATTTTATCAGGGTTTTTTTTTTTTTCCTCAGTGCTGCTTTGATCCTCTCGTCACAACTTCTTTTTTTTTTTGTTGTTGTCCCTGGAGTAGCTTTGAAAGAAAAAATTCTCACTCTAGTGGAAGCAGTCTGGGTCTTCTGTGTATATGTATAAATAAGGAAACTTCCCTTTAAAGGCTTTTCTCCATTTGTCTCCCAGTGACTTCCTCTGCTCTTTTATTCCCTTTTTATATTTTTACTTTTGTTCGACATTTCAACAATATTTGAAATGCCAGGCAGGGAAATGAAAGCTGATGGTGTGGAAGAGAGATCAGTGATTTTTAGGGGGTAAGAGGAAGGAAAGGACCTTACAGAGTGGAGAAGGGCAGAGAATTCTTTGTTTTGGAAAGGTTTGGGAGATGCTGTTGTGAAACTCAGTGACATCAGAGATGGCTTGAGTTGCACGTGTCGACCTCAGAGCTGAGCTCTTAATTTTATAAACATTCTGCCTTAGGGGACTGCTCACAAAATTTGGCGATGGGAGTGAAGATGTTGAAGAGTGAGTGGAATCTCCTTCCTGTCCAGTTGCTCTGCTCCTAAAGCTCTTCCCTCAGACTGCTGCAGGAGGCTTTGCCACTCCCCAGCTCAGCAGGGCTGGCTGCTCTCCCGGCCTTGGCTCCTTCCCTGCTCCTCAGGAGAAATCCCAAAGCTCTGCTTTCTCCCCTGCTCTCCTTCCTGAGCTCTCTCAGAGCCCCTGTGGAAGTGCCTAATGCTTAAAAGCAGATTTTATGTTGGTTCATCAATCAGCAGTGAGTGAAGCCTGCTAGTGACAGGATGTGCAGATGATCCTGCACTGCTCTGGTGGCTGAATGTTTGTCTGATCCAAAACTGGAATCACAGAATCCCAGAATGGTTTGATTGAAAGGGACATGAAAAATCATCTTCTTCCACCCCCCTGGCACACCTTCCATTATCCCAGGTTGCTCCAAGCCCCATCCAGCCTGGCCCTGGACACTTCCAGGGATCCAGGGGCAGCCACAGCAAATCTGGGAATTCCATCCCAGCCCCTCCCCACCCTCACAGCCAGGAATTCCTTCCCAAAATCCAACCTAAGTCTCCACTTTTCCAGCTTGAAACCATTCCCCCTTGTCCTGTCACTCCAAAGTCCCTCCAGCCTGAGATCCAGTTCCTGAATGTCTTTTGATTTCCAAACTTCAAATATCCTTCCCCACGGATTGCTCTGTAACATTGGTATTTATGAAAGAACAGGAGTTCATTAAAAACCAACACTTCTAACGAGATTAATGAGCTTCTCCCCTGCTCTTGGATTTCTAGTTTAACCCTGTGTGTGCAAAGCTCTGCTCTGCTTTTTCTGAGCCTCTGGTTCAGCTGATTTCCAGTCCTCAGGGAGTTGTGGGTTTGGTTTTACTCAGCCAACTGCTGCTCTTTTCCATTGCAGATCGACACTGAAGCGAGCTGGGCCACCCCCGCTGCCCCCCAAGGTGAGAAATGTGGGGTTTAAGGGATGCAGCCACACTGGGATGGCCTCTTGTTCTGCATTCTGCCTGTGGTAATTCCATCAGAGAGGAACCTCTGAAATTATTCTGCTCTCAGATGGTTTATTTTCATAGAACCATGGATCTCCTGAGCTGGAGGGGACCCACAGGGATCATCCCTGCACAGATCCCCCAACAGTCCCACCCTGGGAGCAGTGTCCAAACACTCCTGAAGCTCTGGCAGCCTCAGGGCTGTGCCCATTCCCTGGGGAGCCTGGGCAGTGCCCAGCACCCTCTGGGGAGAGAACCTTTCCCTGATCTCCACCTAAACCTCCCTGACTCAGCTCCAGCTGTTCCCTCGGGAGCTTTTAACCTTTCTCACATTGTGGTGCCCCAAACCACACACACTTTCCAAAGGCTGATACATTTTCATTTAGGAGCAGTCTGACTTGAATTCAGCTTGGCTGAAGTTTATTCCTCCCAGTTGCCATTCCCAATCCCTCCCCATTTCCCCAGTAACCATTCCCCTCTTTGGTTCTTTGCAGCCGAGGATGAACAGTTACCCCGAGGAAAACCTCCCAGATGACGACAGAAGCCAGACAATAAAACACTTCCCAGACTCCCAGAGCAGAGCCCCAGCAGCCCACAGGAGACAGAGCATCCCAGTTTGTGGCTCCCAGGCAGATTCCTGCCCCATGGGCATGACCAGCAGCATCAGCAGCCCTGGATTGCTCACGGCCAGATACAGCGACGTGGGTAAGCCTCACCTGTCCTAAAGCTGCCTGGCACCCTGGAGAAGGAATTGCTTCCAGAGCCAGCTGTTCCCAGTAGATAATATTTTAAACAAGCTGATCACGAGGTGAAATTCTCCTTTTTCCATGTGTGGTTCTTATTAGAGCCCTGACCCATGGTGGGATTGTTCTTCCCGAAACAAGGACACTCAGCCAGTCAATCCCATTGTGGTGTTGCCTGCAGGAACAGGAGAAAAACAAACAATGAATGTGTGGGGAGGATCCTGCCACAGGAGAAAAACAATGACTGTGCTGGGGAGGATCCTGCCACAGGAGAAAAACAATGACTGTGCGGGGAGGACCCTGCCACAACTTTATTCTCAGTGGGGTTTGTCCCAGGGATTATTTGGATAACGGGAAGTGTGCAGCAGCTCAGCAGGAATGGCTGTGCTGGGAAAGGTTCAAGCTCCCTCAGATGTGGCTGTGGAATGTCAGAGCTCACTCCTCCCCTCCTGCTCAGCACAGGGGAGAAGAGATTTGCTGTTTCACTGTGTCAAATCATGTCTGGGCTCCTTTTCAGGCAATGGCAATGGGGTGCTGAAACACATCGAGGAGAACGCAGAAGGACCCGGACAAATCCCTCAGCTGCCAAGGAAAAAGGAGAAGAGAGATTTCCCTGTAGGTGTTGGGACTCTGGGGCTGATGGCACTGTCGTGTCCTCGAGCTGGTCAGTGCCCAGGAGGTGTTTTATGATCTTTCCTTCTTCCCACAGAAACCAGCAATCAATGGTTTGCCTCCGACTCCGAAGGTGCTGGTAAGAAATGCCGTGGGCAGTGGGAATTCTGGAAATCCTTTCTCTCTGGGGTGGAAGGTTTATGCTGGAATAAGGCACCAGCTCACTTGGGGGGATTTTCTGCATCTCACAGCCAGTTGTTTTTCCCTGTGCTGAATCCACAAGATTTGTTTCCATTTTTTGAAACCTTCCTGTCACTGTTCAGAGTGGATGTGAAGGGTTGGAGGCTTCCCTGGCTCTGGGAGTTGTGATCTCCAGTGGCAGCCCCTGGTTGGGAAGAGAAATGGGAAAAAGTGCTTGTGATGAGAGGATGTTTTTGCCTCTTTTCCCCTCATGTGCCATTTTATAAGCACTCAGTATTTATGTATTTGTTATATTCAATAAATAACAGTTTATATTCATATAAAACAGAATAATTTAGCTTAGGAAAGCCCTCTAAGATCACTGAGTCCAACCATTCCCCCAGCACTGCCAAGGCCACCACTGCCCCATGTCCCCAAATGCCACATCCACATGGATTTTAAATCCCTCCAGGATGTTTTGTTCTTACCCTGTAGATACCTGAAGTTGTTGATATAATTTTGAACCCTCTTTGCATTTTTTAGCATCCATGAATTCAAATGAAAAGCTGTGCAAGGCTGTGTGGGAGTGGCCAGGAAATCAACTCTTCACATTCTAAACTCGTTTCAGGTTTCAGTTTTGGTGTCTTTCAGATGGGAGCCTGTTTTTCCAAAGTCTTTGATGGTTGTCCTTTGAAGATTAATTGTGCAACTTCATGGATACATCCAGATACTAAAGGTAAAAAATTATGTTAGGTTTGGTGATGGGCTGGGGAAAGAAATCCATTTGTAAAGTTATTTTAGGTTTGCATTTGAAACCTGCCAAAGTGGGAATAATCCCTTTCCCTGGGTTTTTCAGATCAGTACATCATCTTTGGCACAGAAGAAGGGATCTACACTCTGAATTTGAATGAACTCCACGAAGCAACCATGGAGCAGGTGAGTTCTGGTGGGCTGAACACACAGAACACATTTGGGGATGTTAAGGAGCAATGAAATTTGGCACTGGAGGGAAAAGTTGGCTCTGGGGCTTAAATGATTCCCATCAAAGCCAGTAATGAAAACCTGAAAATTATTTGTTCCCTGACCTACCTGTNCCCTGCCATGGACAGGGACAGTTCCACTATTCCAGGGTGCTCCAAGCCCTGTCCAGCCTGGCCTTGGACACATATTCCATGTGCAGGGATAAGTAAGAGTCCAAAACAGGGAATAAACGGGAAGCTGGGATTTTCTCCAGTGTGGATCCCTGCAGAAATGGTGCTGGAGGGGGAGCAGGCAGAGAAAATCACAGTTGAACATTCCTGGCTGTTTCTATTAATGGAATTTTTTTGTTTTTTCCAGTTATTTCCCCGGAAGTGCACCTGGCTGTACGTTATCAACAACACCTTAATGTCCCTGTCAGGTGAGTGTGAACAGAGGGGGAATGGCTGCAATCATAAATAAACAGGAACATTTCAAGTCATGATTTCAGTACAATGTGTTGGGCTCCTTCCAGGGCCTGAAGGGGCTCCAGGAGAGCTGGAGAGGGACTGGGGACAAGGGAGGGAGGGACAGGACACAGGGAATGGCTTCCCACTGCCAGAGGGCAGGGATGGATGGGAGATTGGGGAGAAATTCTTCCTGTGAGGGTGGGGAGGGGCTGGGATGGAATTCCCAGATTTGCTGTGGCTGCCCCTGCATCCCTGGAAGTGTCCAAGGCCAGGTTGGACAGGGCTTGGAGCAACCTGGGACAGTGGAAGTGTCCCTGCCATGGCAGGGGTGGGACTGGATGGATTGAAGTTCCCTTTCCACCCAAACTGTTCTGGGATTCTGTTCTCCTAAAATAAAACCTGTGTCCCTTGGAAGGAGAACGAGGTGGCTTTCAGGTACTGCTGATGCAGGAATTTTGCTGCTTGGATTTACTGATTCCTGGGCAATCAGTTGGCCTGGAATAGAACATTCCAGACAGGAATCAGGCACTGTGCCATGGAGGTTGATTTGTAAAACACTTCTCTTGATTTATAGATCAGAAAATATCCTGATATAATTCATTGTTGTTTTATAATTACAGCCATTTAAAAAACGCTCGCATAAAATAAATCAAATGAGCTCTGATATTCTCTATATTCATTAATATTTTTAAATTAAAATTCATTATCAATTATTTTTAAAATTAATATTGTTTTCTCTTGTTTTATTTTTCTTCATACCTGGACTTGACCTGCCTGACACCTGTTTGTAGAAGGTAATTTTTCCATTCCTTCATTTTCCTGAACCTTGCAGTTCTGTGCTGGAGGAGTGGCTGAGATGTCAACTGTGCCTTTCTCTCTTACAGGGAAAACATTCCAGCTCTACTCCCACAATTTGATAGCCTTGTTTGAACAAGCCAAAAAAACAGGATTAGCTGCTCACATCCAAACCCACAGGTTTCCTGACAAAATATTACCAAGGTACAAATCTCTCACTTACAGGCAATTATTAATAAGTGAAAATAACCATAAATTGTGTTGCTGCATGAAGGGCCCTGACATCTCTTGCTGATGCATTTTTTGGTGATTGTTTTATTATTCCAGGAAATTTGCCTTAACCACCAAGATCCCTGACACAAAAGGATGCCACAAATGCTGTATAGGTGAGCAGACAGATGCAGCTTAATAAAATTGATTTCTTTTTAATAGACTCACAGTTAGTTCTTTGCTCACAAAAAAAAAGCTGGGGGAGTTGGGGTGGTTCAGCCTGGAGATGTTCCAGAGTGACCAATTTGGGGTATTTTAGTGCCTGAAGGAGCTCCAGGAAGGATGGAGAGGGACTTTGGACAAGGACTTGGAGTACCAGGACAAGGGGGAATGGCTTCCCACTGCCAGAGGGCAGGATCAGGATTTATTTTTACCTATAATAATAGATCAAAAAAAAAATAGGTAAAAAAAAATAATAATAGGTAAAAAAGTAGGTTTTAAAAAATGTGTTTATTCCTTGGGATTAAATCCTTCTCAGACCCCTGGCACATCCACAAACAGCCTTTCTGCTTTGTCACTGTGGCTCAAGGTGGGACCCAGTTCCAACTTGAAAATATTCAAGGAAAACCTGAATATTTTCCACTAAGAAGGGATCAGTGGGAATAAAAATTCTGGCTGCCAGGGGAGGGCAAAGCCATCAGTGCAGTTTGAAGTGCACAGGAAAAGTTCAAGCTTGTGAAGTTATGGATTTGTCTGCAGCTTGGGCTGATTTTATAATTTCTTAACTCATTTGTAAAGATAGCTGTAGGTTTGGGTTTTGTTTTTTTTTTCAAGTATTCATTGAACTTGCAAGGCTTTAAAATTCCTGTTTTCTGGTTTTTTTTTAATTTTATATAGTACGAAATCCATACACAGGCCACAAGTACCTGTGTGGAGCTTTGCAGTCTGGAATTGTTCTACTCCAGTGGTATGAGCCCATGCAGAAATTCATGTTAATAAAGGTAAGAATTTACTTTTAGTTGAGTTCAATAATTACACAGTTGTTGAAATAACCTTTCCAGAGTTTGGGATGGAAAGTACACCTCAGGCTGGTGCCATCTGTGGGTTGTGAGCACTTGAAAATCTGGCTGGACACATTTTGACTCAGAAAATCTTGTGACTGAAATCATTTAAGTAATATAAAAGTCATTTAAGTGCTGGACCAAACCCAGCACTGGCAATAACAGACCTCTGCCCAGCTTCAAAAGCACTCTCAGCAGCAGTGAAAATTCTGTGTATTTATACTTTGTTGTTGCCGAGTCATTCAAGGTAAAGGAAAATTTACACCAACCTGCTGATTTTTGTTTTGGCAGCACTTTGATTTCCCCCTGCCCAGCCCCCTGAACGTGTTTGAGATGCTGGTGATCCCAGAGCAGGAGTATCCCATGGTGTGTGTGGCCATCTCCAAGGGCACAGAGCCCAACCAGGTGGTGCAGTTTGAGACAATCAACCTGAACTCTGCCTCCTCCTGGTTCACTGAGATTGGGGCAGGTGAGGCTCTGGATCCCTCCTCCAACTGCTTTCTTCTCTGGGAATGTTGGATATCCCTTCCTTGGAGTCATTTGGAGACTATTGAGGCTTGGCAGCTTCTCTGCCTGAAGGAGATGGAAGCTGCTCCCAGATTGTCAGAACCTGGAAAAGATGGAGAGGGATTTTGGGGCAAGGGAGGGAAGGGGCACAGGGAATGGCTCCCAGTGCCAGAGGGCAGGGATGGATGGGATATTGGGATGGAATTCCTGGCTGGGCTGGAATTCCCAGATTTGCTGTGGCTGCCCCTGGATCCCTGAAGTGTCCAAGGCCAGGTTGGACAGGGCTTGGAGCAGCCTGGGACAGTGGAAATGTCCCTGCCCATGGCAGGGGTGGCACTGGATGGGATTTAAGGTCATTCCCAATCCCAACTATTCTGTGATTCCCTGATTCTCTCTTGTGCTGACCTGCCCACATCACTACAAACTGTCCTTACAAAACACTTTTTATCTTCTGAATTTCCTTAAACACCAATCGGACCCTGCTGGTTGGGTTCTCCTCTGTGGTTCCGTGCTGTTTCCTGGGATCCTGCTCCTTCCCCTCCTTTCCTGCCAGAAAAAAACTCCCAGAAATGGATTCTTGTCCATCCTCCAGCCCTTGGGGGAGGGTTGTTATCTTCAGCTGGCTCTTAAAAAGCAAAGTTTTGGGTTATTTTTAAGACCTGGTTGATATTTTGCAGGGTTGTTATCTTCAGCTGGCTCTTAAAAAGCAAAGTTTTGGGTTATTTTTAAGACCTGGTTGATATTTTGCAGCTGCTTTTCTCCGCTGCCTTTGTTGGATGTACATTTTTACCTTTTTAGCAGCTGTAGGAGCAACTTCATTAGTAAAAATTAGGAAAAAAAATCTATTAAACTAGTTTATTATCATCACAATAATATTTCCAGATGTGGATTTATGAGGAAAGAGTGGGTTTTTAGGAATTAAAAGTCATTTTTTTATTGTGGTGCCTCTCTATGGAGGAAGCTGTGCTGAACCATAGCATAAAATGTGTTTTACCCAGTAAAAGTTGTATTTTCCTATTAAATACCTGCCTTGAACAGAGAGGTTTGTGCTTCTCCCAGAACATTCTGAGATCTTGGAGCCTTTAAAAAAATCCCAGTAACAAAAAAAAAAAAAAATCAGAGCAACAAGAGCAGAATGAAAACATCCTGAGGGGGGAGGCTGAATCTTTTGATGCGATCTAAACTAGAAAATAATCTGGTTTATTTTTCCCCAGGCAATCAGCAGTTGGATGCCATTCACGTGACACAGCTGGAGAGAGACACTGTCCTGGTCTGCCTGGACAGTGAGTAACACAAAACTCTCTTGGATAACTCCCTGCACCTCGTGCAGAGCTCGGGTTGCCACAGTTGTTGATTTTAACTCCACCACGAGTTCGTTTTCCTCCCTCCATTATTCATTTGTGTGGTGATATTTCCAAAAAGATCGTTTGGATAAGTGGGGTTTCACTCTGACTTTTGTGATTGCATTTTCCCTCCTCATGTGTGCATCACTCTGTCAGGAGAGTCTTAAATTGGTACAAAGTTTCCTGGTTTTATTTTGACAAAAAGATGCTCCTGGGTTCACTTTAGGCAAATGCTGTAGATGTTAAGTTTGGGTATTTCTTTGTGCCTGAAAGGTTAAATTTGTATTTCACGCCTAAATCCTTTTCAGCAGCGGGTTTTAATGCTGGTTTTTTTCTCTTTCTCTTGAGAATTTGTGAAAATAGTGAATTTACAAGGGAAATTGAAGTCAAGCAAGAAATTGGCTTCTGAGCTGAGCTTTGATTTCTGCATCGAGTCAGTGGGTGAGTGATTTGCTTCTCTGGTGTCTCTCAGGGGTTTAGGAACTTTCTGGTCATTTCCATAGCAATGAGAACAAAATTTGGGGAGGAAAAAGTGGTTTAGTAATCCACAGATCTGTGTTAGCCTTCTAAAAGTCGAGATTTTATTTCCAGTAATAGCACATCCATTTTTTAATAGTCAGGGTAATAATATTTGAATCTAATTCTCAAGCTGCTGTCTTTAGCCTAGAACAGGAGCCTTGCTTCTAAAACTCGGAATTGTAGCTGTCAAACAAGAATTTCTGCTGTAATAAACCCTCAGAGTCACAGAATGAAATCACTCAGAGCTGGCAGCTCTGTGCTCTCTCTGTGCCTGAATGGAAAACTCCCATTTTCCATCATCTGTTTCGAAGGAACTGTAATAATTCAGGTGATGTGTCAGTGCTTTGGTTGGCAGGGTTTGTTTCCACACTTCCTGGGGGGTTCTCCAGAGGGATTGGGAAATCAGGGATGCAGGGAATGGGGTGTGATTGTGTCCCTGTTTGCAGTGTGCCTTCAGGACAGCGTGCTGGCCTTCTGGAAACATGGCATGCAGGGCAAGAGCTTCAAGTCAGATGAAGTAAGTGACCTCCAGCCTCTCCAGTTTAATCCCTCCTGTTCCTCATTTTCCACTGGATCCTTTGGCCCCTCTTGCTGCTCCCCTGATGATAATGCTCGTTTTCCACAATGTTTAACTTCAATTTATCCATTCCAATCCTGTGCTTTGCACTAAATTGCATTTGAATGTTTCTTTCCTTCCGACTCAGACCAATAAATTCCCTTTTGCTGCTGAAATGGATCTGAATATCTGCATTTTTCTGCAGGTGACCCAGGAGATATCTGATGAAACCAGGGTTTTCCGCCTGCTGGGCTCAGACAGGTAATATCTCCCTGCAGAAACAGAAACCTTTTGTTTTATTTAAACCAGCTTTTCTAGCTCCCAGCTGGGCCTGGCTTCCAGCCCAGCACAGCCCTGGCTGTGGGCACCAAGTGTCAGGGAGAGAGGAGAGAGGAGAGATGCCCTTGGCTTGCAGGGTGCCCAGTGCACCTCTGGAAAAGTCTTGGAAAAGTCCTGGTGAGCTGGGAATTCTCTTGGCAGCAGGCAGTTAAAAACAACCTTGGCTGGGCTGGAAATAGCAGAGCAAACTAAAACTCACTCAGGTTTTAATCACAGTGATCCAAATCCACACATTATCTATAAAAATCCAGCTGATCCCTTCCAGCTGCACAGGTGGGAATGGCTGCAGCTGCCCCCAGGTTTGGGACCTGAGCAGGAGCTGCCCCAGGCTCCAGGCTGGACACAGGAACTTGTGGATTCTCAGCCAGCCAGAGGGAGAAATGTAGGAATAGACAGGGATGAGTCCAACAACCACAGAATCCCAGACTGGTTTGGGTAGGAAGGGGCATTAAAGCTCATCTTGTTCCACCCCAGGGCAGGGACACCTAGACCAGGTGGCTCAGAGCCTTGAACTCCTCCTGCTCCTGATCCTCTGCTCCCTCATCTGGCCTTGGAGCTGCCAAACCCTTTGGTTTGTGTTTTCCATCTCTGCACAAATGGAGCAGGGGTCCTTCCTGCCATTCCAGAGATGTGGAATCACCTTTTTACCTTGGATCACTCTACAGCTGTTTGGGTGCAGAGGTGAGGATCAGTGACAGAGGCTCTTCAGAGATTCCATTTGAAAAGTCTTTGAGGAAAACAAAAAGCAGGGATAAATTTAATCCTAAAAACAACAGGAACTGGTGCAGAGAAATGCTCAGCATTTGGGAGGGAGAGGGGAGGTCAGAGGCCCAACCACACCAGCTGATGGTCAAGGTCCAGCAGTGGTCAGTGTGCCAAGACAGGGAGAGAATAATTTTCCAGAGCAGCCCACAGGAACATTATCCAGCAGGATGAAGGCAGAGATGGGGTTGAGTGATCCCATCAAGTGATAAATATTGAGGAGGGAGGAGAATTGTTGAGGTTGGTGGCTGATGTTTATCACAAGATGTAGGAGATACGTTTGGGATCGTGGAATTACAGAATGGATTGGATTGGAAGGGACCTGAAAGATCATCCAGTTCCATCCCTTCCACTGCATCCTGGCCTTCAGTGTTTTTATCAGAAATTACGCTGGAAAATGAGAGAACTATTTAAACAATGAACACCTAAGATATTTGGGGGGAACCTCTATCTCCGATCTGTACAAACCCCTGAGTTTCCTCCTCAGCAGTTACACAAAAAAACTCTTTATTTTTTTCCCCCCCCTAACTGTGTGGATCCTGTTTGTGTTTGGCTGCAGAGTGGTTGTGCTGGAGAGCAGGCCCACAGAAAACCCCACAGCTCACAGCAACCTCTACATCCTGGCTGGACATGAGAACAGTTACTGAGCAGCACTCACCCACCAAACACAGGGAATTGGCCACACTGGGACCCAGGAGCTCCAGGAAACCGGGACTTGGCCGTTTCTTGTCTTGGCACCGGAATTGTGTTGGTTTTTCAGGGTGGGAATCAATCCATTTTTGCAGCTGGGAACAGCTGGTTCTGTCTCTTGCCACTGTGTGGTTGGTTATATGGAGTTTGCTTAATAAAAGCTGAGATAAAGAGCCCTTTACTCGTTAGTTCTAGGGGAACAGAGCCTTGAAACATGTTCTGCAGTAAAGGTGCCATAAACTGTTAAATATTTCCCTTCCCCTGGATTTTCCTTTTGTTCTGTAGATACAGATCTAGTGCTGGCTGTTGCCCTGTTTTATACTGAGTCTTATTCTTAATAAAACAAAGATTTGTGTAGGAAGTGAAAGTATCTGCAAAGCTTTTTGGTTTTAAATCTGCCATTGGGTATGGCTTTGTATAATAGACTATTTAATCCTTATTTATTAATCTGCTGCTAGGATGGGGTAATGTCTAACTTTTAGCAAAGGAAGGTTGCAGAGCAGCTTACATTATTTTTTTTTTTACAACTGTATAAAGATTTGATTATTCTTTTTTCCTTGTAGGGATGTAGTGCATTACTGAGGGGTGTTGTTACCGTGTTGGGTGATCTTGTAAAAAGAAAAAAAAAATGCAGTTTTGTACAACAAAGTTATTTTGTACTGATTTTTCTGCCTGCAGAATTGCCATAAAAGGGATTTTTCTTACTTCCTAGACATAGGGTGTGTGTACACAAAGTAGAATATTGATATCAGACTTGTTGCTCCTGGGTGGCTGTGTACAATATCCATGTGTGTGTGTGTGTGTGTGTGTGTGTGCATGTATGTGAAGTTGCCTGGCAGTGTGTCTTTTTTATATATATATTTATACATATATATATAAAAATGTACAAAACATATATGCTTTATTTTCATAAATTAGGGAGAAGCCTTGTGACATGAAGTGGAAATTGTAGCAGGTCATCATCCTTAATGAATGAAAGTATCATGTATCCAAACTGCCCACGACGTGTGGTTTATTTATGCTATTCCAGAGGGGAGCCTGGAGCCACAGCTGAGCCTGAGCAGCATTCCAGCTTTGGGAATGGCTGCTGCCCCAGCTGGGTGGCATAAATAAACATGATAAGAACCAATATTCTATATCCAAGCTTTGATCCAAGCTTTTTGGTCACCTGCATTTTTTTTCTTTTGGTTTTTTCCTTTCTCTTTCTCCATTGAAGAGTCGCATCAGTTCCTTTTGTCTTCCTCATTAATTCAAATTCTTGAGGTACCATGAAATATAGGCTGACTCCAGGAGAGCATCTGGTTTTACTACCTCACATTACCCTGCTGGCTTTGATGTGAACAGTCCTTGGGCAGGTGCAGTAGCAGCTCAGAAAACATTGGAATTGAAGGGGTTTTTTTTTAATGAAATGCCTGTTCAGCTCCTCAGATCTGCTGCCTAGGAGGGAGAGGCTGGAATTCCCAGGTTGGTTTGAAGAGGGCAGGAAAGGTGTGTGACAGCTGGGAGGGGTTTGGTGCTGTGCTGGCATCGGGCTCCCTGATCCATAATTTACCAGGGAGGGAATTGTCTGGGCCCACGTGATGGCTCAGGGACGTCTCGTTACTCAGGACAGCTGCAAGTTGGGAAGGTCCAGAGGGGAAAAACAGCCCTGCACACATTTTAGCATTTCAGCCACTGTCATTCCAAACTAATTCCTGCTGACTTGCCATCCAAATCGAGTTTTTCAGTTCTGACACTGTGTCAAAGCTTAATAAATAATAAGGATACCAGTAAATTTACAAATCACTCCACGAGCATGAAAGATGTGCTTTAAGGGTGGTCAGCTGGAATTGGATCAGCAGGGTGAAAAGCAGGATGTGTGATTTTTGTCTTTTAAAGGAGTTCTCTAGCATTGAAATGACTTCTCCACAGGTAACAGTGACTGGTGATTAACCTCAAATGGTGCCACTCCTGGTCTACAGGGACTTTAAAACAAAGATTAAGGTCAAGTGGAGCACCAGGTGTAGATATTGTAGAGCAAACACTTCTTATTTTACCTCATTCACTACAGAAGGTAATTTCAGCTTCATCTTTGAAAACACTTAAAGGACATCTCTAAAAGACTAGAGAAACCTGTAAATAAAATCTGAATATTTATGGGGAATAACTGGAGTAAATAACTCACAGGTCATGACACTGTCATGCAGAAATAACGAGCTGAAAGTAATTTTCTTTGACACGAATGACTGGTGTTTTGCTGGATCATAAAGAATAAACTTGGGGAGAGTCCTCGTTTAATCAAACCTTTTCTAGCTGTTGAAGCATTTCTAATGGCATGTTGTGAAATGCTTTCTGCTGGTTTCATAGACAGTGGCATTTTTTGGCATGATGCTGTTTCCTTGTGTAAAAACCTCACTTTTGTTCCGTACCACAGAGCAGATTTTGTGTGTTCCATAGGCAACCCTGCCAGCCTCGGGGACTCTGATCAGTATAATTTGTGTTTTGACTGTTTAATTTAGTCTGGTATTGTCTGTATCTTTGTTTTTGTGGAATTTAAACCAGGCTTGAGAGAGCCTGGAGCTCGGGGGTGATGAAGCAAAANTTGTACAACAAAGTTATTTTGTACTGATTTTTCTGCCTGCAGAATTGCCATAAAAGGGATTTTTCTTACTTCCTAGACATAGGGTGTGTGTACACAAAGTAGAATATTGATATCAGACTTGTTGCTCCTGGGTGGCTGTGTACAATATCCATGTGTGTGTGTGTGTGTGTGTGTGTGTGCATGTATGTGAAGTTGCCTGGCAGTGTGTCTTTTTTATATATATATTTATACATATATATATAAAAATGTACAAAACATATATGCTTTATTTTCATAAATTAGGGAGAAGCCTTGTGACATGAAGTGGAAATTGTAGCAGGTCATCATCCTTAATGAATGAAAGTATCATGTATCCAAACTGCCCACGACGTGTGGTTTATTTATGCTATTCCAGAGGGGAGCCTGGAGCCACAGCTGAGCCTGAGCAGCATTCCAGCTTTGGGAATGGCTGCTGCCCCAGCTGGGTGGCATAAATAAACATGATAAGAACCAATATTCTATATCCAAGCTTTGATCCAAGCTTTTTGGTCACCTGCATTTTTTTTCTTTTGGTTTTTTCCTTTCTCTTTCTCCATTGAAGAGTCGCATCAGTTCCTTTTGTCTTCCTCATTAATTCAAATTCTTGAGGTACCATGAAATATAGGCTGACTCCAGGAGAGCATCTGGTTTTACTACCTCACATTACCCTGCTGGCTTTGATGTGAACAGTCCTTGGGCAGGTGCAGTAGCAGCTCAGAAAACATTGGAATTGAAGGGGGTTTTTTTTAATGAAATGCCTGTTCAGCTCCTCAGATCTGCTGCCTAGGAGGGAGAGGCTGGAATTCCCAGGTTGGTTTGAAGAGGGCAGGAAAGGTGTGTGACAGCTGGGAGGGGTTTGGTGCTGTGCTGGCATCGGGCTCCCTGATCCATAATTTACCAGGGAGGGAATTGTCTGGGCCCACGTGATGGCTCAGGGACGTCTCGTTACTCAGGACAGCTGCAAGTTGGGAAGGTCCAGAGGGGAAAAACAGCCCTGCACACATTTTAGCATTTCAGCCACTGTCATTCCAAACTAATTCCTGCTGACTTGCCATCCAAATCGAGTTTTTCAGTTCTGACACTGTGTCAAAGCTTAATAAATAATAAGGATACCAGTAAATTTACAAATCACTCCACGAGCATGAAAGATGTGCTTTAAGGGTGGTCAGCTGGAATTGGATCAGCAGGGTGAAAAGCAGGATGTGTGATTTTTGTCTTTTAAAGGAGTTCTCTAGCATTGAAATGACTTCTCCACAGGTAACAGTGACTGGTGATTAACCTCAAATGGTGCCACTCCTGGTCTACAGGGACTTTTAAAACAAAGATTAAGGTCAAGTGGAGCACCAGGTGTAGATATTGTAGAGCAAACACTTCTTATTTTACCTCATTCACTACAGAAGGTAATTTCAGCTTCATCTTTGAAAACACTTAAAGGACATCTCTAAAAGACTAGAGAAACCTGTAAATAAAATCTGAATATTTATGGGGAATAACTGGAGTAAATAACTCACAGGTCATGACACTGTCATGCAGAAATAACGAGCTGAAAGTAATTTTCTTTGACACGAATGACTGGTGTTTTGCTGGATCATAAAGAATAAACTTGGGGAGAGTCCTCGTTTAATCAAACCTTTTCTAGCTGTTGAAGCATTTCTAATGGCATGTTGTGAAATGCTTTCTGCTGGTTTCATAGACAGTGGCATTTTTTGGCATGATGCTGTTTCCTTGTGTAAAAACCTCACTTTTGTTCCGTACCACAGAGCAGATTTTGCGTGTTCCATAGGCAACCCTGCCAGCCTCGGGGACTCTGATCAGTATAATTTGTGTTTTGACTGTTTAATTTAGTCTGGTATTGTCTGTATCTTTGTTTTTGTGGAATTTAAACCAGGCTTGAGAGAGCCTGGAGCTCGGGGGTGATGAAGCAAAAGCGTGCTCAGCCCCTCCTTCCTCATTCAACATTTATCAAAATTTTAATTATTGGATGCACAAGGTCATGTACTTGACTTGAAAGCCTTAAAACAGAGCTCTTGGAAGTACCAACAGCATGGGAAGAGCAGTCTGTGGATTAATCTCTTTGGATTTCCTAACCAAATTCCTTGCATGTGACAAAATACAGCTGGAATTGTGTTTGACATCTCTTTAAAAGCAGAAAGGTACAACAATGCATCAGGGAGCCACGGTGTCTCTGGATGGAAAGGACAAGACTGGGAGACTCTGAAATGTGCTTTTTTTTTTTTTTTACCTTGTTTAGTCGTTAGGTGTAACTGAGACTCATAACTGCACTCGTTCAGTTTGTGTAACCAGGCTTTGTTCCACGGGAATTTCTGTTGCAGTTCAGTCTATGCCAAATAAACTGCTTTGTTTGATCCGTGGTGTGGTGACTCGCTGGGAACAACAAACACCTTGTCAGAGGGATCTCGGGAGAGTCCAGCCACTCTCCAGGTTTTGTGGCTGCTGTGGGAAGGGCCTGGCGCCGTTTTTCTCCCTCTTCCAGACTGCTGGGAGCCAGCAGCAGCTCCCACGGACAGCACAGGAGGGGGAAATCAGAGTAGCAGGGACAAATTATTCCTGGCCCAGCCCTGCTGCCACTCACCTGGGATCTAGAGCAGCGTTTACACCTTGTCCTCTTGGCTGTTTGCTGCAGGTGCTTCAGGTGCTGGACCTGTATCCCAGATCTTCAGGGATCTGCGGAAATAGAGGGGGAAAAAAGGTTGAAAAAATAATGAATGTGCCTTTGGACAACACCAAAAACTGTCAGTTACTACTAAATAAATATACAGCAACATTCCTCCTCTGCAGATTGTTATCTCTGGGGGTCAGTCTTGGCAGCTGGAATGTGAGGACTGTACAGCCCTGATGGATGTGGCTTAGGAGGAAAAATAATTAGTGGATCTTTGTTCTGAGCTGGGAAGCACCTCAGGAAAGGGTTGGGGAGGGAGGAGGCATGAGATGGGAGTGGGGTGCCCTCACTTATATTCAGATCTAATATTGAAAGTGATTACCACCACAAAAGGCCACCGTGGTCAGGGGATGAGGAGGGGGATGAGGATCCAGGGCCCCAGACAGGTGCACCGGGAAGGAGAACAGGAAGGTCAGGGATGGAAAAGCCAGTGAGAGATACCTGAGATACTGGAACCGTGCAGGGGGAAGATGTTCCAGGGCAACCACCAGGTGCCAGAGGGAAGTGCGGGCGCTGCCTGAGGCTGGCAGACCCTGTGGAAAGGTGTTCCCTCTTCCAACCCTGCAGGAAAACGGAGTCAAACCTAGCGATCCTCTGGAAAGGCAGAGAGGGGCAAAGAAAACACGATCATGGCAGGGGGATGGAGCTGGATGGTCCTTAAGGTCATTTCCAACCCAATCCATGAGTAGTTCTGTGACTGCACGAACACGGCGCTGCGGGGCACGAAGCGCGGGGGGGACCGTGAGGTGCGGATTCAGCGCCTGGCCCCGGCAGCGGGATGGGGATCCCCCGCTCTCCTTCCCTTCCCCCCGGGACCGTCCCGGCGCTGGCGGTGTCCCCGGGGCGGTCCNACATCCATGAAGGGATATCGTGAGGCTACAAGGTGTGAGGGCAGCAATGAGGGGGACAGGGCGTCGTGAGGGGACGGGGTGTGAGGGCAGCCATGAAGAGACGGGGCATGAGGGCATCTGTGAGGTGATGGGGTGTCATGAGGGGGAAAGCAAAGGGATGCGTGTGAAGGAGCACCATGAAGTGCCCGGGTCGGTCAGTTCCTCTGGGAGAAAGCCGGTGCCGGGGAATGTCCGAGCCGCTTGTCCAGGGATGGCGATGGCTGGCGGGGGATCCTGCCCGGCCCAGGCAGGTGCAGGTGGGAGCCGAGACACGGCCATAAGCAGCCGCCAGGTGCCTGTGGGCTTCAGGAGGAGAATCAGCGCAGTCACGGTGTGCCCTGCACAGAGGAACAGACACAGGCTCTGTCCCACATGGAGTCAGCGATGTCCTGGCCGGTGTGGGCACAGCTCTGCCCTTGGTGTGTGTCACACACCCCTCTGCGTCCAGGAGATGCCCCCAGAGCTGCTGGAGCCGGTATAAAACATATGGGTAAAAAGTGAGGCTAGACAGCATGAGGAGGGGGACAGCCGGGGGACACAGCTCTCCCTGGTCACCTATTGATAAATCTGCTGCAGCTCCTCCTCACAATGCCCTTTCTGAGCCCCTGTTTGTGCAGGATCCAGCTGTGCATTGAATGCCAGGGGCTGGGCAGGGTATTCCATATGGAAGCGACAGCAGGACCGGCACCACTGAGCCAAGGCAGCGCCTTGTCTGTGCTGATCCTTTCATGAGTTCTGTGAGAGTTCATCCTCTCACAGAAATGGGTCACTCCTTCAGCCTCTGGCTTTATTTTCCCGATGAAATAAAAGCACGGGAGCATCTGCAGTGAGTCCCAACCCAGGTCTATCCAGCGTGCAGAAATGAGGAGAGACCCGGGAGAAAGGGAGAGAGGATCGGGGAAGGTTTCCTTTCACACTCCCAGCTTCTGGGCAAGGATTCTGCAGCCAAAGGTTGTGCCCATTGCTTCATGCATTTGCAGACTGCTGGGATTCTGTCCCATCTCTTTTGGAGCTCCTGTGTTCATTTGGTCTCCATAGTTTCTTGAGGCTTTAGGAATGTGTTGTGTGAAAAAAAAAAAAATTTCCTTTTCTTTGTTACAAACTTGCTGCTGGGTGATGGCACACAGTACCCTCAGCTGTGTGTTCCAAGAAATGGGAAGTGTTCCCCTGCATTTTCTCCAGGGTGCTCATGATTTGTATGCCTGCTATCCTAGAAAAACCATC